>LVTN01000053.1:631800-690737 GCA_001649415.1 Musa itinerans | reverse complement strand
ATATATATATATATATATAAAAAATTTCTGAGAAATACCCTCATTTTTAGAATTTCATATTAGTGTCTCTTTTTTATCTAATACCTAAAATATACTTGATTTGATAATCAAACATCTATAACCGATTTATAAGATGAATCAATCCAGTTATAACATTTTTAGTAATATCAGAAAAATATTATAACATAATATAAAAATATTATGTTATAATGTTTTTTATTATAATACAATGTTTTCAGTAATATCATAGTGTAAAAAAAGAGAGATGCTTTTAGAAACTTCTAAAAATAAGAGATCTTTTTTTCAAAAAATAAAATAAGAGATTTTTCTCGAGAATTCCCAAAATATGCTATCACAATTTAACATCTAATCAATTGTCTATTGAAAATAAAAGCCCAATAGAAGGCACTTAAGCCCAATAAAAGCCCAATTAGTAATGTACGGAGAAGAGTATAAGCGTCATTTCGGAAACTTAGCCTGTAGAATTGCGCCGTCGGCTTCGAGGCCCAAACCCTAGCCGGCACCGAAGGCGGACGTAGAGTCGCTCGTCCCCCTTCTTCCTCTGCGTTGGTGCTGCTCGATCTGGTTTCATTCCATCTCACGGTATTTTTTTCTTTGAAGTTCGGCTCTAGGAAATTCTTTTTTCCTTTGTTCTTGGATTCAGAAATGGCGAAATCGAAGAACCACACAGCTCACAACCAGTCGTACAAAGCCCACAAGAACGGGATCAAGAAGCCCCGGAAGCATCGCCACACCTCCACCAAAGGGGTACCCCTCCTTATCTACTTAATTGCCCTCTTTCAATCTTGGGTCTTGACCTTGATTTATCCCTATCTTTTCCTATTCTTACCTAGGGACTTTAGTTGATGCGAGGGCATCTGTGTTTGTAGTTCTTGTTGTGTATGCTTGGTGTATTTCGCCAAGCTGATGTTTTCTTCCTTTTTATTGGTTGTTTTATGAATATTATCACTCAGGATGTGCCGTAATAGCATTTCTGAATTGGTATTTTGTGCTTGGATTGGTTTGTTTGTGTCAAAGATCTTTCTTTTATGTATGTGTTTTGCTGAATGTCCAATGATTTTGACTATATATGTTGCAGATGGATCCGAAGTTTCTGAGGAATCAAAGGTACGCCAGGAAGCACAACAAGAAGAATGGTGCCTCAGGTTCTGAGATGGAGGAGTAATGGAAGACTGAGCCAGCTGGTTTTTCCCTTAGGACTTGATTATGATTTTGTTCTTTCTGCAATGTTGGAATACTTCAGAATGTTATCGATTAGAGTTTGGGTGAGCAAACACCATCACTTTTAGATTGCTGTAGCAATTATGTTGGACAACTTCTAGTGCAGAATAGTTCTTGGGATTGTTATCTTTTATCTGTTGTCCAGTCAATTTAAATGACTTCATCTCACACCTTTAGCTTGAGCTTTTTTCATGACATTGCTTGAATAAGTAGCATAGTCGTCGTGGTCACTCGGTGCAAGTGCTTTCTCAACTTGGCCATCTCTGTGTCACCTGATTCAGTGACATGAATGGTGTGATTCTTCAGATTCCTTGGACTTGTTTTCTCTTTGTGGGCTTCTGTTCAGCATCTTTACTAATGAAGCGACTGTACAAATGTTTCTCTATGACATCATGCTAAGGTGATTGTGTCACTAGATTTTGTGGATCTCTTTGTACTCAATGAAATGCAAATAAGTATTTCTTTTAATGTTTGATTCATTATTATTATCAAAAAGTTATTTTACTAGTAGTGTTTCATAAAATCTGGACTGTTTGCTCTCAAAAGATGGAATTTTGACTTGTTTTGCGCTTTTTTTTTTCCTGTGTTTATTCATTGGCATATGCCTATGCTGTTGCTTGTTTTGCTGATTGCCAAATTAGTCAGCGAGGGAAAATCTATTGGAAGCATGATTTTGCATAGTTCTGAGGCTTATGGATTGTCTTCAATGCTTACAGCCAATACTGATTGTCTGATGACTTGTTAATACTTTGATTGGATATCAGCGTGCTGCTTTTCTGCATTGAAAATGTCGAAAATGAGAATTTATGAATCTTTTTGGAGAATAATGCTGGTAATGTCTAGTCTGAGGCATAGTTCTGAGGCTTATGGATTGTCTTCAATGCTTACAGCCAATACTGATTGTCTGATGACTTGTTAATACTTTGATTGGATAATCAGTGTGCTGCTTTTCTGCATTGAAAATGTCGAAAATGAGAATTTATGTATCTTTTTGGAGAATAATGCTGGTAATGTCTAGTCTGAGGCATAGTTCTGAGGCTTATGGATTGTCTTCAATGCTTACAGCCAATACTGATTGTCTGATGACTTGTTAATACTTTGATTGGATAATCAGTGTGCTGCTTTTCTGCATTGAAAATGTCGAAAATGAGAATTTATGTATCTTTTTGGAGAATAATGCTGGTAATGTCTAGTCTGAGGCATAGTTCTGAGGCTTATGGATTGTCTTCAATGCTTACAGCCAATACTGATTGTCTGATGACTTGTTAATACTTTGATTGGATAATCAGTGTGCTGCTTTTCTGCATTGAAAATGTCGAAAATGAGAATTTATGTATCTTTTTGGAGAATAATGCTGGTAATGTCTAGTCTGAGGCATAGTTCTGAGGCTTATGGATTGTCTTCAATGCTTACAGCCAATACTGATTGTCTGATGACTTGTTAATACTTTGATTGGATAATCAGTGTGCTGCTTTTCTGCATTGAAAATGTCGAAAATGAGAATTTATGTATCTTTTTGGAGAATAATGCTGGTAATGTCTAGTCTGAGGCATAGTTCTGAGGCTTATGGATTGTCTTCAATGCTTACAGCCAATACTGATTGTCTGATGACTTGTTAATACTTTGATTGGATAATCAGTGTGCTGCTTTTCTGCATTGAAAATGTCGAAAATGAGAATTTATGTATCTTTTTGGAGAATAATGCTGGTAATGTCTAGTCTGAGGCATAGTTCTGAGGCTTATGGATTGTCTTCAATGCTTACAGCCAATACTGATTGTCTGATGACTTGTTAATACTTTGATTGGATAATCAGTGTGCTGCTTTTCTGCATTGAAAATGTCGAAAATGAGAATTTATGTATCTTTTTGGAGAATAATGCTGGTAATGTCTAGTCTGAGGCATAGTTCTGAGGCTTATGGATTGTCTTCAATGCTTACAGCCAATACTGATTGTCTGATGACTTGTTAATACTTTGATTGGATAATCAGTGTGCTGCTTTTCTGCATTGAAAATGTCGAAAATGAGAATTTATGTATCTTTTTGGAGAATAATGCTGGTAATGTCTAGTCTGAGGCATAGTTCTGAGGCTTATGGATTGTCTTCAATGCTTACAGCCAATACTGATTGTCTGATGACTTGTTAATACTTTGATTGGATAATCAGTGTGCTGCTTTTCTGCATTGAAAATGTCGAAAATGAGAATTTATGTATCTTTTTGGAGAATAATGCTGGTAATGTCTAGTCTGAGGCATAGTTCTGAGGCTTATGGATTGTCTTCAATGCTTACAGCCAATACTGATTGTCTGATGACTTGTTAATACTTTGATTGGATAATCAGTGTGCTGCTTTTCTGCATTGAAAATGTCGAAAATGAGAATTTATGTATCTTTTTGGAGAATAATGCTGGTAATGTCTAGTCTGAGGCATAGTTCTGAGGCTTATGGATTGTCTTCAATGCTTACAGCCAATACTGATTGTCTGATGACTTGTTAATACTTTGATTGGATAATCAGTGTGCTGCTTTTCTGCATTGAAAATGTCGAAAATGAGAATTTATGAATCTTTTTGGAGAATAATGCTGGTAATGTCTAGTCTGAGGCATAGTTCTGAGGCTTATGGATTGTCTTCAATGCTTACAGCCAATACTGATTGTCTGATGACTTGTTAATACTTTGATTGGATAATCAGTGTGCTGCTTTTCTGCATTGAAAATGTCGAAAATGAGAATTTATGAATCTTTTTGGAGAATAATGCTGGTAATATCCAGTCTGAGGCATAGTTCTGAGGCTTATGGATTGTTTTCAATGCTTACAGCCAATACTGATTGTCTGATGACTTGTTAATACTTTGATTGGATAATCAGTGTGCTGCTTTTCTGCATTGAAAATGTCGAAAATGAGAATTTATGTATCTTTTTGGAGAATAATGCTGGTAATGTCTAGTCTGAGGCATAGTTCTGAGGCTTATGGATTGTCTTCAATGCTTACAGCCAATACTGATTGTCTGATGACTTGTTAATACTTTGATTGGATAATCAGTGTGCTGCTTTTCTGCATTGAAAATGTCGAAAATGAGAATTTATGTATCTTTTTGGAGAATAATGCTGGTAATGTCTAGTCAAATGACTGGTATTTGAATCTGTCTTAAGGAATGTATATTTGTGCTTCTGATGAGGGACACAAAGGAATTGATGTCATTGGGAGTTGGTTCTTCTGTCATTATTAGTTTGGTGGAGTTCTTAGGACCTTTTCTTTTCTGTAAACCATTAGCCGAAGCCTTCATTTAATATATTCCAGTAGTTCCATGGTTTTCTTATATACTTTGATCCGTTACACTAAATATGCTTAGTGAGAATTATCGTGACTGTTGATTTTGTTGAGACTAATTATATATTATTTTTTCTAATTAATTATTTTTAGTATTTCGATTTTTATATTTTTAAAAATTATTTTGACATATTTATACTTATAAAAATAAAATATTTAATTTTTTTTAAGTTATCGATTTTACTGATGTAAATATCGAAGTGTTTATCACTAAGCACATGTTGATTATGTTTCATTTTGATTTATCAATGGGTACGTGTGATATTTTGATCAGAAAAACTGACGATGTGAAAAAAAATAAAAATTTTAATATAATTTTTGAAAGTATAAAGATTGAAATGTTAAAAGATAGTTAATTATAAAGAATAATTTATAATTAATTATAGAGAAATGATTCTTTAGGCGATCGATCTTACTTTAATTTTTATTATACTGTTGTACCGCATTGGCATTTTGTTTGTTCACGTGATGGTGAGGAAATAGGTCGGAGAAATTGCTTACTTCCTAATTTATTCATCTTAGGTTATTTGTTTTATGAAAAATAAATAACAAAGACGAGATTTGAATTTATGATCTTATCGTCAGTCTTTGGCTAGCATTTCTTCACCTTTCTATTCATCTTAGGCACTTCACCTAAATACAAATGCAAATGCAAAGGAAAATAAAGAGCAAAGATGCCATTTATTATGAGGTATTATCGTCAAATTATCCCTAACCAAGAAAAATATTGGTATTATAACATTCTCAATGTAACAACTAATTCATAATTTCCAAATTACGGGATGACATTGACAACAAGCACTTTCTCATTCTTGCAAATTATTACCTCATGGGCTTGGTATTATTATGTCAAACAGTTTTGTAGAACTTGTAAAGCTCATGTACATACATCTATACCACATATGCCATTGACAACGAGCACTTGCGCATTCTTTTTATTGAGGATGGTGATGTGGGTCTATACAAAAAATATTAATCGTGGCAGTTCACTGCCAGCACTCTTTATCTCCCCTCCTCTCATTCTCTCTCTCTCTCTTTCTTTTTGATCCTCCTTCCGTATCGATGCCCTCGTAACAACCACCCAATGTAATGCCAATTCCTCAATGAAAAATTACATCTTTAGGTAAAAGGCTGATGCTGACAGGTGACGCAATATGTTAGAATTAATAGTTTATCTACAGTGAAGCAGCAAGATTTAGTCTTTTTTTTTTCTCCTTTTTAAGAGGCACTCCTACAACGAGAATGTGCGCATGGTCCACTCGGACAATCGACGCATCCTTGTTGTCATCTCTGCGCTTTTGCTGAAGTACGATGTAGCATTTGAAATCATGACAGAAGCATCATGCTTGACTGCATCCACAGTGCGGTAGTAGTTGTTTTCGAGTCTCCTCTTGATCACCTCGAGGGAAAGCGGAACGGGGAACCTGCACAAAGAGTGAGGGTCAATGAAATGAATATTTTTTTGATAATCCACAATTCCAGAATTATGTCATGTTTAAGAACAAGAACATGCCATATCATTTTTCGAACAATGGTTAGGGGCTTTGAGAGGAAACTGTTCTTAAGTTCTCAGGATCAGCTGTGCCTTTGCCCTAACAAAACCCTTCAAATTTAATGCAACTTCCCAGTCATCATACCACGTGTACCCACTACCGTTAAATTCTTTCCAGTCCATTATCAAGATAACAGCTTCCTTAAACCCACGTCACTCTTCCTTATGGTATTTGAAATTAATTACCCCCACCCTCATGTTATGGCACAAAATAACAGTAATTATTCGCCAAGTAACTACTGAAGAACATTATTTCATCAATCATCCAGTGGAATAGCAAAGAGACAATAATGACCCTTGCAAATGTAACAAGAGTTTTAGCTGGAATTTGCTTTGCACATGCTTCTAATAACTCCACTATCATCACTGTGAAACTTAATCGGGAAAAAAAAAAAATTCAAAAGCTAGATCATTTGACAATCAATAGCTGATATTTTTAACTATAAAACATCCACTTGGCCTTGAAGAATAATTAGAAGAAGATAATATAACATGTGCCAGATTGAGCTGGAACTGGGCAAAGGTGGCCTCTCGAGACCAGATTGAAATCTGGTAGTAAGATTAAATAAAGTTAACCCTAGTCTGCACATATGGTTTCCGTTGATCAGTTTAATAATGTAAAATGAGGGACTCTTTCAATACAACAACAAATATATTATCACATTCTCAATGTTACCACACATCAAAAGATACTAATAGGTAAGAAATTAAATTAATCACAGAATCATCTACTTGGTATAAGATGATTCCATTGATCAGTTTAATAATGTTAAATAAGGGACTCTTTTCAATACAACAACAAACATATTATCACATTCTCAATGTTATCACTTACCACACACATTTTCACATCTAGAAACAGAATAATACGCAAGAAAATAAATTAATCACAGAATAATCTCCTTGGTATAAGATGTTTCCATTGATCAGTTTAATAATGTTAAATAAGGGACTCTTCCAATACAACAACAAACACGAGGAACCTGTAAGACCTGACAATTTGGGGCAGCCACAAGTATCTTCTCTAAATATTGAGCTACAAATATCTTTTCTCGATTGAGCTCTGGTAAAAAGCAATATAACTAGTTAACAAATTAACATCCACAAAACATTTCTTTTCATTTCAATTGATGTCCTCTATGTTGTTTATCTACCTCTCTTTGCATCACTAATTTAGATTGACTCACTTTTCCAACCATTGCAAGTAGTGGGTTCTTCCTCATTTGGTATCTGATAAGACCACCCTTAACTGTTCATGAAACATTTGTATTAACTTCCACACATTCATCTCAACTTCCTCATGTCAGTTATCCTAACACTGGATAATGTGAATATTTTAATATGAAATATAGATTTACATTTCCTGGATGACAACAGCCTCACAAATTTCTTTGACCACATTGTCCACCACTCTGGCCCCTTAGTTAATGCAAATAGACATAAGACTCAATTGAAAGCATCATATTTACTAAAACAGTCTATACACACTGAGGCCCCAATGCATGATAAAAAAGTAAGCTGTCTTGGACTCCATTACATATAACTGGATGGTAATAAACTAAAGTTACATGAAAATATCTTGTTAAACTTATCAAAATAATAACTTAAAATGCAGAAACACAATGCAATTTGAAAAGTCGCATTTTATCGCTTCCACTAACAATTTTATCATAAAATCCAAGTAATCGGAAAATAGAAGCTTTAGTTAGAAATAGAAATACCTGTTTAAAAAATCAGACTTTTGAGCCACCTGGCTCAGTTTACAAACACCATGACAATCCTGAGAAAACAGTAGACGGTCAAAGGTTCACATAAGAGCTTGAAAGAGAAACTAACCAAATGTGTAACAGAAAAGTCATCTACAAATTGATTCACCTCATTTGTTATTGATGTTTTCTCTAGCTTAGAGATAGAACTTAAAAGCTTATTTCTGGTTTCGTTATCAATACAAGGATGTTCCCACTGGATATTGGCATCGTGAAGCTCCCAAGGACTATGTAAATGCTGGCCAGAAGAATCATCTTTGTACTGTATAACATATCGCTCCCATGGGCTATCTGGAAACTCAGAAGATTTAGGCTTTACAGCCAAGATCCGACCCCCCCACCAACTCCCACCATCTCGGTCCGCATTCCTCCACCAGACTTGGCACTTATCTCTGTGAGTCCAATTTCTTTCTATGGAGGCATCATAGCGTATTCTTTCCACAAGAAAGTCTGGAAAATAATCAAGCTCAGGCATGGTGATTCTGAAAGATTTACCAAATGCACTGGATGAAGGATCTACAAATCCAAGGGTGAGTTTGCAGCAGCTGTCACCAGATCCAGGAAGTGTAGAGTAATCAAGGTCTTGAATCTTGCAAAACTCAACAGCTTTTAAGCCTTTTACAAAGTTCCAGGGACCTACTTCAGATGTACCAGAACTTTCAATATACTCTTTATGGCCCTGAAAATGGTCAAGAGAACAAATAAGCAACAACAACGTGGCACCTTTATATGAATGAAATATCACCAAATCAGAAAACAATTATACCTGTCTCAGATAGGCAACCTCATCACCTTTCTGAGGAATATACCTGTAGCTGTGCTCATGCTCGAACAACATAAGCCATGAAAGTTTTCGAATTGATTGGTGGTTTCTTCTTTTGTCCAAAGGTCTAAAGTCAGTAACATTGTAGTTCTCCCTTCTATTTCTGGTAGATCTTAAACCAACAGTCATTTTAGAAGTTGACTTCCATTCATCAAAAATAAGTTGATCACAAGCATTTAATGTAGATCTTCCCCTGCTTGTGGAAGCACCTAATGGATCATTTCTTTGGCTCACTCTAAAATTATTATTACTATCAGTCAACTCATTTCTGGATGTCCTCATGGATCTTGTTCTGCAATAACTGTCTATCATGCTATTGCTAATACCTAGCTCCATCTTTACATCTCCACCATAGTAATCAGAGTCTGATGTAGTTTCTTCCTTTACATTAATGCCAGCCCCAGAACTTTTCCTTCCCTGGGATGACTTTGTCCTTCTATAAACAGCATTATATACTTTACCATGGGACTCTAAATCCATCTTGTAATTGTGAGAAACGGATAAACTGGCATTTGTCTGCCTTTCTGAACTTTCTGATCCATTATTCTGTTGCCCATGTTCTAAATTCTTTCCACTGGTTCCTTCATCCTCCTCATTCATAACTGAATCTAGATTATGTCCAGTTGGGACTGGACTATCAGACAACATTTCACCTTCAAAGCTCCTCCAATCATTACATGCCATAGATTTTGGTTTGGAGGATGAACTACTAACCTCTTGTGCTAATCCTCCTGACTTGATTCGCAGCTTTGGGTAGATGGTCTTCACATTTTTTTCCACTTGCTGATCGACATCAACAATACACTTACTGCCAAATAAATTCTCATTTTTTATTGGAACCACTTCAGGCCCTTTTAATGCAACGTTAGATATCCTGAATTCACTGCTCACTGGGTCCCTGCTAGGTGGTACAACCAATTTATTTCTACTGTCACTACATGTCAGTGTCACCTGATCGTGCTCATGCTGATGTCTTAAAGATCTAGACTTCCTTTCAGGAGAAAGCACATCAATTCTAGTACCATTTAATCCAAGTGGAGAATCATCCACTCCCTTGTTTTCAAGTACACTTCTGTCAGGATCATTTTCATGAGCTTGGTTCCTAGAAAGAGATGTTCCACACTCATTCTCGGATATGGGACATCCATTATTGTCACTTACAAATGTTCTAGGACCATCTTGGCAAATATCTGTAATCATGTCGCCCAGTCTTGGACGTTTGGACGACCGTTGCTTTACTTCTCCCCATTTCATCGTGCTGGCCTGGTGTGCTGAAAGATTAGGATGACCAAAAATCTCTGTTTGTCTTACGCCATGTGCATCAGCCTTGTAATTGACATCAACACTAGTTATCGGCAAGAAAACTGGTACACCATCCTGTTTGTGGCAAATAGATTCTGTACTTCCAGAAACTACTACTATTGGCTCACGAGGTGGCAACTTAAGGACCAAACTCCTACTGCTTGCCTGACTGTCCTGATTTTTTATGATTCGAGAAGGTTTTGCAGCATCTTCACACTCATCCTTGAATTTTTCGTTTTCATTTGCATAATGAAGCTGATTATTTTTCATTGACCTTTCAGACTCAACGCTCTGGGTCTTTGAATCTGGAGGCGCTGATTCACTTTCAGAGGAATTGCTATCTGAATCATTATCTTCTCCATCTGTAGAAACACTGGTTATCTTAGAAAAGAAAGTGAGAGCATTTGTTTTAGCAACTCTCTGTGGTCGTAGTGGCTCTGATTTAGAAGATGTCTTTCCTGTCATGCATCCACTCCTTGACCTCCTACGTCTATGAGCCCTAGATAGAGTAGCACCATCACTCTTGTCCAAGCTTCTTCTTTTAACCCGCCTACCAGACAAAGTTGTGAACTTGGCCTGCCAGAGAATATATCAGAGATAAGTAGAAGTAAAACAAAAGACTGATATAGTTCCAAACTAAATCTTACTTCAGATTTGTGCCTTTTCCTTTTAGATCTCCTGAGGCCTTCATTTAAGTCATGGTCAACTCGACTGTCTTCTGCACTGCTTTCTGCATCTCCAGAGGAACTGTTACTCAAACTTTCATGTTCCCCGTCGCTTAAATATTCATCGGTTACATTATATTCGGAATCAGTGTCATCACTGTGCATGTCATTTTCTACTTCCCAATCTATAGCATCCACAACCTCTAGTGAAGGCTCAACCCATTGTTCTAGGTTGCCAATCGGTAGCGGTTGAAAATCGCCAGTAGTGGCATTGTAAGTTGGACCAACTGCAAGTTTCAATGAAGTGGGACGCCACTCAATACCTAAGATACCTAAGCGACGCCGTTGGTAGACGCTTTGGTAAGGCTCCGAATATGGAATCATGTCTAACGGAGGAAAGCATTACTTAGAAAACCACTCTAAGAAAGAATCACATAGCAAAGGAATAGTAATAGTTTATGCAGCGACCATAAATACAAATTCATACCTAAATTGCAAAGGAGATCTTGAATGTTCCTCCGATGTGGTGTAAGCTGTGTCTCCTATGTTGCAACAAGAGTTAAAGTCAGAACAATTAAGGTTATTGAAGAAGCATAGTGAGATGAAATTGAGACCCAAAATCTTATTTGTGTTCAAGAAATATCAAACCTAATGGAAACCACCATCCAGACAGTCTTGGATAGTTATAAGACAACATAATATAGTCTGATAGAGCCATTATTTTCAATCAAGGTTCGTTGTACTATGGTATATCACCCAGTATGGACAGTATATACCAATCTAATAGGGCACTGATATGCGGACCACCCCATACCAGACTATACACGTTACATGACCCTATATACGGGGTTTGTATTAGTCGAAATCCGAATGTTACCAACTTGTACCGGTCGATGACAATCGAATTTCGACCAATACCGATCAAGGGCTGAGATTGCCCTATTTCAAACGATCAATTTGACCATTTAAACCCTTTTCTTCTCCTCCTTTTATCCCATTTTACTCTCTTAAACTCTTTCTCACTCACATCTCTCTCATTCTCACATTTTCACTACTTAAACTCAACAAAGCTACGATTTATGATTTAGATCAAATTTGGGAGGCTAATTTGAGAAGATTAACACTTAAAGTTAAGGGAAAAATACTCTATTCAGGAGATATGTATTCTCTTTTTAGATTTTTGTTGATTTATAAGATGATTAAGACTATTCTATGTGGTTAATGTCTAATATATTGTTTGAAATATTTTTAATGATAAAATATTATTAATTAAGGAGTAATTAAGACCTTTAATGTTGTGATTAGTGTGTTTAATATTGTTTTTTTAATTAGACACTTAATGGATCAAATCATTATATTTCATGTATTAAGGTGATTTACATCTTTGTAATAGTATAATAGATTTAATTAGGTTTTAATTAAGTTTTTTAATGCTATGATTAGTGGTTTTAATGATGATTTAATCAAAGACCCATATTAGGTCAATTCAATGTCTTTAATACCTATTACAATGTTTGACATATTTATAATGGTGAAAAAAGACTAATTAAGGATTAATTAGCTATATTAATGCTGTGATTAGTGTCTTTAATTACGATGAGAACAAAATTTGACCCATATTGGATCAATTAAATGTCTTTAATGCCTATTAGAGTATTTGACATGTTTATAGTGGTGAAAGAGAAATAATTAGAGAGCAATTAACTATGTTAAAGGTGTGATTAGTGTTTTTAATGATGATTTAGTCTTAATTTAACCTATATTGGATCAAATTTACATATTTAATGCCTCTTAGGGTGTTTGACATATTTATAGTGGTAAAATAAAGTTAATTATGGCTTAATTAAGTTGTTTAATTCTGTAATTAGTGTATTTAATGATAAATTTATTGTTATTTGACCCATTATTGGGTCAATTTCATGTATTTAATAATTAGAGTGTTTGAGTCACAACAAGGTATCAACAACCTGATTCACAATGAAAGCGTGGCAGTGGTAGTGGGTCTACGCCACAAGGATTCCAAAGGTCAACCGATATGAGACAGCTAACTGCCCCTCCTCAATTGAGTCAGATTGGTAGCATGAGGCAGGGTAGAATCCATGATTTTATCAAAGGACTTGGCAGGAGGTCAGTACCGTATATTATTGATATTGATCCGCAAACATATCCTCCACAAACAACGAAGCAGACATGGATTGACGATGCATATACAAAAGAAAAGAAGTAAGATATTGGGAAGGCAATTAAAAAATAATTCAACTTCCATAGAATTCCAACAAACATAGCCCAAGATCTATATCATCAGAGCGTGATCTCCTATATTTGAAAGGCTAACATAGGGATCCAACCTCCAATATTCAAGGAGTTCCACGATGTGTATTTAGATGAGGAAGTGGCAAAATTAAAGAATTTGATCAAATCCTTCAAGAGGCAATGGGACGAATATGTAGTGACACTGATGTATGATAGTTGGACAAGGCCAATAAGAATGAGTATCATCAATTTTCTTATGTATTACGACAGATGAGTGGTTTTTCATAAGTCTAGTTAATGCTATCGACAAAATTCAAGATGTAAACTATATTGAAAACATACTGAACACCACAGTAGAGGAAATTGGACCATAGTGCAGTATCCAGATACTCATCGACAATGAAGCCAATTTCAATAAGATCGACTTATAATTGATGGAAAAAAGGAAAACATTGTTTTGAACTCCATGTGCAGCTCATTACATGGATATAATGCTGAAGGATATTAGCGAGCTACCATCGGTCAGCAGGTGTGTAGCTCAGGAACAATCGATTATAAAGTTTACATATAATCATCATTGGGTTCATTCATTTATGCAAAAGTATATAAATGGTGAGATACTCCGACCTGGAGTCACTTTGTTTGCTACAAATTTTATTGTCTTAAAGTCAAGACAACAAAAGAGGCAAGGTCTTATGAAAATGGTCACCTCACAGAAATGGTCTGATTCTAGGAATTTAAGATCGAGCGATGAAAAAAATGTAAAAAAAACTAATCTTTCTTTTAAATTTTGGTATAACATGAATGAAATTATAACAAAAGTAGAACCACTTTATGTTGTCTTTCGTAAGATCAATATGGACAAGCATCTCCAAATGCCTTATCTTGACATATGCTGATTACAGCAAGAGAGGAGACCAAGAAAGCATTCATAGATTATTTTAATGTTGATCAATACTTACAGATCATCGATCATAGGACTGAAGTTCATATGAACCAAGACATCCATAATACAGATAAATTCATATTCAGTGAAATTTAATTCATAAGTTTTAATATTTAAAAATTTCTTACTAACAAAATTATTTGTCTTGCAACATATTATCTAAATTCAACCATTCAATTTCGATATAGTCTTGAAATACGATCAAATTTATTATCGACACTAAGAAATCTTATATATTGACTCTTGCCAAACACTGTCGTTGCAATTGATGCTATTGTGGGCCAATTATTCCGGTTCATTTTCCAACGTTGTAGTTGTATTGTATCGTTACAATATGAATCCTGATAAAGAAAAATTAGAGTATTACACACATGTTAATTATAAACTATATATGACATTATTTGTTATATTAATAAAGTTCTATTTATATTTTTTTTGCAGTCAAGTGGTAGCTACAATATGGAGGGGACACACTAAATTTAAGGTTGTCGTCTATGTACTTTCATAGACGATGACATCAAGTGATTGTAAATATAAATGGTCAACGTTCACATTGATTCACATGAAGGTCTACAACAAACTATCGTATAGACGGTTGGAGAAATTGATATATGTCCACTACAACATGTGACTAAGGTTGCGGTGTGCCAAGCTAAACAAGGAGCTAGATGAAGAGGGTCAAAGCAATGGAGAACCAAGAGGATCCTTTAATTGATAAGGCAGGAGATCCTCCACGTGCTTCATGTTTTTTCATCGAGACAATAGAAGAAAAGGAAGCACATCCCAACAGGAGAAGATCCCTCTCGGTCAAATGTGATAGAAGGAGCCGGAGAAGAAAAGGAAGCACATCCCAACAGGAGAAAGATCCCTCTCGGTCAAATGTGATGGAAAGAGCCGAACAACATCGAGTCAAACTACTCGAGGAACTAAAGACAACCAACAATCACAGTCGTCCGCCCAGTATGCAAATAAAAAGTCAAAGGGGAAGATAGTAGAATCAGTCGCACCGTTGGAAAGAATCGAGTCGGGCAACGAGACACCTCCAACGCATTTATCAACACACTCGATCCATAGACATGGTAGCAACGTGAACAACAATGCCTCAACCAATGAAGGCGACAACGTCAAGGAGCTAATGATCCTATCTACATAGTTTGAGGGTGGTGTATGGACCGAGGACCAATATTTTATGTATGCCACCCAAGATTGATATCATGGAACTCGATGAAGTACTGGTCAAGTTTATACATGGAAGAGGAAAGGGAAGGCAATGGATGATTTTGAACAGATATGACAAAGCCTATATGATGTAAACACAGAGTAAAGATCATCGTATTCACAGTCGTGATATTATAGAGAATCTTATGGCCAACAATAGTACAGTGATGGTCATTCTTCTCCGAGCAGTAGTACGATGATTGCTCTTATGATACGGAGTAGCAGATCAATGGCGAAGTAGAAGTTCTGATATTCTCCATGCTCTGCACCAATACATGCCACAATTGTACTTGCGTTAGGAGTCGTCGTAGACATGTGTGATTCATGACAATCAGACTACAGCCATCACCACATAAATGCACCACCAATATGATACATGCCACAATTGTACTTGCGTTAGGAGTTGTCTTAGACATGTGTGATTCATGACAATCAAACTACAACCATCACCACATTAATGCACCACCAATATACGGTGTATCAGCATATTATGTCATGGGATCAATTTCAGGATCGGATCCAACAAACATATCAAATTGATATACAAATACATAGGATTGACGATCTCGATCTACTGCCCGTGAAGTCCCGTCTTTCTTTTTGGTGATAGATCAGATATATCTATCGATAAATTACTTTATTTATTTGAATCTTAAAGTTTAAATTATTTAAAAAATAATCTAATAATTCAAATAATTTCTTTGTAGATAATTTAATATCAACGGAAGAACGATTTTAAATGTGCCACAAAACTCCTCCTCAAAGCTTGAAAAAGGATGTCATTTTCTTTGTAGATAATTCAATATCAACGGAAGAACGATTTTAAATGTCACAAAACTGCTCCTCAAAGCTTGAAAAAGGATGTCACCATTCTTTCCTAATTTAGATTATTTTTTGCTAAAATTATAATAATTTTATATTTATTTCCAACTTAAAAACCTAATCTATTTTTTTATTTTTTAGAAATTTTTGGAATTATTTTCGACCATTTTTCTGTGCCATCTGTACATGACACCGAACTAACACATGGTATGTTGGTACAGATCCATATGTACTATACTGACAATCAGTAAGTACTCTGGTATAGACCCATAAAACCAAGCGAAAGCAATAAAGTACACACAAATTGAACCTTCAGAACAGATTGTTAAGAAATTATACAACAAAATATTTTAATTTGGAACAAAAAGATGCAGAATCAGTTTATGACTGTTCAAAAAAATATGCCACTGAACCTAAAAAGGAATGCAGTTTTCTTGCCTAGTTAAGATAAAAAAATCACCAAAGTTTAATAACCATCTAGATGGCTGCTTCTAACAACACTGCTCCAATACAAATATGGTAAGTTGAATAAACTGTTCAGGCTTCATTGAGAAAATTTTGATACTCAATAGGTGTCCATGGTCCAGACTAGCTGGGTAACACAACCAAACTCACATTAACAACTTGGGAAGGTGGATTAGGTTGCAATATCCAATACAAGTTTAATAGATGATCAAGGTTAGTAAGATCCACAACATCTAGATTACTAGAGAGCAATTCTAGAAATATAATTTCCTTTACAATCCATGATATAAGGTTTCAAATTCCCACAAAGAATTCAATAAAGTGTTAAATATTGTAACAAGCTTCTGACATAAAAGACTTAAAAACTACCTAAAACCCTTAAACACTAGGATAGTAAATAATTTTACAGAACAACTTAGGTCCAAGCTGGCCCCTGACTTATAATAGGAAGGCTAAGTGGCCACACAACCTTGTTCCAAAATTGTAAATCAAGATCTGCTTTGTGAAGGCTTATCTTCAGAAATCAGATGCGGGCCTGGATTAGCCAACATGGCCCCACAAAGCATTATATTTTACTCCATTTAATCAACTATATTTATGTGACTGAAAAAATATAAATGCATCAGCATAAGTTCAAGGTAAAGACACTATACCTGATCCAAAGCATTTCCACTTGTATCTTGCATTAGGGGACGATAATCTCCAAGGAAGAACTGTCATGGTAAGAAATATTAATAAAAACAAACGAGTTTAAAATCCTAGCATTAAACTTAAATCACGTGAACTGATGAATAATGCAGACCTGATCATATTTTGCGTCTTTTTGAGACTCTCCTTGCCCTGTTGCCACAATAAATATCTGTCCTACTTCATCTGAGAGAACAACTGAAGTCCCATCGCTAGTTCAGGATTAAAAAAATATAGAAGGTCAAAACAACAAATTCAGCAGCAGGGTGAGAATTAAATAATTACAAGACCACCAAGCAATTACGATAGCTATATTCATACTTCACATAACAAGTTAAAGCACTCATAGAAATAGATCCAAACACATGGAATTTAAACACAGAATAAAAGGTGAATTTGATGTTCCTATAAAATAAGATTAACAGTCATATAATGGAAAAAAAATGCCAAATGACAAGTCAAACATTATTTCCTTGTGTCCACAAGGAGCAACTAATTTGACATTAAAATGATGTGCTGAAATTTTCATAAGCATAGAGAACAAGAAGCAAAATCCACAAATAAATTAATGGAAAAAATGTAACATGACAAGTCAAGCATTCATTCCTTGTGTCCAAAAGGAGCAACTGATTTCATACACAAACTCATGTTCAATTCTTAAGGTCAAAAAGCAATCACAACACAGTTTATATAACCGATATAATTAATCCAAGTAAACATGAAAATATTTAGCTACATATAACCTCAAATTTATGAGAACGATTAGAACATGATAATAGGACCTAAACATATATAGGCCCAAAAAGTCTGCAACATTTCAGTGATAATGTATTGAATGGGATGCAATCCATGTTGACCATATGATGAAACAATTAAGTTTTATGGATTTTGATGGTGATGTTGCTTTACCTACATTTCTGTTCAAGGGCCTAACCATGAGACTGAAGTGGTCGACAGTTTCTAAAAAATTCCAAAGGAGATCACCGATGTCTTGGTTTCCATTGTTAACCAAATGATGGCCATAGTAGAGCAGCATATTCCCATATACACTCAACACCCAACCAAAAAAGACAAATTATTGTACTCGCATGTGTTACACTCCAAACCACATCTTCAATTTTTTTATGGAAACATAGAAACAGAAATTTATTTTTTAAAAATGATAATAAATTATCAGGGCCATCAGGCATCATCCATGCCAACCTCCATATAGTTCTTCTGTCACACTTAGGTTGATCAAACTTTCATGAATTTAGAAGCATAAGATATATTATCCATTCATATCATTCCATGTTCCCAAGCTACGATATGATATTTCCATTATTTCACTGAAAAAAAGAAAAAAAAAAAGACAGTTTCTTTGCCTATTTCAGCAGCTAGAAGGCATGCATTTAGGTGATAATACATTCTCGGTTTATGTTCCAACATAAGCAATTCTAGTTCTCATGAATGATATGAATATGCATTGATCTTTCTAGTTGTTGCTTGTTCATAGGAAAACGAAATACCTTGTTTCAATTTCCCATTACCATGGACAAGTCCAACATCTGAGCCACATAATTTTTTAGTCAAAAATGGATCTAAACAAACAATTTAACGATGCCATAGATGTTATGCTTCAAACCAGTAAAATATTAGAAGAACCCAAAATCTATTCAAGCAGTATTATTCATGAGTTTAAAAAGTGAATCTTCTTTTCTTTAGATTTAGAGATTAATTTCAGTCACCCATCTGCTCTTTAATAATCTCAAGTTTTAAGGGATGCAGCCTATATGAAAAAACTAGCATAAAAAGAAAGTTGCATGATACATTAAGAAAACTGAAACAAAATACTATGGATGACAAAGGTATCAAAGCGGTCTCAATATTGAAATATAAATTTCAAACTCCAACATGAATCTGACAGGAGGTATGATGTTTTTCCCTTTCTTCAGAGGATTGAAAATCCTAGCTCCATCCCTATTTCTGTTACTTGGGATTGTGGTGTTCTAGTTAGACGCAAAAGACTAAAAGTAAAGTTTCTGTTAATTAATTAGAAAGCACTTCAGACGCTTAAAACCAGTTGACAACAATGACCAGCCATGCTCTCAAAACACAAGTAAAAGGATTGGACACAATAACAAGAATTACAACTAGTTGGAGAGAGATCAAAGTTTGCCAAATAGCTTTAACACAATTAATTAGTTCATTTAGTTTTACATAATGGTTTGACACAAAAAGGAGGTGTAGTGACTAGTGAGTTAACAAAATACTCTTAATATACTTCCAGGTTAAACAAATATAAAGGAGAATATGATTGAAATTAAAAACTTATTGGAGATTCAAAAATTAAATTAGGAGTGAAGGTTTGTAGTTAAAAAAAGATGACAAGGAAGAAAATAGACAAGAAAGCCTAAAGAATCAAAAGAACAAAGAACACTAAAATAGGCTTTTCATTTACCAAAATTCATATTGCAACCAAAAGATAGAAAACTTCTCGTGTTATATATAACAGTGAGCTTACAAGAAGTACTTAAACAATGAATCACAACCGTATTTATCTCAGTTTCTTCTTATACTATATTTTTGGGTTACAAAAATTATATATTTTCTAGAATTCTTTTATTAGTATAAATCTCAACCTTAAATTCCATGAAATTAAAAAATATCTGAGAAAATATCTCAAGCAATCAAGAATCTACATTGGGATTAATTTATAACTAGTAACTAAGTAGAATCCCATCACCAAACTCTTCAAAACAGAACAAAAGGACCAAGTATTATTATATAGAAAAGACCTATAGACTCATTCGTCCAACCCAAGGCTGATAACTGACATTATCTAGACTTCGCCTCATGGTTACTAAGAGGAGAAAGGTCAAGAATCAAGCATTCAGTTTCTTAGTTTATATTGGCTAGGACCTTAATACATGTATGTAGGTAACCTCATTAAGTTCAACTCTTTCTGCAATTTTGTAGTTTGAACAATTTTCTTGCTGACATTCCAGTAGCAACAAGAGTGTAAAATCAATATAACTTCTGTTCAGGTACTATGTTAAACTTTATAAGTTAAGCACAGAGTCAAAAATTAGTAACAAGACTAACCTAATAAACCATATCTTTCATATTGTACTGCAAAGCAATATTAGATAAATTACAGAAAATCATATCATTTCAATATAACTCAGAATCAACTCTAATCTCGTGAAAAAAAAGATCACAAATATTGTGATTTATCACCAGTAAATGAAATTCTCAAACAGGCAATGCATATTGGGAAAAGAAAATTAACAAATGTCAAACAAATAGAGGCATTACAAACAATAACTTGAGATAGGATGCTCAAAAGTAAATAAGATCAATTGAATTTTTATACAAGCTATTGAGACTATTTAGATAACTTACGGTGAAAATTTTCCATCAACCAACTTAAAAGGGCCAGTTTCATATATCCGAACAGGCTTGCCCTCCCATATCTAGAAGCAACAATCAGGAGTTTCAGAGCACATACTATGAAATAAAACTTAAACAACATTATGGAAAACCGCCAAACCCTTACATCCCAAATGATCATTTTTCCATCGTAGCCAGCACTCATAGCTATCCGGGGGTTGAAAGGATGCACATCAAGAACAAATGTCTGTGATCACACAACAGGAATATCATTAACTACATAATCTAGGATCTCTTCAAACGAAAAAATCTCCAGATCAAATATTATAACAGAAACTGTTCCCTTGAATATAAATGTTTACTGAACATAAATATTAACTTGAATATTAATATTAATACAAGTAGAGAGCAACATATTCTCACTAACATTGACCATAATCAAACAAAAAGGTGAAATAAAAAAATAAAAGATTTTGATAATAAATGGTTCACAAATAACCTTCATTTTAGAGCAGACTTTTTGAGCAGAAAAGTAATGGAGAATCTTGAAGGAAAGACATTTCATGGGGGAACTTGATCGAGAAACTTTTAAATTAAATTCTGCTTGGTGCTGTTGTGCAAATTTAACAAATTACGAAAATAAAAGAATGAAAGTAATTGATCACAGTAACATTAAAAACTACAAAGATCATTATAAGAAGGTACAACACTTTACTTATGTGTGCATTCATCCAGCTAAGGCTTAGAGGAATAGGGATCAAAACAGAGTTCAGGACCATACCTTTGGATCTGAATCAGGTCAGATTAGCTGAGGCAGGTAACTAAATTAGATTGTCTTAAATCATCCTAGGATCAACCTGAGATCAGCCAAGCATCAGGCAGGGACATATCTAGCTGGTTCTTGCAGGTTTGAATTCTAGCTGATTCCAATTTTTCATGAATTCAAGATCACTAAGCTGATACAAGCTGAGAAGATTTTATACTTCAAATCATGGTTGCAACTCTGGTGAGAGATTTAATCATATTACAACCATTGATTGATATATGCTCTCTCTTCTTGAGCAAATCTTAGACTCTTTAAAAGTTTTCAGGCTATTCTTAGCCATAGGAAACAGAAGAGTTTTGATGATCTTTCAATTCTGAAAATTCAAACTCTGTATTTTTCTCCTCTTTGGTTTAGTTTGTTTCTACTCAATTTTCTTTTCCGGTCCTTTCCTTCTCTTGTTGCACGTCCCATAACATTAATGAAATAAGCTTGCAGCTCAGTAACTTCTGGCCACAAGAAAATTGCATACAACAGTATTGAGGTAAGAACTTGAGTTTCAACTAACACCTTTAATACCTCCACATAAGCAGAAACAACCATTAAGCACGAACACCCCAAAATGCTCACAGTGCCTGTGTTATGTCCAAGGTTTCGAATAACAGTTGGATAGTAACAACCAGTAATTACTATCTGGCCAAGGATCAGCACCAGACCATATACCTCAACAATGATCAGTATTTACCTTTTTATTATTTTATGTGATACTAGACAATAAAGATTCATATACTGCTACTGTACTGGTCCAAGAAGTTGTCAAAACCATCATCAGAACAATATTCAAAATCTTGGTTGTCCATGTCTAACAACAACAATAACAATAAAACTGTAAAATCCATGTCCAACATTAACGGTTAAATACTTTCATATACAAGTAGGAAACTTCAGATCACATGAGAATAAGGGTACCATATATACATTTACATATGTGGTAATTTAGTTTAACAAATAAAAATCCACTTAAAATTTCCTACATGTGTTTGAAGTATTATGTTGACTGTTGAGCTCATATAAGTTATATATCATAAACCATCTAGGATAAATTGCATCTTCATATAGAGAAATAGAGAATTTCAGCTCAAAAATAATTAGGGTCCAGAAAAACAGTGTCATAAAAAAACTAAAATCTATATATTTTATTGCCAAGATTGCAGTAAAATAATGATAAAATATTCTTACTCATAATCACTTGCAACTGCATAAGTTATCAAGATTCTGCCAAAATCAAGGACCTTCTCAAAATTGAGTTGCAACCTATAGCAAGGATTTATGACCTCCACTCTATGTCTTGAGTAATGATTTTTGTCATCACTTTGTGGAAAATCATTATATTTTAACAGTTTCTCCACAAAAATTTCTTGTTTTTATATATTTATCTCATCAGTGACTTAGCAATCCCAAAGTGCTTTTCTGATATGATCAAATAATGAAGACTGATTTTTTTATTTATTTTTGTACTCTTTCATAACATAAATATCATATAGAAACTTCTAGTTGGAAGAAAAATGGTCTGTGATGCTGAAATGTACCCCAACCCATCCAATCAACAAATCAGAAATCACCAAATTCCAATTGAAATGAAATCTTTATGAGGAACGTATGAAATGAAACTATTTTCGCAAAGACATCCCTCTCTTTCAAGAGGATCCATGGCATGTGAAGCCTTAAGGTTCAACCCAAAGAGGAAAAAAAAATGAAATATGCATTTTAAAAAATGACTCGATCACCCAAAAAAAAGTAATAAAATATAAAGCCAACCAAACTGGACCATATGGTCTGATGGCAATTCTTGGTCTGACTAGAAAATACCAGTCAACCTTTATAGCTTATCATATGTGCATGGATAAGTCCTTGCATGACACTTAAAGAAAAGGATACAGACCTAAGTATCTATAGGCTACACGGATGATATTGAAGCTACTGAATTCAAGCAAGTGAACTCATCATCTCTTGACTCTTTAAGTAAACCAATCATATATCCTAAGAGAGATAAGGAAAAACACATACCATGTAAAACCAAATTATAAGGAACTACGTAAACATGCATAGTCATATCATCTTCGATGGTTCTATGCATCATCGGTATTGGAAGATCATAGAAGATACAGTGAAAATCATCAAACAAGGCTCAATACCGAATATTCAAAAGTTTCCAACATGTGGGGAAAATCAAGTCCATACTGCCACAAGCAAAATTGTAAACGAGATGTTTGATGTAATGCTTATGTATGCATGTGTCTTTTGATTTTCTTCATGCTTTGCACAGCAAGTACAGGACTGACAATAAACTTAGCAGCCCCATTTTGGTTGGCTTTGGTGGCCGCTTTAAGCTTGTAAACGAAGGTTGTGTCATGTGGGCACTTATGGACGTTTCGATCTGTAGTGGACCATTTTGGACCCTTTGTTATCCAACCGTTCAGAGCTTATGAAGTCTATGGTTGTAATTTGCATTGACTATAAAGTGTTTGCTGAAATGGTTGCTTGTGGATCCAAGTGAAATGTTTTCTCTAACCCGTTTTCTCTTTTGTAAGTCCTAAGGGACCATAGGAGGTTTCGAGGAGGCTAACCTTTGCAGACAGACACGCAAGGGTGCCGCATGACTTAGGCAAAACCAGCTAAATTCGTGACATTTGGTATCAGAGAGGGACAAGCACATATAAAAACACTTGGCATGCAAACATGGAGGACCTAGCGGGGCTGCGTTGAGGGTAGTTAGCACGCGTGACCATTTAGGGGAAATGGGTATTGAGATGTAGGGAAAGAAATCGCTTAGAGGAGCGGGCATCTGAGATTGACATTCAAATGAATGGCCAACCCTTCGCGCGAGAGGCACCGTGAGGACAAGCAAGCTGGGAAGAATGTGTAGCGCACAAATGTTGGGATGGTTGAGTTCAAGCTACAACTCGAAGTTGGCAACCAAACTTGATGGTGCTCAAGGCAAGCAGGGCGCTTGGTAAAGGATGAGATCATACAAAGTGGGATGGGTTGCCCAGCGACCGAAAGAATTGTGCAAAGCTCACAGAGGTGAGAGGAATTGCTAAGTCGAAGAATTTGACACTCATACAAATGCTTGTATGCGGACGATGAAATGTTCGTAGCCATCCCAAGGCGATCGAAACTCAACGTCATGGAGCATTAAAACTTTCTTTTCGGCATGAGAAGGATACGTCCATAGGAGGCTGAAGTGTGCAGCAAATTTAGCATGTTGTTGGGCCTTGAGGGACGCAACGCGGGCTATATTAGCGAAGAGTCACAATCTAGCAAGTGCATTTGCGAGGGCAAAACAATGCACACTTTGTTCGGCAAAGCAGAGTAGTTTAAGGGGATAGTGGTCTCTGGAACTTCTAAAGGGAATAATGCAAAGAGAGATAAGTTACTCCAACGGAACAGATATTCAGGTGGGATAAGTCTCGGCTCTCCAGAGAGATAATCATGTGCAATGGACCACACATGTTGTGGAGGGGGTACCTCAAGACAGTAACTCCACAAAGCTCAACGGACCAAGCGAGCGACGAGGAGTCGTCACATAATCTCACATAAGGTAATGTGTTGGTGGACGCATTGCGAGATCAAGTGGAGGAGCGACCCAAGGCAACATAAAATGAAAGCACACTTGGAGTCGATATGGAAATCGAACTCAACGGAGGGCTAACCCGTGGAATGGTGAGTGCGAGGGCCACCATTAATTCAATGCAAATCGAGGAGCAGAGCAATTTATGTGTAACTTGGTGAAGTACCCAAGTTGTATGAAGGGAGTCCGCATAGAAAATGAAACATGGAGCAGAGGCACTAAGCTTTCCTTGGACAGAGGAGGATACAAACTCTTGCAGAGATAAGAGCGGGATCATGTCGTTTCATGGGTCCCTCATTCTGATAGAGCGAACTCATCTTGCATGGTGTAAAAGACGAATGGAGCTTTAAGACACGTGTACCTTATCTCAAAGAAGCATTTAACGAAGGAACTAAGGTGACTCAACTTGCGGAGGCGAAGATGGGGCCAGAAGGTCTTGGCACGGGGCAAGAGGATGCAGAAGTAGGTACTCTTGAAGAATATGTCATGGTGCTATTATTTGAGTTGCCATGAAGAAAGTGGTGCGCAACAGAGATTAGTAGGGACAGAGGCCCAGAATCCAGACAATGGTGCACTAATTTCAACAAAGTCAATGGACTTCGGGAGCTGCTAGGCGACGGATTGTCCTAGAGTTGTGCTTCCTCCTGGTGTGATCCGAGAGCTGATAGATGAAGGTCGATTGTCAAAGGAGTGAACACAATCGGAGGTGGCAGAGACTCTGCGATGTGTTAGTAGAGTCCACACACGGAGAGATCGCAGTCCAAGTTCATCCCACAATGATCAGGATGCAAGGGAGATGTCACCAAGTGGCGATATGGGGCAGCAGATCATGGTGGAACAGTCTGAGGCAATGCGACACATATGAGACCAATCCCGCGTGGGACTGGATCATACGGAGGTATGATCGAGTGCTATTGGAAGCTCCACTTCAGTGAACAACACGACAACAAGAAGGGCTATGGATTTAAGGAGTGAATGTCATAGTACCGTAGAGGCAGGTCTTCCGTGCGTGCATCGAATAAAAGCCTTGGTTATCAACATATAGGGACTGTGTACCACCGAGGGGAAATTCCGAATGCAAGTACCAATGAGTCCCATGGGGAGACTTGATCATACAGAGGTATGATCGAAGCGGCTGGACAGTTACACTGCTCTAGAGCTCATATTTGCTTAAGGGAGCCCGACAAGTCAAAAGACAAGACCGAGTAAGCGAACGTTACTACCAAGAAATATAAAAAGATCAGAATCGGCGCGAGCCCTCAACATGATGGCGGAGGTCATGCATTGGCACGAGCCCTCAACTGCTCGGAGAACACAGAGGTGTTGAAGCAATGGTCGAAAGGGGCGAAGAAGCGACAATGAGTCCAGAGGGACTTAGCTACCTAAAACCAAGCATCGATTAGAATCGAGATAGACTCAGAGGAGTGCCACAACGTCACAAAGGCGGATCTACCAATCACGAAGTAAGGCACACAGATGCGAAGCGACGAATAGTAGGGTCATAGGCATGGTGACACCATGGTACCGCAGAGGCGGGTCTCTTTGGAGTTTTCGATCCCTTACTCTCATGGAGGGAGAGCGCTTGGTCGTGAAAAGGGCCGAGGAGGTAGAGAATACATAAGCAAACTCCAAGTACCGAAACAAGGCTAAAGGGCAGAGACTAGGGAACTTTGTAAGACCGGTCTCAACGAGCTTCTTATCAAAATAACCGAAAGTTGAGGACTTCGGGTCGATGCAAGAGTGCTCGACCAAGAGTACGTGGTGATGTACCTTTCCTACATAGAAGAGTAGACGACAGAGATGATGGTATATTCTCAAAGGCAACCAAGACTATTAGAGATTTGCTCCAAGTTGGGGGTGAAAACTTCTTGCATTCTAAAAGTTCAATGGCATTAAGAAGGTGAATCAGAGTAGCTAACTCAACGCAAGGAGTGCAAACACTTCGGGTGCTTCAAAAATGTGAGCAAAGAGCAGGCAAAGGCTAGGAGTGCAGCTAGGAGTCAAGAGGCACATTGTAGCTAGAGCAGAAGATTGAAGACTCAGCAAAAAGTAAGGAGATACAGCCTCTGCAAAGGCTTCGATGAGAACATCGAACAAATAAGTGGAGAATGCCACGGACAGAATTATAAACGAGGTGTTTAATATAATGCTCATGTATGTTTATATCTTTCGGTTTTGTTCATGCTTTGCACAGCATGTAAAGGACCGACAATAGGCTTACCAGCCTCATTTTGTTTGACTTTGGTAGCCGCTTTAGGCTTGTAAATGAAGGTTGTGTTATGTGAGCACTTATAGGCATTTCGGTTTATAGTGGATCATTTTGGACTCTTTGTTGTGCGACCGTTCAGAGCTTATGAAGTCTATGGTTGTAATTTGCATTGGTTATAAAGTGTTTGCTGAAATGGTTGCTTGTGGATCCCGAGTGAAACGTTTTCTCTAACTCGTTTTCTCTTTTGTAGATCCTAAGAGACCATAGGAGATTTCGAGGAGACTAACCTTTACGGATGGACATGTAAGGGTGCCACATGACTTAGGCAAAACCAGCTAGGTTCATGACAGTACGATAAAACACATATTACCATCAAATTATTATATGCCACACAATATGGTCTCATTCTAAAAAGAAAATTGATTTCAAAATCTCATAGTTAATCATGTAGAAAATCTCAAACTCAAGTAAAAAGTTCACCATGTTGGAAATGTACAATAATTACACAAATTTCAACATGATAAATCCATATCAAGAAACCTCTTAGACACCTTTTCATATAAAGATAAAAGCTAAATATCATTACCCTTTCACCAAAATAGTTCTAATAAACACAATAATCGTTTAATGAAAGGATTTTCTAGGAATATCACTATGAGGCATTGAAAGGATAACCTTAATAGAAAAAAATTGACCTGAACCCTAAAATTTTGCTTAAGAGGTTTACAAACTTTTGATGTTTTGCTTTCCAATAAGCATGAGCATACACAAGGATGTACGCACATGGATAACAACTAGATAAAACATATACATTATTCAAGACAATTAAATATGCATCTGTACCTTGAGAGAATCAAACCATAACAAGTATCATATTTAAAATTATTAAAAAATATATATATTTAAAGAGAAAAGACAGAGTTCATGATACATACAGAATCCTTGTGGCCAATCAGTGAATGAACTAAGCTTCCATCACAAGCATTCCAAACACATATTCTGCAATCTGAAGAAAAATTATATTTATAAACCAAAACAGCAAAACTATTTGTAAATCCAATTGAATTATAATGCAGACTAAGAATGGAAAAAGTAAGTCAAATTTCAGAAGAAAATTAGTACTGCAGACATATAGCGCAAGGACAAGTATATTGCACAGATTAAAGAACAAGAAAATGATAGACATGAAACAACCGAGATTAATAAAAAATCAGCAACATCTATTGAACATTAATTAACATAGAGTTATGGACCACCAACAAAATCAAAAGAACTATGAGAACTTTTTGGTAACAGGTTTTCATATGGTCATACTCCATTTATTTAAACATTCTTCATAACACAGCATAAAAGCAAACCACTTGTTGGTAAGTACCTACGATAAATTTCTTATAACTTCAGACACCACATAAAGTTGCTTGAATTTGCACCACACAAAATTAATCGAGATAAACATGCTGAAGCTATAAATTTAAATATATAAGACTCTGAATTCCATGGCTGACAATTTGACAAGTTATATTTCTAAGTTAGATTGTTGGAGGAACATTGTACAATACTGGTTGATTTGGATTGAAATACTACATTACTGTGGTTTGTATCAGCCAATCTAATGAAACAACATTGTCTATCAGGTGTGCATTGCAGATGCTCCACACCTGCCAGATACAGAAGGCCAAACCATGGGACAAAAAGGTCATCATATGGCATACACTGCCAACCTATGACTGAACGTAATATACTGAACATAATACCTAATATCATATGGCATACACTGCCAACCTATGACTGGATGCGCATGATACCTAATATACTGAACATAATCACAAACAAAGTCTACAAGAATGAATAAGAATTTAAAAAGAACATATATACTGAAAATCTAGAACGGAGAACTTATACACCCTTAAGAAACAAGGAGGAATAGAACATACCCATGATAGCAGCAAGTACAAATCGATTATCCAAGCTCCAGACTATCATATTAACACCTCGAGGAGTCGGTTGATATCTCTGGCGTGGACCCCCACGAGGAGGTTGAGGAGGCATGGGTGGTGGAGGAACTTTAAGATGATAAGCACGAGTCCACCGCCCAACTTTTCCCTAACATAAAAAAGGAACAGAAGCAATATAAAAACGATTGCTAAAAGATATATCCATAAGGCAAAAAAATATTCTATTTCAAGGTTCAATAATTTATTTTAATTATTAATTACCCATTTGAGTTTTAGTAGAATCAAATAAAAATACAAGTGTAAATTCACAAAGACTAATATTTTTTAATAAATTAATCTTTTCTGTCCTTATTTTAGAGGTAATGTTATCTCAAGTTGAGTCCCGTATGATGTCCACAAATGCTAAACCCACAAAATCGTTCTTCCACCACTCAATCACTCAAAGGAAGCATAGATAAATATCCATTCTAATTCATATGTTTTACCAAAAACTAGATAATAAAGCCATATTTAAAGAAAAAGAATAGAAAGAGCAGTGAAATCTACTTGCAAGTTTCTATTGGAAAACATAAGTAGCCTCATACACCGTTCCGTGTCCACTATAGCTTTTGCTTAATGTCAGTCCTTACTTTTTTTATTTTTCCAATATTTAAAACAAAAAATAGCTGATTTGCATCAAACAAATATGCATGCTTGGTGTAAATTAGTCATAAAAGGGAAAGGATATGAGCAAAAATATTCTGCTAGACTGCTACTGCATATTTTCAACACAATTCAAGACATAGGGCAGTACAAAATTCATTTCAGATAAATACGTGTTTCAATTAGTTTTTGTTGTTGCAAACAACTTAGACTGAACCAGTTGGCAGCCGATATTTACACATTTTAAGTGAAAAGTCCACTGATTTGGGATTTCCAAACATGCTATTTTATGCTTTTTCTTCAGATTTTTAATAATCTCGCCTCGATGGCTAATTTACAAAAAATGGTTCATCCCAAAAATGAAACATTGCTTTGATGCAGTCATGCAAAATTCCAAAGAAGTCACTTAATGGCCTCACCATGCACAAGATACAGCTATTTTCATTTTAATTATTGGGATCTACAAGTTAAATAATTTGTAGCCTCATAAATTAATAAACAAAGATGAAGATAATTTCTCCAACTAGTAAGCAAAATCCTACATTTGAAAATGATGCATGCTTAATACATACCTCGTTACTATATTCATGTAAGAACAGGATTTCCATTATCTAACCTATAAATAGCATTGAAAACTTAAATATGCAATTGCATGCCCCAGATATGATAATAGTTTATTAAAATTTACATGTCAAACTTATAATATTTATTTAGCATTGGCTTAGTTAATTTCCTTCATACAGGCTAAATCCTAATTTCATTGTCTAAAACTCCACACTTGATACCCACACATGAAACTCAAATTGGTTTTAACATCTCACTATTTACCAGAAAGAAGACAAATGATCAAATGCTTATGATATCTAAATGAAAAATGAATACCCTATCAGACAGACTGAACCAAGTAGTGATACCCAAAACTGAATATTTACATGTCATAGAGAATTTTTATATTTCCAATGAAATGAAGAGAAAATTGAAGCTAGGACTAATGAGGATCTTTTTCCCTATGCAAGACAGAACAAATTCATTGATCATATAAATAAGATTTGGAGTTCAAAAATGCCTGATTATGATTTGTCTCACATGAGATCGTCGGGATCTTGGAATCCAAATAATCGCGCTACCATCACGAGAGCAGGTAACAAGATTATCATGTGTGAACCTGCAAACATATAATCTCCCAATTAATATGTATAGTATCACTTAATCAACTAGAAGCAATCAAACCTATGTCAGCTTACAAGATTAAGAATCCACTATTAACTTTTCCCCTAATGAATAAACTAAATGTCAGTGGGAAAAAACAGTTACTAACCAGGAGTTCTTAAATTTTGGAAGATTATCTTCCTTTGAAGAGTCACCTATAGAAGATCTAGACCCCACTGCACAACCACTGAATGAAGAGAAATAAAATAATCAGAATAGCAAGACCATTAAGGCATTTTGAGGAAATAAACCTCACCTAAATTGCACATAATTGACATCATTCTCATGGCCATACAAAAGATCCATCTCATAATTTTGTTGCTCAGAGTCATCGGTGTTGATCTTACAAGCATTCCATACCTGGAGAACTTGCAAATGAGGTCCTATAAAAGAACTCTTAAAAAGTAATTTGAGAAACCAAACTTAGAAAAAGCACATGAAACATAAGATATACCCGAGCAAATGTATCCGAGCTTCCAGTGACAAATACAGTTCCATTGGCATTGAATGCACAGCACAAGATTTGATGTGTTTGTTGCCCAACACTAGGAGTGGGATCAGTGCTCTTTCCTGGCATTTGTCTCATCACTTCCAACTTCAACTTCCAAAATCAAGCAAACATTAAGCAATAAATTTACCACAAACAATGACAAACTAACCAGCTAGAGTATCTGGAGGCTTTGGGATGTAAATATGTGGCTTGGCACTAGACAGCCTAGCATCCCAGATACGGCATGTTCCATCATCAGAGGATCTGACCAATCAGGTTTGTTATATAGAATCAAAAAATAGGCAATACCAAAGGCAAAGAGAATAACTGTATTATTTTTTCACAAACAAATTGTATTAAACTAATATGTATATGAAAAAAATGGATATTCCACATAAAAAATTCAAGTACATCTTACCGAAAAAACTCCAGATCAAAACAATGTTGTAGACAACATTTAAAAACATTAATATCAACTGAGTTAACTCCACTATAAAAAAAATCAAGCACATTATTTTAATGGCAAAACTCTATCACAAAACAGTGTTGGGAAAACATTCCAAAAAATATTAGATCCACTATAACTTGCAATAGAGGGGAAACACAGAAAAATAACAAACATTTTCTTAATGTTTCATCCAAGAAACTAAAGATAACTGCCTCATCTTCTCCTTCACATAACATTTAAGACTTCCATTCTTTACTAATTGATTTGTTAACTGGGTACAGATTCAATCAAAGATAAAACAAGGGAAAACCATTTTGGATTGTCTAATCATGACAAAAGAAGTCCTATATATGCACCAGTAGCTGATGAGAATCAATTATAAGTAGTAGCATCAGAAGAGATACAAGAAGACCAAAGAAAACTTGATTAGAAACTACAACATATAATTTTGACTTTGCTCGGAGGTAAATCTTTGTTTTTTGAATCATTTTGGCTGTATGTTATCAACCTATATTTTCTCCTTGATGGCCTAAATTTGCTTTTGTTTTTGGTGTACATATATCTTTTTCTGATTAACTACATATAATCATAGCTGGTTAAACCCCTGTTGTTTTAATTTATCCAAAAGATAACCTCAATCAACATGTTACTATTTGTTGCATATTTAAACCACTTTACTGTCTTCGACAAATATGTGCTAATAAAATTAAACATGTGGCTACCTCCTAACCATATTCTTCCAGGGATTTAACTAGCCACTCTTCACAGTTAGGATTAACTTTTAACCCTTATTTAAAATATTTGTGTGGAACAAGTGGTGTGTAGAATTTTGTAGGGTTTGATTGTTAGGATGTTAGAAGCAATTAACAAGGTGACCAGGACCTTGATTTCTCAGCACAATGTGACAATATAATGGACAGAGAAGAAAATTCAGTGAAACATGATGGAATACTATGGATGCAGTTACAGTATCGTTTGGGGCAGAATATCAGAGCAAAACAACTACAGAATGTGATGAAACCTGAGAACTTGAAGCTGCTGGGAGGCTGGGACAGATGTGGTTCTAGATCAATATAGAAAAGGTTTGGAAGGATTTCAATGTACTTTTGTGGTTTATAAGCTACAGTAATACACTGCAGATTTATTGCTTGTTCTGACAGATCTAAGAGGGAAAATATGTTTGGTAGGGATCAAGGTTGCAGTCGAAGCAGCTGCTGTGTCTCATCATCATTGTTTGCATGTGGTCACCTGGTTTAAAGGTTGCTACCAAAGAATGATACAAGTATGATTTGATGAAGTTTCAGAAGGATTTAAAATATACAAAAGAGTGTATAAGAGAGATTTTAGATTGTTTCCAGCAAGAAGTGATAACATATAAGAAATTCACTTGGTAAACAAAATTTAACAGACTCACCTTGATTTTTATTTTTTTTCATAGGGCTACCCTTGAAAGCTTATAAAAGGGGGAAAAGGGATGTAACCAGAAACATCATAAAATGGTCGCATGAATGAAAATGTGCTTTTGGATCTGATCAAGGATTGTTGCACCATCCAAAATGGTACAAAACGAGCGGTATGTACCTTTGTGGGCATGGGCCGGTATGCAGACCATCCACTTTTGGAGCGGCCCAGTCCAATTCAGTAAAAATAAAAAAACTGAAAATATCAATGGGGCCATCCAACTCAGCATTAAAAAAAGAAAAAACCCCAAAATAGGAATTAGGGCTCACAAACATGACCCCTCTTCTCACATTCAACGCCGTTGTCGTTGTTTCGTGATGCCACTGCCGTTGCCGCTCCTCCACAACGCCGCTGCTGCCGTTGCTGCTTCACAACGCTGATGCCAACATCACTGCTTCCGATGCCGCTGCTGCTTCACGACACTGCTGCCAACATCATTGTCGTCATGTTCCTTGTTCCCAGGTACGCTCCCACCTCTTCTCTTTTTCCTTCTTCTCCTCCTCCACCTCTTCTTCTTCATCCTTCTTCTTCCTCCTCTTCCTCCTTTCTTCGTCTTCTTCCTCCTCCTTTCTTCCTCTACCCGCCCTTCCTCTTCTCCTTTTTCTTCTTTCTCTCCAAAACACCAATACGTACCGGTGTACCATATGGTACACCGATACTAACCGGTATACCGGTCCGACCATATCACCCGAATGGGTCCGATACCCGAAATAGCAATCTTTGGGTTTGGTGATTATATTTTATCTCATCTAATAACTTCTGTTATTTATTACAAAACTATCAAATCTTAAAAGATTTCGTTTGCTTAAAGATCCATGCATCTTTGCAGCATAATATTAGTATCAAAGTATTTATCCTGCATTACTATCTGCCACCTACTTACAAGGATCTATTAAGACAAAAGAAGCGATGGGTGAGAAGAGGACAGATGCCCCAAATTATTATAGCTCTGAACAGTAGTGTGCTAATGCAGCTTTGATACAATAGGTATACCTATCATATGGATTGCACCAGGCTGACAGATTATTCTGGTTGGTACCAGCATATTAAACAACTTTTTACTATGATTTTATTAATGCATTGAGCCATAGCACACCAAGCTGTCACTACATACCACGATAAGTCTAGTATATGAGATTTTTGGTCTCAAATGATAAGGAGTTAGGATTCAGGGTTAAGTTGGTGTTGCCTACAAGTGGAACAAAATGCTGCTTAGCCCAACTTAGATCCACTCTGTCAGTGGGCTTTCCGTTATCCACCTGATGTTAAATAACAGCACATGAATACCATATACTTCAGAGTTTAAGGTCTTCATTACAACCAATTTTGTAGTTTTAAAAAGAAAAAAACACTATACAGTGGCACATGAGACTCTATTGAAGTAGAGCAGTCAACATCGAGAAGACATAAAAATTAACTACAAAGGATCTAGTATGATGGCAAAATATATCTGACCATGACTAAGCATACAATGTTGTCAAATTTATAAATGTGAAACTAATAAAATAGAATTGTCAATTCTAAACAGGCAAATTTAATATGGAACAGGTCAAATTCTACTACATTAAATGAAAATGGAGACATGATCCACTCATCTACTCGAAATGTGAGTTTATAGAACTTATGAATGTATACTTTATAGAACTTACCAATAAACTATTACTCACAGAAAATCCTATTTAAAAAAAAAGGGCAAGCTGCAAATATTATTGCCACATATATCATAAAAAATGAGGTTTTATAGCCAAACTGCATCTACATAAGCAGCCACATAAACTGTTTTTTAAAACCTTGGCTCAATTTAACCAAAAGATCAACCAATATTTTGTTCTTTGGCAACAAAACACATACACACTTTAGTTTTTAAAAAATATATATTCCAAATAATCCTGTCAAATATGCAAAACAGACACCCAAAGTTGATACATGAACATATAAAATGAAGTTTAATTCTCCGGAAACATTTAAACAAAAGAACATGCTAACCCACAGAAGATCCCTAGAATGAAGTTTGCCACCACCATTTCCATGTAGGGCCACTCCAACCTCTTCATTTCTTTTATAGGCTACAAACTAGGATGTAACTAGTAAACAGTAACCATCAAGAACTTCTTTTCTCTGTCCGTAAGAAGGATCTTCTAATAGGTTAAAGCTTTTTTATTAACCAATTTGGTAAGAGAATTGCATATAATGTATGGGGAGGCTAGGAATCTACATGCAGAAGTCACTCATCAAAAGAAGGAAATTTGCTTTTCCAGCCATGATCCTAATTCATAAATTTTCATGGGATGATACTAATCCGACCAAAATACCAGCAAGAATCCAAATCAGTTAAAAATAAAAATCAGATTTGCTTTTATAAAAGTTAATATAAAATATTGAGGCAAGTCCGGCAATAAAGAAGTTTCTCAATAAGTAATGACCAACATTGCAAGACCAGAATTGTTCCATCATGCACTGAATCAAGGAGATAGTTATTAGTATGTACTCAAGATTTTTAGCTCCCAAATTAAACAAGCAGCTAATTACTGATCACACTAAAATGTAAATATAATACTTCATATTGATGTCATATCAAGGCTCTAATTTTCAAAATCTCAATGGGAGAATTGCAACATTACTTCCTGGCAGTAGCCAGCAATCCTAAAAATTTCAATTGTCTTCTTAAAATTGTAGGAATTCTAATAGTAATAAGATATCCAAACATATACATGCAACAACTATCTACATTCTTTGCTACATAATTTAACCAGAAGGTTATTCATCAACAAAAAAGACCATAGCATAACATAAACTGAGTAGTGATTAGTGAGTACTTCTGCAGTTTAAAAGAAAACAAAGGAGAACAATTTTATAAGTTTGAGATCATAGTGCAAGTTGCATAAGCGACAATAAAGTTTATAAACCCACAAATGGACACTCCTTAATACCAAAGGAACCAACTGATAAATAAAAATATAAATAATTGAATGTCAGAAGTCAGAACACTTACGAAAGTAGCTGGTAAACAGAGGAAAGTCTTGGACTAAAGGCAAGGGCAGTCACAGCTCCAGTATGTCCCTTCAACACTGATATTGGGTGCCCATCAGGTAAATGCCACTGCATTGATAAGCCAAAATTATCAAAACTTGGAAGAAAAATACAGGCAAATCAGATCAAAACCTTTACAACATCTACATATCAAAAGATAATAGACCGACCACTCTAATGATGGAGTCATTTGCAGAAGATGCCACCACAGCATTATTTGAACTCACAGCCAGGTCAGTTATGTCACCCTTCATTAATGTCGACCAGAATAAAGAATGATAATCAAGAGAAAGGGAATGGGAAAATAATGAAAAGCCGACAGGCAATGGTGAAAAACATTAATACACCATCTAAGACTCACTTCATGTCCACGGCAGCTGGCCAGGCAAAATGCAGTTTCCATTGACCAGATCTTCACAAGGCGATCATCTGACCCAGTTATTACATACCGCCCCAAACGATCAAAGGTAGCTACAATTATGAACGTTCACAAGACATTATACTGCATGACGTAATATGACAAAATTGACCAAAGAATTTCTAACTTGAAGAAATGATATGTGAAACAAAAGAAGTATCAAGTATGGAGGGGATCATCAGAACTGCCAGAGCACAGAAAGTCACAAAAACAAGTGTCATAGCATATATAATTAAAGCAACCAGAAATAAAGGCCTCAAATGTTTTGTGATAACCAACTCAGTACCAAGGAAAACAGGAAATCAAGAAATGAGGCTCAACAGATGAAGCAATTAATCTTATATGTCCCGATCAATGTCAGTCAAGTAACATTTAGAATACATAAGCATAGAGAGAACAAAATAGCATTAGTGAACTCTCTGTATCCTACCAATCTAATTTAAATTTACAGGCAATAATGGTAGACAAAAAGTATCAAAGATCATAATGAACCATATTAACATAAGCGCTCAAATATACTTTAAGGAAATCAAAAAAGAGAATAGGAACACCTAATTTATTAACTTTGTTGATCTTTGGGTGCTTAAATTGATCAAGTTAAAAAAAAAACATATAGAAGCACTAAGCACCATTCATGAATCAGTTTAGGATGAATTAACTGAGAAATTGGATGATCAACTGGTCAGATCTCCATTGGACAGAAGCAATCCCAAATGAATCCCATCAATTCCCAGTCATATCTAGTCAGTTTAGAGCAACTCCAACAGATTCAGGGTGACTTCAAGAATTATCATCAGTAATCAGATCCTTGATATTCAAGATACTTATTTGGTCCACAGGCAATATAAGATGCTGATTCTTCTAGACGTGGGTTTGTTTAATCAAAAGCCTTATGAAACTCAATAACCTATATATTAGAATAGTCTGCGGGTAACACAATATGTTGTAATTGCTATTAGTGACACCAGTAAAGGGATCCCAGTATGTTTAAACAGAACTCTTAATTCATGGGACATGATCTACCTAGGACATAATAACGGATAAGTCAAGTTTTTACAAGAAACATGAGTAGATTAATCTAAAACCAAAATGACGGTCAAATATAACACACTCGCCTTGAATCAAAGAAGACTAAACATAAATGCTAGAGAACAATAGTCTTGCAACTACAGAATAGTACAAATGGTGATAAAAGATAGTGTATTGTGAGTCTGAATACCCAACATACTAAAATGTATGACAGACTCCTAGATTACAAAACAACAACTTAAGATAGACTAGATGTGTCCGTGACCTTGCAATTAGACCAAATAAGTAAAATCTAAATAAGATACCTATTTGTCAACAACTCAAGATGGAATTTAGCAAATAGAATACCACTAATCCTGCATACAAGGAAACTGACAGTGCTTCAACACTCCCTTCTACATATTAGTCGACAAAAAAACATAAAATAAAGAAGGTTTTCTCATATGAAAACCTCAGAACCTTTGTTCTGCAACTCCTTCCTAAACAATCATAGTTCAACCATTAAAGGCCCTATGTAAACTCTATATCACAAGTCAATGAACAAATTGACTTAAAATTATATAGTTCATAACTTCATATCAAGGATTATAATTTTGTACCAGGATACAGTACCGGTCCTACCAACTGGTGTACCACAAATGGTACAGTGGTATGTACCAAGAAGAAGACGAAGAGGAGGAAGAAAGAGGGGAAAAAGGAAGGAGGAATAGGAAATAAGGAAAAGAGGCCGTGGAGGAAGAGGATGAGACAGTGGAGGAGAAGGAAACGGAAGGGCAGGCGATGAAGGAGGAGGAAGAGGAAGAAGAAGAAAGAAGACGAAGCGGTGTAGGAACAGTGAATGAGGACGAAAAGGAGGAAAAAAGGAGGAAGCATTCCCGAGATTGGCGACATGGTGGGCGGCGAGGAGGTAGGTGACAGGTTACGGGTACAGAGAACAGGATTGTAAGCTCCACGTGTATTGAAGAAAGGAGTCCTTTATTTTATTAGGCTGGATTTTGAACGGTCAGCGTCTTGATTTGGACTCAGATCAGTACATAACAGTCAGTAAAAACCAAACTAGTCAAAATTGACTCCTTGGTTCATAGTACAATAAGTCCAAAACTCTTCTGAGTTGCATGTAGTCAGCACTATCTGCTGCCTATGCAGAGTTATTCAAACGCTAAAATGTAATGTTTATATTGCACTCCTTACTACTCTTACAATGATCATAAAATTATGAAAGACTGAAACTGAAGTTGTTAAAATATAATAGAAGGTGAACAGAAGATACCACAATAGACAGCATTCTGATGTCCCCTCAACTTCTTTATGATCTCCATTTTTTGCACCAAAGTTGATGGTTTAGCAATGGCATAACATGCTGCACGAATGGATGGAGCTCGATGGTGCTTTGTGAAACCACCACCTATCTCCCTTAAAGCTAACCCATGGACCTGATCAGCCTGCATATGTGGCCAACGCAAATAACTCGGCAACTTATTGGCTCCTTTATTCCCTCTATCCCTATCAGCTGCGATGTAAAAGCCCAATCGAGAGGGTGAGAGAACTGCAATAAAGAGGAAAGCAAAACAGAATGCAGCCTACGACAACAAGAAAAAGGTTTATCAAGAACAAAAAGAGAAAATGAACATTAACTTGGTGTATTGTCAATTATCTGATCAAAGATGAACCAGAACCTCAGACACTGCATCATAAAGAAGAATAGAAAGGTCTCATACATGCAAGAAGATTAAAGGAACCAGATCCCAGAAGTGTAGGAACATCAGCAGCACTTGGAGCTCCTCTGCCCATTCCAGGAAAATGAGTAGAATTCAGAATCAATTGTTTCAGAAGTTTTACTAAGTGATCCTTTTCAATGTGTGGATACCTAAGAAAGAACAAGCAGTAAGTTACAGAAATTAGGAAACGTACGACAGTTAGCTTGTCAAAGAACACAAATAACTAAAAATTCTAAAATAGGTATGTAAAGTTGCAAAAACATCAACAGTTTTATGTGCAGTGACAAAAAGCAAAATCTGCTAGTTTTGGCAAATTGTAGCATACATGGCATATTCTTAACATGAAATATACATAAGCGCACCATTATTCATGTATTCCAAAAGTATAACTAATTTGCCTAGCAAAATATTTATAGGAAAATCCATTTTATAGAGAATAACTTCAGATGTTCTGGTTCAAAACAAATATCAGCAAAGTTGAAATTCAATTTTGAAACAAGCATGCGATGTTAAATTCATTATAAAGGGTATACTCAAAAGAAACAATTATATATGAGAGCAAGATTGATAACCTATGCTTAGACTATTCCTACCCAAATATAAATATTTCCAATCCAAGCAAACAATGAAATATGCTTAGTTAAATGCTTGTCATACCATACAAGAGACATTAGATGTTAATGAGATACTTCCCAGATACATGTCAGATATCTCTACAGTGTCAAAATATGCCAAAGAACTTGTTTTCTCTACCTTTTTAGAGCATCACATAGATATTAAACAAAAAATTTAGGTGAGTAGATCTGCTGTACACATTATCTAGTAATTACCATTTATAAGATGTGCAACTACATAATCCATATATATAAAAAACAGACAAGATTCATCACATCATATTCTATTAAATAAACATATATCTACAAATCCATTCTGCAAAAGATTATACTTCAAAAGAAATGACATTCTGGCTCATCCACTATCGTGTTAAATCATATCTGATATTTGTATTGATGCTGCACTGCAACCAACAGAAAGCAAGAATCATATCTGATAATTGTATCACTGCTACACTGGAACCAACAGAAAGCAAGAAACAACAACCAGATAAACGATACTACCCATATGCAACCAAGCTAGTGGCAAGCTAAGCACATAATTGCACCATGCCCCTTGCCTCACTCGCCAAATGAAATGAAAGCCATAAGGAGGTGGAAGCACTAGCATGATGTCATTCCTAGAATATACGGTATAGCAAGTTACTGTCAGGTAACTTGCAGAAACTGGCTTACTGCCCACTTCAGGATCTCAAACTTTATCTCTCTAGCCTCTAGGCCCTCTACCAGCAATTTTTTTTTTTTTTTTTGACAGTCATTGCTATCTTTTCATTAATGACTCTCCCTCCCCCCCCCCCCCCCCCCCCCTCTCACCCTCCTTATCAGTGTCACACACTGAAGCATCATGTGTAGGTACACCACTACATACCAATATTTAAAGCCATCATTATATATAAACAAAATATACAATATTAATATCTCCTAACTACCCTAGAGTATGAGGAGATGGATCAAGAGAGAGGAATCATGAAAGAGGGAGAGAGAGAGAGATCAACAGAAATAAATTGGGTGAGAGAAAACTTTGACATGCAAAAACTCCCTAACCTAGTCTAAAGACCTCTAGCTTAAATCATCTTGTTAAAGAAGGGAAACTTGAAAGTAATGAATGCCATTACTTTTGTTTATGATAAAGAGTATTTATGACTTATGAGTTATGACAACAACTTAATCATGGGACCCAAAAATAAGAAAAACGCAGCATCAACGAACTACAATAATGACAGATATTTAAGACATGTTTAAGGTTCTACAACTAAAAGTGTTACCTAAAGTTGGCTCAAATCATAAGAAGTCTCATGATATATAATTGCATCACTTCAAAAGGAGAGCAGCAACAATATGCATGTACATTCTCAAGGTAGCAGCTAAAATGTTAGAGACTCAGGATTCAGAAATGCAGTTTAGGAAATTCAAACACAGCAACAACCTTACAGTAGGATAATACAAATACGGTGGATAGCTTTCATATCCAAATCAAGACAAACACTCACTATTATAGTGAGGGAAACAAGGATTACCATGATCACTTGGGATACTAGAATAGTACAAAACAAAATCTTAAGCACTTTGATTAAGAAAAATCCAAAAAAAAAAAGTGGCGGTGACATGAATTAAGGCATGCATTCATAGACTTCATTTGAATAAACAAGTGGATATATGAACAGTAGCATCATGTACCTTTCGGCCAACTTGATATAGCAAAGAGGCAGCGAGATGCCATCATCATCTTCATCGCCACTTTGTGCACCACAACGTGAATACCACGCATGGTATCTTCTAGGTAAAAGTTGATACTCCAAAAGCTCATTCCAGAACTGTCCATATGTCCTTTTACATGGCCCAGCTGATAAAAAATGCATGATCAGGAAGTAAATTTCCCTAATGTCAATATCTACATCAGCCCCCGTTGGGAAGGAGGATGCCATGGATGTCATACTTTGCCCGACAGGATTGACCTTCTCAAGTGCCCTTTTAGAAAATGCCAAAGGTGCCATACTGACAGAAGTTTCATCACCAGAAGGTTTGCATTTACTAAGGGCCATCTTCAGGGTACCATCTGTAAAATAAACAAGTCATGAAGACATGAACAATAAGCAACCTCAGAACACAAAGCCAATTCCCAAAGCAAAAGATATCACCCAATGAAGAACATGCAATAGTTTCGAAGGGTGGGGAAGCTAACAACAAGAAAGTCCAATGCATCTAACTTTTTGAGTCTCTAAAAGGAAGAGCAGGTTATGAAAAGGTAACTTATAAGATATTTAAAGTTGCAACATTTTTGGTTATATGATAGGATTAGCAGCTTAGTAAACGTCCAACTGAGGAAACAGAAAAAACACCTTATCACATATGTTAGTACCTCAAGCTATGTTTTCCCTAAATTCTAACGTGGCTGTCAATAGCAGGTGCATTACAAGTGGGACCCCAGACTTCTCAAGCTCATGAAGTCACTGGGACGTCAATTTTGGCTCCTCATGCCACCAATGTGCCATAAGATACAAGATCATATGTCTCATAATAAGTATCACTTTGCCATGCTATGGTTGTGCCAAGCATGTCCCAATTGTTAGGAGGGGAAACTTTATCCATTGATAATTATCATGTCATTTTCTCTTCCCTTCTCTTTCGTTCTCATCAGTAATGACACGATTGAAAGGCCAAATGATAAGATCCATGATTAAATTCAAAACCCTCATCTCATAAAAGTTAATTTCCTTTTAGTCATTGGGTCATTCACATCTGCACAGCAAAGCAAAGGCCACTGAGTGGAGTGACAACAATGACAAACAAAGCCACAACAACAAAAATAAAGGTACTTCTCCTTGTTCTCTCCTTCCTCTTCCTCTTATTTTATTCCGCCTATTTGACCTTGTATGTTTTTTTTTCTCATTTCTTTTCTTTTTCTCTTCTCTTCTTCTATTCTTTGCTTCTCTTTTTCTCTTTTCTTTTCTTTTTTTCTTTCCTCCTCTTTTATTCTCATTAATAGATTACATGATTGAAAGTCCCATTGGATTAAGAACTAAAATTTAGACTTCAAAACCCTTAGCTCATGGAATTTAGTTCCCTGTCAGTCCCACAGTCATTTCAACATCAATGGATGCCTGTCCTCCATATTGTATCTCCACACGGTGAAGCCAGGGAAACTGAGTGGAGTGACAATGACAACAATGCAAAGTAGCAAGTAGCAACTGCAGCAAGATGCACAAAAACAGAAGATACTTCATCATGTTCTCATCTTCTCCTCTTCCTCTCGTGGTTGGCAACATGTGATTGATGCAAATCCTCTTCTTAATCGCAGCAAAGGTCCAACCAGATGGTGGCCAGAATTAGTCGACAAAATGTAGACAATTTATGCCAAAAGTCTAATCCAGATCTAGTACCAACATCCATGTGTTGTGTCAACATGAATGCTGCAGCAGTAAAAACAAAGTCTAAGCATCACAGTGGTAATAGCTTCACCTTGGTCATCCCACTATAGCTTGAGTACCTTAGCAGGTTGAGTTGTGTAATATTTACCATTCTTATTTGTTTAATTATGAAACCATAATACACCCCTAATCACAATAACCGAATATCATTGACCAAGAAAACAAGCAACAAAATTGAATTTACAAACATGCAATATGGAAAATTACTGACACCCAAAAGTTGTTAGCCATCCTTGAGTGGACTATAAGTTTTGTGAAGCCTTCAACGTATTTGCGCTTACAAGAATGGCAAGATCATACCAATCACAGCTCTTCCATCTAAACCAACTGAACACCTCAAATTCTAAGCAACTCCAGATTAACACAAACTGTCGTACATGGCATCTGAAGTAATTAGATTAAGAGGCCTCAACAAACCAAAAGACAACTCAAATTAAACTCAAACCTCCCCTGGCCTAGGCAACAATATAAACTGATTCCATCAAACTAATTAGAGATTATCCAGGGTTCATCAAGAAACCTCCAGGTTGCATCAGTTGGGTTTAAATGGTTGAAAAAAGAAAACCAGCCTATCCTTAAACTGAACCATCATTTTCAATCCGGATAGGCATATACATTACAAAGAAGTAAAAATATGGAAAGTCTGTCCATATTTCACAAGCTAGCAACTCGTAAGAGACAAGGAATCATCCCTACATAAATCCCACACATTCTGTTGACAGGAAGCGTCAAAAAGGCTCCACATGCACGATCTAGACCTTCGCATTATAATACATTTGGATTTCAGAACAATACTAATAGCAATATAATCGTGGTGGTACCAAGCAAATGGCTACATGTTTCACCCAAGAATATTGGAACATCTCAAACCAGAATATATAGATATATATTACCACCATCTTTAAGTGATTAATTCATTCCAGAATGAACAATGCTAGAGTATACAAGGCATCTGGCAATTAAACAGAAATCTAACCCTGACACTGTCACAACTACTGAATAGCACAGGAATTTCGCTAGCATCAACAAGCAAAAAGGAAAACATGATAAGAAGAACAAAGAAATGATAACTTACGTTAGATTATGATCACCAAATTGACTCGCCGAACGCTCCGAAACGTATCAAGACCTCCAACCTTGCCACATTCCTCCACAAGGGAGGAAAGTATCCCAGTCTTGGAGCCCAAGAAACCGCGAGAGCAGCGCAGATTCCAAAATCCGGGGCGCACTGTCAGAGGATCCGACTCCGAACGAGATGGAGAGAATAGGAAGTGAAGCGAACGGCAATCGGAGGGAGGGATCTCCAGGAGACCTGCGCGAGAGGAGATGCGACGGAACGGGGTAAGTTCTTGGGGACGGATTGATCGGCCGGCGGGGGCGGTCGAGGGCGGCGAGTCCTTAGGGTTTGCGCCGGCCGAGCAGGCGCGGGAGGGATCGGCGACTCGCAGCGAGGATTCGAGGATATCGTCTCCAGTCTCCCGTCTCTCTGTAGCCCGGTTTGAGGGTTTTCTTGGTTTTATATTTGGTGCATTAAATAAGAGGCCAAGGCGTGTGGTATCTCAAAAGCGGGGTGCGAATAAAAGGATACGACGGAATAAACAACATAATAACAATCAAAAATTAACATAAATTAATATATGTCGCTCCAAAATCAATGGTTTTCTAAATTTAAATTTAGAATAGAATATATATACACACACTCTTGTAAAATCTGAAAATAATATATGATATTTACCTCTTTCAATTTAGGTTGGAATATTATATATATATTATTGAAAATTATGTATATTTTTTATAAAATATAAAATAATATATACCTATCATTATACTTTTTAATGTAATATATATCCCTCCTCATAATAAAATACTGCACGTGTGTTATCATTTTGACTGAGTTATCGTGTTTTCATTTTCTTTGTACTTAAAATAAAGAACTCGTTAATCTTACTCGGTGTTAAGATGGTTATCTGAGTTAGCCATTTGTCGTATTTTATATGTATCAAACATAGTAGTATTTTACGTACATGCAGAAGATTTTGAGGTTTGATGTGTGTGTGGAAGGACGCATATAACAAATAAGTTATTCTCAATCTTTTCAAGGATCGATTTGCAAAACGAACCCAAAAAACAATCTAAAGCATGCGTGCGGTTCGGGTCTGAGATCGGGGTTATTATCGGATTCGGATTCGAGGATCCGCTATCCGGAGGAGTAGACTCAACAAATAAGTTATTCTCAATCTTTTCAAGGATCGATTTGCAAAACGAACCCAAAAAACAATCTAAAGCATGCGTGCGGTTCGGGTCTGAGATCGGGGTTATTATCGGATTCGGATTCGAGGATCCGCTATCTGGAGGATAAACAGACAATTTAACGATAATATATATATATATATATTAGTCGATACCTTTGGATTAATTGATTCTATGAAAAAAGGGCAATCAAATTATTATTAAATAACACTAATTATATGGTTACGGTCGAGGATGACTCGAATAAATATTTTTTTTAATTTATAACCATTAATTAATTAATAGTTATAGCCAAGAAACTGACGAAGATGCTTAACCAAGAATGATTTTATGGTTGGACTGGGAATCACAACAAAAATGTTAGATTAGGTTAGGACTTCTAATCTTTTTATTTGGACTTTTTATTAGGTTTGTTCATATATCATTTATCGTCATCTATTATTTTGATATAATTTATTATGATAGGTTAGAATCGTTTAGATACTATAACATTATTAAATAAATCAATTTTTTGGGGTGATTTTTATGGAAAAGTCTTTTTTTCTATATAATGTTTTTTTAAAAATTATTATCTCTTATTTTTTGTAATTCTATAAATCTCATTTCTTTCCACCTTCGCCTCGCAAACACTATTAAGCACCTACCATCTCTACTCCCTACTTTCGTTGTGAGGCTCCACCCACCCTTTATGTTCATCACAATCATTACTTTCACCCTTCCTCTGCTTCGTGTTGTGAATATGGAGACCTTTCGATAGAAGCCTTGCAATGTTGTCTTCACCCCATGAAAGCAAATGAAAAACAAAGGTGATGAGTATGACGGGAGGCTTCACAATGACAAGCAAAAAGTAGAGGCAACGGATACTATGAGTAAAGAATGACAAAGGCAACAAACATGATGAGCAGGAAAGTATGTTGTACAAAATAGATAATATTTTATAGTAAAAAAGGCATTTATCAGTAAAAATAATTAGCACCTTTAATTCACTAAGTTATTATTTATCATGATTTGATCTAAGAAAATAATATATAATTAAATTTCACAGCCGAAAATAATAAATCGAATTTAATACCATTTATCATAACAAAACTTGATGAGATAACATACTTGTAGTATATTCAATCTAAATCTTAACTTACTTTTGATGTTAAATTAAATTAGGATGTTATAAAGATAAAACTTCTGATTATAATATTGTATTAAGAATAATTTGCAAGACAACTATTAAAGTAGTTCATTTCCCTTTTATTGTGGTAAATTCTACAAGCATTTCCTTCCCCTAACATTTTGATTTTGTTTCTTTTTTATCTTTAATTCTCTTGAAAAACTAAGTACATTTAATTATACAAAATTTTGATTTTACTCTCTATAAATAAAGCCATATTAGCACCTTTAAAGTCTTAACTATTTATAGGTAACTATATAAATATTTTTATCATCATCGAGCTATATAAAAGATCACATTAGTAACTAAACTAAGAGTAATTAAATTCATATATATTTTATAATAATTTTTTTTATCTCCCTCAATCTCTTTTGGTATCTCCAATATTAATATTTTTTATTATTAAAAAAATAGTTTCACATCTTCACACTCACCAATAAAAATATTATTATTTTTTACCTTTTATAAATAGAATAAAGAGATTAATATAGAAGCAATATTGGTTGAAATATCGATGCAAGAGATTAATATGAATAATAATTTTTTATGTTACGAGTGTCTATTAACCAATAAAAATATTATTATTTTTTACCTTTTATAAAAAAAATAAAGAGATTAATATAGAAGCAATATTGGTTGAAATATCGATGCAAGAGATTAATATGAATAATAATTTTTTATGTTACGAGTGTCTATTAATTTCCTCCATCATATATCTACACAAACTATTCACTTCATCTTCTCACCAACCTATCAACCTGTGGATTCATTGGCAAAAGGGTCTTAACACGAATATGCTCTCAAGATTCCTGCGATCTATCAAAGATTCGCGGTCAAATCCAACACGGAGTGTCTGCGACATTTCTGCGCAAATCTAAAGGCACAAAATCACTGCATGTTAGGGCCGCCGAAGGCCCCTCTCCTCGTCGATAAATACGCTCGATCCCACAGCCTCGAATGGATTTGGTTTTGGCTCTTCTTCCAGCTAAGTATTCTTGTTTTCTTTTTGTTCTCGAGGTTTATGTCCTGTTCTTGGTTTCTGCAGCGTGGTTCTGCCTTTTTGTTCTGATCAATCTCTGGAGGAATCCTCCTTTAATATGATCTTTCAGCGTTGGTTTTGGTTTTCGGCTCGCGATCATCGACAACCAACTCCCAAAATCTGATCTTTTGTGATCCGCCTTCCTATCGAGTGGATGTTTTCTTTTTGTTCTTGGTGTTTAGGTCCTGTTCTTGGTTTCTGCAACGTGGTTCTGCGTTTCTGTTGTGACTAGTCTTTGGTGGAATCGTCCCCTGCGTTCGAATCCGGCTTCAAAATCTGATCTTTCAGCGTTGGTTTTGGTTTTCAGATCGCGATCATCGACTCCCCAACTTCCAGATTCTGATCTTCTGTGATCCGCCTTCCTCTTCAGTGGATTTTGTCTTGTGTCGTGGCGGTAATCGAAGACTGCTTATGTTCTTGATGATTCTGTCGACAACCATTTCCCAGCCTTCATGGATCTCGCTACTCTCGGCCTCTGCTTCCTCCACTCCTTCTCGGTGTTCCTCCTATACTGGTTCTATGTGATCTCATGAACTGACTCACATCGCTTCATCCATTCACTTCGAGTTCGATCCGATTTCGACTAGAAAGAGCATGTCTTCCTTCCCGATCCGCCGGGCTTCGAGTTCCGAGGGGGACTCGCAACCAGTGATCGATGAGAGAAAGAGGAAGCGGATGCTCTCGAACCGGGAGTCCGCGCGGAAGTCGAGGATGAAGAAGCAGCAGCATCTAAACGATCTGATGAACCAAATGGCGCACATCAAGATCCAAAACAGTCAGATCGCGGAGCAGACCGATCTCGTGACGCAGCAGTACATCAAGGTGGAATCGGACAACGCCGTGCTGAGGGCGCAGCTGAGCGAGTTGACGGAGAGGCTGCAGTCGGTGAACTCGGTGCTCCGGTTCGTGGAGGAGGCCAGTGGGATGGCCTTGGACATACCCAGTATACCGAGCTCTCTCCTGAATCCATGGAAGCTTCCGACCATGGCCACTGCTGACAGAATCCAGTTCTGAAAACTCCATTGTTGTGCACGGTATGTCCTCGCCTGTGTCTCCATCACTGTTCCATCAGTTCCCCGGTTCTGTTGAGTTGCATGTTGATTGGTATGTTTGAGCCAGTAACATTATCATTCTGTAAGGATGTTCTTCTGATGTCTTAGAAGAGGCTACAACATTTAAATCTGATTCTATGGTATCTGATTCTACTTGGGTTACTCATGATTTGAATGTGAGTGTTAGAAAATAGATAGAGAAGAAATTACTGAAGAAACTTGTATTCACGTATTTCTCAAAGGCAATCAAATTATTATTAAATAACACTAATTATATGGTTACGGTCGAGGATGACTCGAATAAATATTTTTTTTAATTTATAACCATTAATTAATTAATAGTTATAGCCAAGAAACTGACGAAGACAACATATTAGAGGATTTCCCTCAACAAAGTATAGATGAGAAAATCTTATTCTCCTTGTGTGGCGGTGGCGGAGAGTTTTGCTGTAGGCAATATGCTTAACCAAGAATGATTTTATGGTTGGACCGGGAATCATAACAAAATTGTTAGATTAGATTAGGACTTCTAATCTTTTTATTAGGTTTGTTCATATATCATTTATCTTCGTCTATTATTTTGATATAATTTATCATGATAGGTTAGAATCGTTTAGATATATAGTATTCACATATTCCTCTCCTATTTATATAGGAGGGAGAATTTCTCTCAACAGATTAGAGGATTTCTCTCAACAAAGTAGAATCTGTTATCAGTGAGCACTTCACAGGATCATCAATGGAGAATGATCTGATTTGTTGAATATAAGAGGGAGAATTTCTCTTAACAGATTAGAGGATTTCTCTCAACAAAGTAGAATCTGTTATCAGTGAGCACTCCACAGGATCATCAATGAAGAATGATCTAATTTGTTAAAGTTTATGATGTCATGTGGATCCCTGAGAAGCCTAAACATATATGTTGTTCCACCACCAACCATCTTCCCAACACAAATATTTAGTTACCAACAAATCTTTTGTTCTTCCCTATCTATGTTGTAGTCATAAACATAAACCATATCTGACTCTCCTGATACTAAATATTTAGATAGGAAGTCCAACACCTTATGAGAGAAACTTATTGCTAATGTGCTCTAGTTGTCAATGAGCTGTGGATGTATACACAATGGTTAGTTCATTTTATGCAAGCCTTGTTTGCATAGATTGATCAAAGTTTTCTTTGACTTTGGAGCACTGTCACTGGTAATCTTTATTTAGAATCAGTAGCAATCTCTTAAGTTTTCTGAAAATTGAGGAGATCATTTCCTATCATATAAATTTAACTCTCTGCTGAATCATTTAACAGCCTATCTACACTTGTAAGAAGCTGCTGAGATTATTTTGATTACTACAATCCAAGTACTGAAATAAATGAACTGAAAGGATCACTATTTCAAATTGGAAATCTAAACTTAAATGGTGTTATTTCAAATTGCAGAGAAATAAAAGTCTTTTCACTGGTTGAGGACGCATATAACAAATAAGTTATTCTCAATCTTTTCAAGGATCGATTTGCAAAACGAACCCAAAAAACAATCTAAAGCATGCGTGCGATTCGGGTCTGAGATCGGGGTTATTATCGGATTCGGATTCGAGGATCCGCTATCCGGAGGAGTAGACTCATAGGAAGAGGATCTACGTCAATAGGTTTCATTGCGACTCCTCCTTGATTAAATATGATAATAAACAGACAATTTAACGATAATATATATATATATATATTAGTCGATACCTTTGGATTAATTGATTCTATGAAAAAAGGGTAATCAAATTATTATTAAATAACACTAATTATATGGTTACGGCCGAGGATGACTCGAATAAATATTTTTTTTAATTTATAACCATTAATTAATTAATAGTTATAGCCAAGAAACTGACGAAGATGCTTAACCAAGAATGATTTTATGGTTGGACCGGGAATCATAACAAAATTGTTAGATTAGATTAGGACTTCTAATCTTTTTATTAGGTTTGTTCATATATCATTTATCTTCGTCTATTATTTTGATATAATTTATCATGATAGGTTAGAATCGTTTAGATATATAACATTATTAAATAATTCAAATTTTTGGGGTGATTTTTATGGAAAAATCTTTTTTTCTAGATAATTTTTTTTTAAAAACATTATCTCTTATTTTTTGTAATTCTATAAATATCATTTCTTTCCACCTTTGCCTCGCCAATACTACTATCACTTTTACTCCTTATTTTCATTGTGAGGCTCTATCCGTCCTTTATGCTCATCACAATTATCACTTTTACCCTTCCTCTGCTTCGTGTTACGAAGATGGAAGCCTTACAATGTTGTCTTCACCACATGAAGCAAATGAAAGGCAAAGGTGATGAGCATGACAGGAGGCTTCACAATGACAAGCAAAGAATAAAGGCAACAGATACTATGAGTAAAGAATGACAAAGGCAATAAACATGATGAGCAGGAAAGTATGTTGTATAAAATAAATAAGATTTTATAATGAAAATCAGTGCAAAGCACTCCACAGGATCATCAATGAAGAATGATCTAATTTGTTAAAGTTTATGATGTCATGTGGATCCCTGAGAAGCCTAAACATATATGTTGTTCCACCATCAACCATCTTCCCAACACAAATATTTAGTTACCAACAAATCTTTTGTTCTTCCCTATCTATGTTGTAGTCATAAACATAAACCATATCTGACTCTCCTGATACTAAATATTTAGATAGGAAGTCCAACACCTTATGAGAGAAACTTATTGCTAATGTGCTCTAGTTGTCAATGAGCTGTGGATGTATACACAATGGTTAGTTCATTTTATGCAAGCCTTGTTTGCATAGATTGATCAAAGTTTTCTTTGACTTTGGAGCACTGTCACTGGTAATCTTTATTTAGAATCAGTAGCAATCTCTTAAGTTTTCTGAAAATTGAGGAGATCATTTCCTATCATATAAATTTAACTCTCTGCTGAATCATTTAACAGCCTATCTACACTTGTAAGAAGCTGCTGAGATTATTTTGATTACTACAATCCAAGTACTGAAATAAATGAACTGAAAGGATCACTATTTCAAATTGGAAATCTAAACTTAAATGGTGTTATTTCAAATTGCAGAGAAATAAAAGTCTTTTCACTGGTTGATGATAGTAGTTGTTGATAAGAAACCAACATAAAGATAATTTGACCATTTAAAAAGGGTTGATTATATTATCAAATACAACAGACCAAATCTAAAAAATGGATATTTTACCAAATATTTCATACAGTGTATGCAATAAGCATCACTCTATATTTACTATAAATAGATGCACTAATTGAAAAAAATGGAAAAGAAAAGTCATTATAAAAAAGAAAAAAAGGTAGGTTTTCAAGAAAATCACCTAATAATTTTCCATATCTAACTAGGTCAACTTTGATAACTGCTATGTTTACTAGTCAATTTGATAAAGATACACCATTATTTAGTAGTAGTTGATAAGAAGGCATAGGAATAATAATTTGGCCATTTAAAAAGGGGTTGATTATATTAGAAAATACATTAGACCAAATCTAAGAAGTGGACATTTGAGTAGATATTTCATAGGGTGTATGCAATAAGCATTACTCTATAATTAATACTCCAAAATAGAAAACCTATGGCTTGTAATTTAGTGGCTGTTGACAAGAAGGCATAGGAATGATAATTTGATACATTTAAAAGGGGTTGATTATGTTAGAAAAGACATAAGACCAAATCTAAAAAGTGGATATTTGACCAAATATTTCAAACAGTGTATGCAATTAATACTCCAAAATCGAAAAACTATGGCTTGTCATTTAGTAGTAGTTGATAACAAGGCATAGGAATGATAATTTGACCATTTAAAAGGGGTTGATTATGTTAGAAAAGGCATTAGACCAAATCTACATAGGAATGATAATTTGACATATTTCAAACAGTGTATGCAATTAATACTCCAAAATCGAAAAACTATGGCTTGTCATTTAGTAGTAGTTGATAAGAAGGCATAGGAATGATAATTTGACCATTTAAAAGGGGTTGATTATGTTAGAAAAGGCATTAGACCAAATCTAAAAAGTGGATATTTGACCAAATATTTCATAGAGTGCATGCAATAAGCATATTACTCTATAATTAATGCTCCAAAATAGAAAAACTATGGCTTGTAATGGCAGAAAGCAATTTCAAACTATGCAGCTCAATCTCTTCTTCCCTAAGCTTGAGTAGACTAAGATGTTATGTAAATGAGACAAAACAGCTTCAAAATTAAACTCAACTTTGATTGTGTTTGGACTTCATTAATTGTACTGCAAGTTGTGAGTCAGAGTCTGCAATAGGATGTTACCATCAGCTCCATCCATATGAAGGTTAACAATTCAGAGAATCAATAAATTTAAATAATAATAATAATAATAAATATAAATTTCGAATGATTTATCATCCTTTGTCTGTATCAGTGGAAAAATTCAAAATTTTATAATATGAGAACATTAAATAAATATATATATATTTATTCTCTCTCATGTAAATCATATGTATTTTCCTCCTCATATGAAAATCTCATGATCACCCAAGATATACATACATACATACATACATATATCAAACTTTTGTTTTCAAAGGTTTTGTTTATAACAATTCTTTTCTTCTAATTAGGTTATCCTCAAGCAGCTATTTTTAATTAAATACTTCAACATCATTAAATTTGATGGGATGTAAGTGTTTGGTTGCACAATACATCATCATGGGCCTTGTTACCCTTCTCATATTGTGGGGAAATATATTAGAGTCAATCTTTTACTTTGGTTCATCAATTAAATCATATATAACTATATTTATGCAACTCTTTTGAGTAATATATCCATAATGCATCTGTTTCATAAGACCAAATTGCTTCTTCCTGTCCATTCTTCAGCATTCTTTTCTCCATTTCCATCCTTCCTCAGCTTCTCATGCTAAATCTTTATATAGGTAATCTAGCATTTGTGATCAAATTCTCCATGAATCATAATAGCAATCAATACATTTAATTTTTTTGAGAGAGTGGGGACTATATAAAAGAGATTAATGTTTAATGATATCAATTGTTTGTATGTGATTTCAATAATACCTCAACATTCTAATTTAGTCCGATATCGAACATGGGAAAAGATTTGGATTGTTATATAGGACTGCATCTGGATTATGATTTGGATTGATGGATGTTAAAGAATGATTTATTTTTAATAATAAGTTATAAGATGTTAAAATGATCAATTATTCCACAAAACTTATTAAAAGGTTAGGAAAATTAAATTTAATAATTCGAAATTAGGTTTTGCATTTGAGATATTTTCCTAAAGTTTTATGAAATAAGATATCATATTGCTATGTTGAATTATTTTTAAAGATACTATGATATTTGTTTCCTGATATGAATAGGTTTGATCGATCGAATCGAAAGGATCAGTATCGGTCCTAAAAATATAAATTTAAAATTAAATATTAAAATCATATAAGATTATCAAATACTAATGAATTACAAAGAAATTTAATAAAATGGTTTTACGCTAAATATGTTTTATCTTTACATTTCATATCATATATTTCTTTTCCAAAAAATTGAAACTGAAACAGAAAAGACAAAAGAAAGTATATAAAACAACAACAACAAAAAATACAGAATAACTCATGAAAATTACTATTATAATTTTCTTAGAAAACAAATGTCGATCGTATTTGTCTAACGATTTTATTATAGCAAATAACTATTTTGTATTTACAATTACTTTAGGGCTAACAATAAACCTTAATACTATTTATAAATTTGGGATTAATTTTGAATCATATGACATTTTCATTCCTCCATACTCTTTCATCCTTCTATACAAATTTTTTTTCCTTTATACTAACATCTTTTCCTATAAATTCATCGGCTCGTTAAAGATCAAATTATACATATATATATTTTGTATTTAACGATTTAAGTGTTTAGATACAATAAATTTGGCTAAAATGTTAAGAAGACGTGATTATGACTTCATTAGTTTCAGAGCAAGACTTTTTATGGTCTTGCAATTAATTATTGGCAACGTCCCCAAGAAACTATTGCCTGTCGATGGCTCGCAGCCTCGGCCATTGCTTTTGATCGTTATGATGACAGTGAAAGAGATGTGAGAGGAGGGGAAGAAAGGAGGAGACAACGATGCATCAGCTATCGATCCCTGCGTCGAGTGGTCGCGACGACCTTTCTGCTCTTTGGAAGGCAGTGGCCAATATGACTGACTAAAGCAGGAGCAGCATGCAAGCATGATTGGTGCAACAACATAATATTCACAGAGGCAGCGTCATCTTCTCCGGATGAGTGCCTCCTCTGCTAAAGAACGAAAAGGGGGCACAGAGTTGCTGTTTCCAAAGTAGGACGCAGGTGCAAGTGTGCAGTAGTGGTGGTGGACGGAAGAAGGAGGGTGGAAGCACCTTCCTCTAAGGAAGAAGGTGAAACCTAATGCTCATCCAACATGACGGCATATGTCGACATCCTCCTTCCTCTCTCTCTCTCTCTCTCTCTCTCTCTCTCTCTCTCTCTCTCTCTCTCTTCTCTTTCTCTCTTCAAATCTTACTAGCCTTGTTTAAACACAACTCGAGCATGAGATCAGCCTGAAAGTATTGAGTTAGCAGCCACATGCAAATGCATCTTACATTATATATGGGTATCGATGAGTATATTTAGCCGTATATTTAATGAGGAGAGGAGAATCAAGATCTTTAGTGTTTTCTCTATTGTAAAAGAAACCTACAATCTGATTACTACTTTGAGCAGTGTGTCCAATATACAAAAAATTATGTATGCGCCAGTTATATGGTTCATCTTATCGATCTATATTATCGATCGATCATTAGTATGATACATATCAAATTATACCGATATGCTAACACATCGTACGATGAAATATATCAATAAATTAATATGTATCGTTCATATTGGATAGTCTTGTTATTTGACAAATATAAAAATATTTATTATATCATCCACAATAAATGAATACTAAAATCATGAAAAAAAATAAATGTGTAATCTTAGTATAGGATATCATATTATCAAGATAAAGAAGAAGAAATGTGTTGACTACCATTTATTAATTAAGAAATAATTAAAAATAATTATAATATCGAATATTTCAATGTCATTATTTAAGTGCTTTTTATGTCTATAAAATGATCAAATTAATTTATTTTTTTTTCTTTTCTAATAATACTATATGATCTTTTGATAAATATGATTATTATATTTATTTGAATAAAATGATCATGAATGAAAGCAAAAACAAATAAAACTTGATAGCAACGATAAAAAGATGGATGATTGATATGTGTAGGAGAAAGAAAACATTGTGATGTCTTGTCGTTCGAACAAGTTCTATAGTAGTGTCTAAGTTGAAGGATGACCACAACAATCTTATCAAAGTTATCTAAGTTTCCTAAGCATTAAGGAGAAATAATAACATAATGGAAGTTTTGTTCGATCTTTCCTATGCACATCCAAAAAGGACACGCTAAGATAATGTAAATTTAGAGAAGTGGAGTTCAATGCGTGCATTAGTCATGATGATGCTTCTACTTTACATTAAATAGGAATTTAGAATATGATGAATCATCTCTTTCCCAAATGAAATGCAAGATGATGCTTGTCATCTCCCAACTTATTCAAAAAGTAATAATATTTAATTGAAGAAACCCAAACTTTCTCCACAAATCGAAAAAAGACAAATGAAAATGATACGGATATCTTTTTCTTTTTTACTTTTTTAGATATTTATGTGATGGCTAAACAGTCACACTATTTAAATCAATTATCGTAAAAAGAATGATTCGCCAGTATTAATTAGCTTGAATCATAGATTTTTATGACATATGACATTTATTCTTTCTCATATTAAATGATGAATGATTATCTTCATATGAGATATATACGATGTATTATATGATTCATAAATAGAGAGATTATTTTCTTGAATCGGATATAAAGAATTTACTTGTTTTAATAAAATGTGAATTTTTTTGTATCTTCAACTTTTATTCGGTAAGTCGAGATTTTATTTTCTTTTTATTGACTCAACCCTTGATTACATAGATTATAAAAATTAATGTTATTATAATATACTTATGTCTAGGGAGAGTAAAATATATCTTTAAATGACAAAAGAACCATATGATATTAAAGAAATGCCAGCATGAAAGTAACATCATTTCAGTCAACTTGATGTAATCATCTTCTTACAAAGTTCATGCACTACACTTTGAAGAATCTTCTTCACTCACTCAACTCACTAATGTGTGGTTATGTGACAAACTCTTATCAGACTGCCAAAGATCATTCTTCCATGTCAAGTCATTTGGGGTGAGTGCTCTTTCATCACTCACTGACATGATGTGCTCATCAGTGGGGACTCTACAAGCTCCTTTTTATTTACAGACACTGGCAGTTCTCAGTGGAGAGATGCCTCCTCCTTCAACCCTTTTCTTCTGACACCATCATGTGCTGCCAGTTCTGAAAGAGATTGTTTTATCTGTGACATGATTTCTCAGCAGAAAACTTGAAATATAAAGGCATTGTTAATCTGAACTTCTGTCATTCATCATATCATCACATCTTTCTCTCAATCTTAATCTATTGCATTTCTTACAATGGTGACATTCTTTGTGTACATGAGAATGGAGGTATAGAGAAACAAAAAGCTCAATCCTTTGTTCATGTGCAGCTCTTCTTGGATTTGTAAATTACATGGAAAAAATTATTACCTTCAATCAACCAAGTCTAAGAAATAATTTTAATATAACATTCAAAATTTACATGATGACATGGTATTCATAATCGGATCATAAGAAGTTACCGATAAACTATTCAAGAAGACGAAGACGAAGAAAGTTATTATAATAAATGAGGGCCTTCGATATTCTCTTGACGAAAGAGTCAATATTCTTAATAAAAAAATAAAACTTTCATGATAATTAATTAATTTTATTAAGGATAAGATTGTATTGATTATCCAAAGTAATATAAGTTTTTTGAAAAAAAATAATTTTCTTGATTAAAGAAAAAACTAACCCTTAGATAATCAAATCCTCATATCCTAAAGCGACTGATCAGCTATTTGAATATATATCTCAAATCCGATTCGACTATTTATTTTTTTTCAACCTAATTTATATGAACTCAATAAATACGATTACTAAAAAAATAGAAATGAAATCTATCAGGCTGACATCCCTAATGCAAAGGTATTATCGATGGAGACGTAAATGGCTTCGTTTGTGATGTCACCCCATGCATCGCTCTTTTGTTTCGACTTTGAGTTACGGTGTGAATGCAAATATTCCAAAGGCAAAATACATCACGTAGGTGTAGCTACTCTTCACAAGAAGGCATGAAATGTGCCACCCAAATCTCAATGTCAACAGCTACCTTTTGATGTCTCTATCAATGATTCATCCTCCCGATGACCCATAAATCTTTCACGTCCTTATGTGCGTCCCATATGTCTCTCTCTCTCTCTCTCTCTCTCTCTCTCTGTTTGCAAGGATAAGATTATATATTCAGTTTTTGATTCTTACTAAATCTCGCATTGAAATTTCTTTTATGCTTAATTAATTTGATGGTCAACCTCTGATCGATTAGAAGATATTCCACAAGTTGCGTGTTTGCTAATAGTGTAGGCGATGCATGTAGGTCAAATTTTGGATGGTAGATTGCATTATTGGATGGTTATTTTCACGGCATTTTTACCAATGCATAATAATATAAATCACCGAAATAAATACAGGCAATCAATGCAGTGTTCATGCACGTAGTGATTTACCAAAAGACCGAGCTGGAACCATGCAGCTCGTACTCTCGGAAGGGGTGCAACAGGCACACCCTGTGTGAATACAAGGGTGTCTCAGAATCTTAGACTTGTGTTCTTGCTCATTGTTTAGCGTTT
>LVTN01000053.1:564324-621674 GCA_001649415.1 Musa itinerans | reverse complement strand
GTATATATACATATATATATATACATATATATATATATATATATATGTATGTATATATACATATATTGTATGAAAGATATGGGAAGAAGATAATATTGTCTCAGAATTCCTAACCCTGCTATGTATATATATATATCGGTTTAACAAATCATCGAAACAGGTCAAGATTGAGTATCAATTGTATGAAAGATATGGGAAGAAGACAATATTGTCTCAGAATTCCTAACCCTGCATTTATAATCTTCAGAGGATTTAATCCTTCTGGCATCATACACTAGATGAAATCAAATTATAAGAAGACTCACAGACAAAAATCTTCCATGACCACAAACTATTTACAAGTACACAGGCTTTTGATTTACATGAACACAAGACACTACTCAATAGACATGCAGTGCACAGTGCTAGTCCATCCAAAAGAGGAAAAGTACCATAGGAAAACTTTAAGCATGCAGGGTTTCAGTTCTTTGATTACAAATTAAACAATCTGTGTGCAAACCATATAGAGAGCTTTCTTCATTCCTCCCTTCTCTAGCAAGGGGCAAGTGCTAGCAGCTTTGAGCAAACAAGGCACACAAGAACAGGAAAACCATTAGCTTTGCAAATGCAGTAGTGTCTACGAAAATGATGATGAATGAATAATGTGGTGGGAAATATTTTTCTTATAGCCTTGACGCATACAGATGATGTAATTGACCAAAAAAAAACACTATCAGGTCTCCAATGATGATAATATGTAGGAGAGGCATCCACAGCTGATCAGGTGAACATTAACATCAGACTAATAGCATAAAAGCTTAGTACATAATCAAGTCAAATAAAGACAACAGAACTGCCCAATAAAAGAAAGAAGGAGATCATCTCCATGCTGTTCAACAGACATTATATAAACAGAAATTGAAGTCCATAGCATTACTATGGTGTTATCAACAATTACCCAAGTTTATTCAAATTCAGCAGTAAAAAAGTGCAAATTAGACTTGAACATGTTCTTCAGCTTCCACACAGAATGCTGGTCTCTGTTCACACCAAAGGAATGATATAAAAGATGACTATTCTTCTGTAACAACAACACTGATCTCACCCTTCTCCAGCATGTCATAGAAAGCTCTTGTTTTCCTCTGCTCATTCCAGTGGTGCATCTTCCACAGCCCACCAGCAAATAGTCCCAAAGTAAGGCCAATGCAGATCTCCTTGACAACACTAGGACCTTTCAGGGTAGCGTGTGCAATTTTATGAGCAGCCATCTGTTCTTTCTTGGGCAAATTTCAAGCCAGACAAACAACAAATTAGAAACTGTTGGACAAAAAGGGTAGGAAGGGTTAGTTAAGATACTCCAAGTTGCTGATTCAACCTGAAATCATATAACCTTATTGAAGAAATAAACATTTCTGATATCCACTTTTTTCATATAATACAACCCTTGCACTAATTCAGATATATAGCATTATTTAACAAGTCATAATATCTACATCAAGCACTTTCTATGCTCAAACTCAACAAAAGGTAAGTCTCGTAAGAGATTGACAGACATTTTCGATGGCAAGTATCATGGATTTAACTCTCAGAAGCAATAAAATCGTCCAGGAAAGTTCACGCGATAATTATAAATTAATACTTATTGTAAACAACAGAACAAGACAAAGAGGTTTTGGACAAAACCACCTCTATCCAAACAACACTGATGCAGAGGAGGTAAGCAGGAAGCAGAAATCTATCAAAAGATCAACTGACACATTACTCAATGAACAAGTGAGCACAAACTGAGTTTGTGAAACCAAAGTTCATCATACTGCAATATACCGCTCGAACAGGCAGTATGTACCGGCCCAATAGAGGACCAGTATGGGTATGCTTTCATGTATTATATGTTGGTACACTCAGTACAAACCATACCGATATCTGATCGGTACACTGGTACGAACCGGTAAGGGGAATTATGCGTGTAACTACAGTAACCCATCTATGGAGACGATGAAGATAGAGAATTAGAACAAGCTAAAGCGCTTTATTTATTCCTCATGTTCATGCTGGTGCATTATCATTTGATTGTTTTAATTTACACCAAGCAGTAAAATATAACACGTAGTTATAATTAACTCTATCTGCCTCAGCCTAATAGCAATAAAGATTTAATTTTTCAAACTTTAGCAACTCAATGTTAAAGCATTTTATGATTTCGCATATTTCAGTTTTCAGTGCGAGAGAACAATCCATGAATCTAAGAGAACATGAAACCAAAATTCTATCATAGAATTAAAAGGAAAAAATCATGTGAAATAATATTCATGACGCTAGATTTTTTAAAATAGTTTGCATCATGAACATAAAAAACAACTCAACTAATTTGGTTTATTAATCCACACATGCAGTCTCCATGGAGGTCCCGTTTTTCTGATGAATGACCTACACAGATGCTTGAGCATCATACATGAGATTTTGTGAACGAAGACTTGAATCTCTAAATCTTTAGGACACAAAACAATTCTGTATGCGTGTGTTTCTTTTTACCCCTGTAGGGTGCGGGGGAAGGAGAAGGGTGGGACAGCATGGCATACATAAAGCAGTGGAAGATAGGCATAGAAGGGAAGTAAAAGAAAGGTCAATATACAAATATTGTTCTAAATTGAGGATAAAATAGTATTACTGAATGTTAACTCTCCGAAGGTGCAAACTCTTACATGAAGACGAAGTAAATAATGCTACAATGCATGATCCAAAAAGCCGTATTACTTAACAATTTGCAGGAAACGATCTTCACAATCTTCAATATCACCTAGAAAAATGAGTTCATTGGGAACTTTTACAATAAATTTTACAACAATAGCAAGAATGATTTACTGTTTTTCCTAAGAATCAAGAGTAATCTTTCATCAAATCTAATCAAATTAACCTAGTTTTCTTCCCAAATTTCAAGATCTTCTCTGAATCAAACTCTCAAGTTTAGTTGAATTGATCAAAAGCTCCTTCCCATGAAGATTACCAGATCCCCTTTTACTCAAGTTCACAGGCTTCACTACAGAAAACCCAACAATCGCCCCTATCTCTGGCTACACCCCTAAAGATTTCCGTTAAAAAGTTTTGTACATTCTGGACATGTTCTTAATCCCAATTCCAGCTTTACATCCTTTCCCATACCTCGTTTTAAAAACCAATATAACCTATTCCCTCCCTGTTCCAGATACTAGCTTGTTTTTTACAGCTCCATAGTTGTCGCACACACATACACACAACAACCTGATCGCAATAAAAAGTAACACATACATTAAAAACACAAAAGGTTGATGAAGCAAACAATTCATCGAGGATATCAACCTACACACAAATATGTGATGAACCTTTCCATGTTCCCCCTTAACATTTGACATCCAAATATGTGATGACTAATTCATCTCAATTAGCAATAGCAAGAAACTAACCCTAAAAATTCCCAGCCATCAACATATCAGACGCAAAAGTTCTACCAGCAGCATCCACTAGCAAAACACAAAATCCTTCTTTTTCCGACACAAGTTTTAGGGCAAACTAGCGTCAGATCCCAAACGACAAAACCAATGAAACAATCAGGAGTGCGCAGAACTGATCGAGATCTTTAGTAAAGAAACCCTGATTGGAGAAACAAAAGCGAGGAGAAAAGGCAAAACCTTGAGAGATCTCGATCTTGGCCTCGCCTCACCAGCGATTCGTCTCCACGGGCGCACAGCGAGGTGGCGTCGGTCGATTTTATTGGGTATCCTTCACGCCTCCGCTGTTTGGTAAAATTACGGAAATGGTCAAATCACGAAACGCTACAAAACCCGATACACATTTTTATAACGGTTCGTGGGCGTCACATATTTGATGTCTTTGTTCGTATGTTTACAGATTAATTATCTGTAGGAAATCAAATAAATTATAAATATACTCACAAACGACCCAGTGGGAGTGGGGGTGGGACCAGCTTTTCTGAGAGGACGAGTCGCGTGGGTGAGTGAGAAGGGTAGGCCGGCCGGGCAACCTGAGAGTACAAGCGAGCGACTTCTGGCTTCCGTCTCCGTCGCCGCCACCCCGACCAGCACCCGCAAGGATCGATGCTTTTAGGGCTCAAAACTTGGCCTCTCAGGTCTCTACCCTCCTCGCTTCGATTCCTTTCCGTCTCTACTCCCGCACCGCCGCTCCAAGACCCGAGCCCCATCTCCCCCTCCGATCTCGAATCCCTCGTCCTGCGTCAGTACCGTGCCGGCAAGTTCCACAACCTCCTCCCCTCCGTTGTCGCCACCCCCTCCGTCCTCCTCGCCGCCACCGGCCGCCTTCTCTCCCGCGCCAACCCCTCCATCCCTACGCCTTCCCTCGCCGCCCCGCCCTTCTCCGTCGATGCCCTTGCCGATGAACTCGGCTGTGGCGGCTTCGACCCCGCCGCCCACTGCGCCACCCTGCTCCCTTCTCGGAAGAAGGGAGAGGCCCTTACCCTTCCCGACCTCAAGCTCAAGGTCGTCGTCGAGGCCGTCCGGATGGCTCTTGAGGTCGTCTACGGGAAGAGGTTCGCCACGTTTGCCTACGGCGGCAGGGAGTCCATGGGCCGCCACACCGCCGTCCGCTACCTCAAGACCACGGTCCAAAACCCTACGTGGTGGTTCCCCGTCGCCCTCCGCCGCGAGCCTTTCGGGACCCGCCACCTACGCCGCCTGGTTGCCATCTTGGAGGAGAAAATTGATGACCCTACTCTCGTTGCCCTAGTTGAGCGCCTATTTGGCTCACAGACAATATCCATCGAGTTTGGAGGAGTCCAACTGGGCCGCGGGTTCCCTCAGGAGAGCGACCTGAGTGCCATTATACTCAATATCTACCTTGACGCCCTGGATCGGGAGATTAAGGATCTCCGGGCTGAAATCCACAAGAAGAACCCGAGGCTTGGTGGGCTCGAAGAGAACGAGACTTCCGGGGTTTTTCACAAGCCAATTAGGGTTTATGCCGTGCGATATCTGGATGAGATATTGTTGGCTACTTCTGGCTCAAAATTGTTCACCATGAATGTTAAAGACAGGATTTTGAAGGTCTTAGAGGACAATTTGGAGCTCAAAGTTGATAAATTGAAGACTTCAATCCACAGTGCTGTCTCTGAGAAGATGAGTTTCCTTGGAATGGAGCTTCAGGCTGTGCCTCCTTCAGTCCTGCACCCACCAATGTCAGAGAAGGCCATTCGAGCTAAGAAGAAGTATCTAAAGAGGAAGGCAGCGAAGGCTCAGGAGTTGAAGAATGCACGTGAGACTAGACGGAAGAAGCTTGGTTTGAAGATATCGAACCATTTGTTTAAGAAGCTCAAGCGTGGGCATGAATTTGAATTTGATTTCCGGATAGAGAGTGAGGTTAGGGAGGTCTTTGCAAATTGGGCACATGAGGTGGTGGCAGAGTATTTTAAGTCTAGAGAGGACTGTTGGCATTGGCACCGGATGCTCAGTACTGGTGATTTTTTGTCTTTGAAGAGGATTAGGGATCAATTACCACATGAGCTGGTGGATTCCTATGACCATTTCCAGGAGAAGCTTGATAAGTATTTGATGCCTATTGGGGCTACTAGAGATGTGGAAGAAGAGGAAAGACTGGCGGAGGAAGAAGAAGAGAGGAAATATGCTAAGAGAACTGTGGAGGACTTGACAGAGCTGCGAATGAGGGTGAATGCCCCGATGGAGCTCGTAAGGAAAGCTGTGAAATTGGCTGGATTTACGAATTCAATGGGGAGGCCCAGGCCTATTAAGTTGCTCATCTGTTTGGATGATGCTGATATAATAAAATGGTACGCTGGTGTGGGGAGGAGATGGTTGGAGTTCTTCTGTTGTTGTCGTAACTTTAAAATGGTGAAGACGATCGTCAGCTATCACTTGAGGTTCTCATGTTTCTTGACATTGGCGGAAAAGCATGAGGCCACAAAGCGCCAGGCCATTAGTCATTATACTAAAGATCTGAAGGTTACAGATGTAAATGGAATGGAAGCGGTGCACTTTCCAACTGAAAGGGAGGTGAAGATGATGGGGGATCAGAATCTCTCTGATCCAAAGCCTGTGGATGGTGCCTTAACTCTTATATTGGCTAGATTAGCCACCAATGAATTTTCTTTCCCTTGTTTGGCTCATTTTTGTGGTCAGGTTGATACTGTTTTATATAGAATACGTTTGCTCCAAAATCGTTTAAATGTGGATCCCCTTAACAAGAGCAAGTGGGTTCCAGGGATGGGAGCTATACATGAGAGCCTAAATAAAAAATGTCTTCCACTTTGTTCCAAACATGCAAGTGATTTATTGTTGGGCAAGATCTCTCTTCAAGACATTGATTGTACCTCCTTCGTGGATATGTAATAAATCTTCTAGGAAGTATCTCACAGAAATCACTTGATGGTTGCTGGCCACTTATTGTGTGACATATATACTCATCGTGGCTAAATGTTGTGGAGTGAATAGAGTAGTCACATTCCAGAATCATACAAATTTTACCCTGTTACCCACCATTGAATTCCCACAATTTCTCTTCAAGGTAAGGCAATGCATTTAGGGGTTAATGGTTCTGTGTTTGTTATACTATTTTTGTGATTTCTTGAATAGGGAAGCTATGTCAAAGATTGTGGATCTCCAATGTTTTCTACAGTTGAGAGATTCGAAATGACAAGTGATGGATAGGCATAAAATATGCTGTGTGGTGTGTCCAAACTTTTGTTGTATAGCTTTTTTCTGATCAATTTCTTAGACTTCTTTGCTATGGAGTTTTCTTTGCAAGGACACTTATAATATGCTTAATAGTTTCTAATGCTTGTTTGTGCTGCTGACAAAAGCTATTTTGTTAACTGCAGGATGTGGATGTCCATCTGACGTGCTCTGATGTTGCAACTTATGCTACTTCAACGGTGTGCTTTTGATTCTTGTTTTTTTCTCATGAGCACTTCTTTATGCTTTTCTTGTTAGTGTATGTTTTTGTAGTTAATAAGAGATTAGACTCTTTTCACTGAAGATGAATTTGGTGACTTCTGGGTTTTTGATAATGACCAATACAAACAAGGATCATGAGGTCCTATATGCTTTTTTATTATCATGTTGACTGGTATTAATGCTGCCAATTTCTCTAATAATCATCTCCATTTTTGTTGGATTTTTGCTAGAATAGTGTGAGACAAACAGTGCTCCATTGCTTTAGGGACCAGACTTCCATTCTCTCATTAATTGGATTCTTTTGTCTTATGTGATGCATTGGCCAACTTATTTTATCTAAGTAAAAAACTAATCCCATTCTCTAGATTACTGCCATGTGCACAAGCAAAAGTTGCAGGCAAGACTATCCATTTGATCACGGTGAAAAAAAAAGACAAATATTAAACTTTTTATGACCTCTCACCCAATAGCGCTGGAAACGTCATCTCAGTACACGAGCCAAATCCTTGACTTTTGCATGTGACCTTAGCATTTTCGTGGACAATATTATGCATGCGAGTCAATTTACCGTAGAACGTGAAAAAGAATACAGGCTAGTTTAACTTCCTCACATTACTGCAAACTATTGAAAGCCTTCTTGTCAGGTTCATCCTTTAGGATAGAGAACTAGAGACTGCCGGCTAAAAGAGTTTTGCTAATAGGGATTTCTAGTATTATGGCGAATTAATTTCACAAATTTTTATTTGTTGTTTTATATTGGAGAAAGAAGTTGATTGTTGTTGCAGATGCTTGTTTTTGTTAGCATGATTCTAGAATTAAGACTTTGGAGAATGGTAAAATACATCCTTTTGCCTTTGTTGTCCACCCTTGACTTTTGCAAATGGTGATCTCAATCTGACTGACCGAACTGAGTAGTCTATTCTCATGTTTTGTTTCTCTGATTCTTTGCGTGTTAATAGATTCACCAATTGATTCTGTTGGTATCTGTAGTTTATTGAAGGGTGCTCTGTTCAGTTACCACAATTTATCACCATATCTTCATTTTGTAGTTCTCAAAACCAATTTTCACCAGAGTAAAAGCACTGTCTTTCCAACTTATAAAGCATTTCTGTTGCCACATTGAAGTTTCATGGAACGAATTTCACCCTGTAAAATTTGAAATTCTCTGCGTGCATGCTGTATGATCCGCAGATGACAATCATCATCCACAGACTAGACTAATGTACTTAGTAATGATTGGAAAGCTGCTAATAAGAAACAAACACATAATATTATAACTTGATTGGGCTTGGTGGAACTGTAATGGTAGTGATTTTTTTTGCTTTCAGGTAGCTCCGGGGAAGACAAGGGATGCTGGATGTGGTTAAGAGACAGACGTTTTACATGCTGCAGTTGGCTAAATCCTTGTTATATCAGGTCAAATGGCGGACCCTTGAAAGTTGTGATTTTACCAAATCAAATACAGCATTTTGCGCTAGCAAGATTATAAGGTGGACGGATTTCTTCTTCTCCAAGAGGAGTTCATAGAGGACATCCATTGCAGGGTCAGTATGTGCTGTGGATGTCTGAATGCCACAGGCACTCATGTTGTTCACCACCCAATGGCTTTGTTGCTGTTGTGCTATCTCTATTTTATCTGTATCAGTTACAATTTCATAGGAAGAACAGATGAAATTGATTAGGGGCACGATGTTTTTAGATATTGATGCTTAATATGATATATGCATGTATTGTCTTTGTTGAGATATCAGATTGGTTAGTGAATTATTGGTCTCAGATTAGAATTCATGTTGGTTGGAATCACATTGTGGCAGATCGAAAAACAATAAAACCTAACTTCTTCTGATTAATTCCATATAAAAGGAAATAATCATTTAATTGATCGTAAAAGTAGTTTTAAAAATTGTATCTATAATTATTTTCTAATTTTTTGATCCCAAGATTTTTTTTTCTTCCATTATTCAATCAATTAGAATATTTATTTCCTTTCAGTGAAAATCAAATAGACATTAAGAATATAATCACTTCTGCTTAAGAAATTCAAATTAACTATCAATAAATATTATTATTATTATTATAAAAATATATATTAAAATATAATAATCTATTTTAGATAGATATTAATATCTAAGTTTTATCGTCGTTGTCCTAACGCTCAACCGACGATGGTTAACTACAGCGGCGTATCTATCGGATTTGGAACTGCATGTGTACGTGCATACTGTCTTCTTACTGTGATCTAACACTGGCCTTACCAAAGTAAAGACCGGTCCGCAATCTAAAGCAAGTCACTCCACAACCCACCCACGCTCCTGTTTCGAACCAGTCGCTGTCCGCTGCCTTCTTCATCCTTTACCTCACCTCAGCACATGCGCGCACTTCTCCAGGACTCTGGTGCCTGTCCTTTCCCTTTTGTGGAGGAGACCCTGTGAGAGGCAGCCATGGAGAAGCCCAGGAGCCTCTCCATCAGGCCCACCAGGCTACTACTGCTCGCTTCAACCGTCTCCTCCTCTCTCCTCTTCTGCTTCTACTTCTCCTTCTGGCTTCTGGAGAACGCCCCCTCCAGCAGCAACTCCGCTGCCTATTTCCAGCTCGTTGGAGGCATCGAGGCTGTGGGATCTCACCCCTTTACTGACTCCGACAGCAGTCTCTTGGATAATGCGACTGGGATTCCCATCGCTGCAGCGACTCACGTGTCGGTGATTGGCAATCTCTCTCTGGAGGCTCGGGGCGTAGGAAACGAGGGGAAAGACGAGATCTTTGATGATGTTCAAGCGAGAGAAGCTAGTGATTCTTCCACTGAAGTACCGGATTCAAATGATTTTGGAGGAGGTCCAGATACATTTGAAGACGATAACAGTACTGATTTGCCCGATGTCAATCTCAAGAACAGTTCTGGGTTCTCTGGCGAGGTTTTAGCTGCTGTAGCCGAAAGGATTGGAAGAGGAAGCAGTGAGTTGGATGCTAGAGGAATGGAAAGGGGGAAATTGGAGGCTGATACCACGATGAGCAACAGAAGCTTCTTTAGTTCCTTTGGCCAAGGAGAAGCGTCACATGTGGAGAATCATGAGACTAAGGACAAAACCACATGTGATGTTTCTGATGGAAGATGGGTTTTTGATGAGAGTTATCCTCTCTACGCAAGTGACTCGTGCCCCTTTGTAGATGAAGGCTTTAGCTGCGAGCAAAATGGGAGGTTGGATAAAGACTACATGCAATGGAGGTGGCAACCTTACGGCTGCAGCATTCCACGGTATAACTCTTCTCTAGTTTGATCTGGAAATTAGAAGCTGTTTACATCAGTATGAGCTTGATGGATATACCATTTAGGTTCAACCCTGTGATAATGCTGGAACTAATCAGAGGGAAAAGACTGGTTTTTGTTGGAGATTCAATTAACAGGAACCAGTGGGAATCGATGCTGTGTATGTTACGAATGGCTCTTTCTGATCCTACCAGAGTTTATGAGGCTCGGGGGCGGAGGATCACAAAGAACAGGGGAAATTACAACTTTAAATTCCCAGTATGCATTTAAAATTAGACCTTTTAGCTTGATTAAAATCACAAGTCAATGATTTTTGAGAGGGTTGGTGCAGGACTATGATTGTAGTCTCGAGTATTATGTAAGTCATTTTTTGGTGCGTGAGAGCAAGGCAAGATTAGGACAGAGGCGCGTGATGACGCTACGAATTGATACTGTAGACAGGAGTTCATCGAGATGGAGAGGTGCAGACATCCTTGTGTTCAATAGCGCTCATTGGTGGTCACACCACAAAACTAAGTCCGGGTAAGTGTACCATTTGTGCTTCTGTGAATTTAGCTTTCCGTAGTTAGAATTTGTCATCTGATCTTTTTCGTCTTTCCTTATAGGAATTGGTGTTAATTATGAAAACAAAATTATTGTTGCTTAGGCCAAATATTGCCGAGGTCAGGGCACCAGGCCACTAAGATTCTGCATTATCCGTGCCACACCATGTCTCCATGCTACTCACACATCACTTCATGACTGGTTCACCGTAAAGGAACTCATAACAATATTGAAATTCCAGATAGTCATTAACGCAAATTTTATTGCAAAGGTTTTAAATCTGAGGAATTACGTGTACAACTTAGGTTGTTGAGGTAATTATTTAGATTCTCCACGGGACTCTGCTGTGATGTTCTGGTAGTCAGTGGCATTAAGCTTGTGAATATTTCATTTTTGGGTTGATTCGCTCAGAAAAGTTCTTCACAAAACTGCTTCCTAGTTGCCCTATTTAAGATTGAGCAGCATTGTAGCAGAATAATACAGGACGTGTTCTAATCTCGTTCAGTTTCATATTTATTTTAATATTTCAAGCCATCTAAGGTAAGAGCCATTGAATTAATATATATCATTTATTACAAGAAACAAGAATAGCTAGATCCTTTATAATTCAGTTAAATGTTTATTTTTGCTAGGATAATACTCATCGATGTTTTTGGCATTTACTGGAGAAGAATGCCTTCTATCAGAGTTTGTGATTTGTACAATTTTGAAATAGTATTTACATGGTTTGAAATACCAGTACATTACCAATACGAATCTCGGTTCAGACCAGCATGGTACTGATATCAATCTGTATCAAGTGTTGTTACAGATCTGTACCGATCAGTCGAGTTAGTTTTTATACCAAATTGATCTTTTCCTTTCTTTAATGTATATAAAAGTATAAACCCCCCCCTGATTTCTATTCTTTGACATGTTTATGAACTGCTCTCAGTCACAATGAAATTACATAGATAGATCTAATTGAAAACCCTATCTACGACATATATGCCTGTCTTATTATTTCTATGTAGATTTAGGCTAGATCCATGCTATTATGTCTAGATTCATGCAAATCTAAGTTAGATTCGTGCAAGGCTGGCCTACATCCCTGTAGAATTGGGTTCAATCCCTGTGTTTTTACACTTGTTCTAGCATTAATTGAACTTATAATGCTTGATTGATGTGTACATTAAAACTTAATGCTAAGTTGCTAACAGAAAATTTAAATGTTTAATGAAAACTTCTAAAAATATCTTACCATAAATATGGGCATAATAAGTGGAAGAGTTTTTCTTTTTCTCTGTTTGTTGATGTTGCCTCGTTGGATCTTTGAATTGCAAAGGAAGAGAGTAAAAGAGAGAATGAGAGGAGTAGAAGAGAAATTCTTGTTAGAAAATTCTCTAAGAACTTAAATTTAAAAGGGATGGCTAAATAGTAGGTGTTAGTTTTGTCGCAGCTCAGTATATGGTGTATGTTTCTCAAATACACTACAATAAAATCAGTATCTAAAAATTATCAGTTGGTAAGCACAGTACATGTGCCAACCAGCCGTATCATTTGGTCTGTACACTGGTTTCGGCTTGGATCAATATTTATCGGTTGGTAGGCACCAGTCCTTGCTGCGTTTAAAACCCTTGCATTATAAGGTATAGAAGCTGTTTGATTTATGTGGTTCAACTATCTGAGTTAATCCTTTGAACTTTTTAATTGCAAGATTCTATAGGGACACATAGAATGGCTCACGGGACTATAAGCTAACATCATCTAATATAACATATCGGTTAAAGATTAGAACAACTTTAAAGAAGAGTGATATGGTTCACGTATCTGCACCATGATAATGGTATCATGTAACACCCAACATTATCTATCCATTTATGTACTAGGTAAAAACATACTAACTTTTCTAAATCCTCGACAGTGTGAATTACTACCAGGAAGGCAACCAAGTTCATCCACACCTCGATGTTTCTACTGCTTTCAGGAAAGCTTTACTGACTTGGGCATCGTGGGTCGATCAACATGTCATCCCCGGCAAAACCCAAGTCTTCTTCAGAAGCTCAGCTCCATCACATTTCAGGTTTGGATTTCACAAGAGTTAAGAAAACCACAACATACAATATAGTACATGACCCGTGTATACTTGCTTATAATTTCCTTTTATTACCTCTGTAACACAGTGGTGGCAAATGGAATTCCGGAGGGCACTGTAAAGAGAGCATCCATCCTCTGAATGATACCAATGTGAGACAAGTTCCTGAAAAGAATGTAATCTTGGAGCAGGTTGTAAAGCAAATGAGAACATCTGTGACTGTTCTCAACATTACGAATCTATCTGGACTTCGGATCGATGGTCATCCATCTGTATATGGGCGAAACCCCAGTAAAGGAACTCCAACCAGCATTCAAGATTGCAGCCACTGGTGCCTTCCTGGAGTCCCTGATACATGGAATGAGTTGCTCTATTTCTACCTATTGTTGAGAGAAAAGCCGGCCTCTACAAGCTAGAGTTCTCTCAAAGCTAGCAGATGGAAGACACAAGATTCTTTTCTTTTTGGTTAGGCAGATGCATGCATGTTGCTGTTGCTTGTGTTCAGCATAATGCATCTAATTTTCTTTTATTTTTTCCCCATTGCATATAGGTTCAGATATTTCATTGTCACTTGACCTTTTGGTTTTGAGAAACAAGGTTGTTATGTTATTTCATGTTTGTAACAGGAACCTTTTTGATTACTTTACCAAGAACTTCTTGACTTGCACAGGATGGAAAGTTGCATGTCTAGTTCATATGGATCTCTCTCTCTCTCTCTCTCTCTTGATTACTTTACAAGAACTTCTCGAATTGCACAAGAAGGAAAGTTGCATGTTTAGTTCATATGGATCTCTCTCTCTCTCGATTACTTTACCAAGAACTTACTTGACTTGCACAAGAAGGAAAGTTGCATGTTTAGTTCATATGGATCTCTCTTGATTACTTTACCAAGAACTTCTTGATTTGCTCTCTCTCTCTCTCAACAAAAAGAGGGTTGGAGCTCCCAACACTTGTGGCGAACCATGAGAGGGAACTGCTCACTGTGAATGTTACATGTGGTTCCAATTAACATTGCTTTTCAGACATTTTAGAACACTGTAATTTACCAATGCACGCAAACTCTAGAAATTATCAGCATATCAAAGGGAGTTATTGCCACAGTTTACAAGCACAACACAAACCATCATAATCTGTGTCGAACCAGAGATCATCAAAGTCAACTCATGGTGCATCTGCTGGCCATAGTGCTCTAATTTACAGCAACAATATGCCAGGCTTGCCAAAGTACCCTAAAAAACAAATGCTTAGATTACACAGCCTATTTGTTTGGAGATAAGTTAAATTAGCATCTCTACCACAGAAAGCATCTCCAAAGTACATTATCTCTGCCCTAACAAGTATAAGGGATACAATGGCACACAAGAAACATTCATGTTAACCGTAACTGAACAAGGAATACAACTAGAAAGCATCACTAATATTCCACTGCACAAAGGTATCGAAAGTTTTCCTCAGCCTACCAAGTTCACAGAGTCAGAATCAGCTAACCAGTTCCCTAAACCTAATCGCACAGAAATCTGCCTTTACAATGCGCGTTAACAGCAGCGATGAAAGCTGTCTATGCTTTCAGCAACCAGCGGCCTTCAAGAAGTTGTCAAAGGGGCTCGCGGGCGGTAGTCTGAGTGCTAGCCATGGTTCCATGGGCACATAAGCCTGCTCTATCCCATGTGAATTCACCTGCAAACCCAGTGCAATTGGCATCAGGAGATTTCTTGGGCCATTGAAACTTCAAAAACATTTACGCAGAAGTGTCATAGTGTGGTCTTGATCAGATTTACCTTCGGAACAGCCTTCTGCTCATCCATATGGAGACTCGGTGATGGATTATCTGACATGGATTCATGACTGCCAACCAGCCAACTCGATAGCTTTTTCCTTGTGCCCATACCAAGAGCTTCACACTGACCAGCCATTGTTCCATACGGGAGAGGAGAGGTTGAGACAGATGTTCCAGCAACCTGGCCAGCTACATGGAGTGCCTGCTCATGTGGAATAATATAACCCTCATGAAAATATAGAATGGGTAAGCAAAGAAAATGACAAATGTCGAATAAACCACTAAGAACATGCAACTGTTTCTAAGAAGTGAACTGTTTCGATTGCTGAATCATCATGTATTTCTAGTAAAAGAGCAATATTTTCTGAATAGTCAACATTGAAGTGACACGAACAACTTCAGAAATGCTAATTACAAAATACTTTTATCATACTCAAAATGGTACTACACAGGCGTATGAAAATATACCGATTCCAGCAATTGACCGACACTTATAACACTGGGAAAAGCAGGTGGTGGCATCCTGGAGAAGAACCCTGGAATCTCAGTAACTGGTGATTGGCTAACTGTGTCACCATTAACTGATGAAGTCCTTGAACATTCCTGAAAAGTGAGCATTGTCAAAGTAATCACAGCTCAATCACCAATGGTTCATGTAAGTCATGCCAGACATACGACACTGGCAACAATAGCTTTTCATACAGGACCATCAAATTAAAAGACATGCATTTAACAACTATGAAAAAGTAATCCATATTGGGAATGACATACCTCATCAAAAGGGACTGATTCTTCAGACACAACAAGAGCTTGACCGCTAATCCAGTCTACCGCTGGCTCTAATCCAAACAAAGGTGCATCTTCGAACAAGAAAATTCCTGCAAGTTGTTTGGCTAAGACATCCTTCTCCTGCTGAAGAAGTAAAAAGAAAAAGGGAATAGTCAATGCGGTCATATTAGCATTCAACAAACCCTTGATTGTAGCATACATTAAAACAGACATTGAAATTGAAGATAACAAGCAATGTTTTGTTCAAGAACTCACATCAATTAAAGTTGACAGCCCACTAACAATCATATCAAGTACATGTAGATCAGAATCACCCACTATATTTGTCAAGTTGGAGAGAGCAGAATTTGCTGCTTGCCGATCACTTTCAGAACCATAGTTATTCATATCTGACTGATGCATTACATAGATCTGGAAGTCCTCACCAATTCTCAGATATGGATCAATCTGGGAAAAGAAAAAAGATGTCTTTAGATATCATAGTTTTATAAAACTTTACCAGACGTGTCAAAATGAAGTTCTTTAATACAAGTAGATGAAAGAAAATTGTCTTGATCTGTATCTCAAGTGGAATAATAGTAGCTTTGAAACAATTAGATGTATGCACATCATTTTTAAACACTTTAAATTACTTCATCAGTATGATCATCTGGATCCAAGCGAAGTGTGACTAAATCTCTTAGCCACAGTCGTGTGATATATATATATATATATACTGTGTAAAGAAAAAGGTCAATGGAATTCTAATTAACTAACATACTCTGAGATTATAAGTCCTCTATGAAGGCATGCGCCCATAGATGTGCGAGTTTGTGTAACAATGGATATAAATAAGATACAATCATGAAATAACAAGGTTAATGGAATCCAAAAAAACATATTTCATGGGATTACAAGTTCTCCATATGTGTGCATGAGCACACAAGCTTGAATGCACGTGCAAGCCTGCGCAAGCAAAAGAAAAAGAACTGGTACTGTAAATTAGTTCAATTAGGATACCGACCTAGAAAATCTACAAAGACAAGGCTACACAGTTATTTTACTTGATCTCCTCTTGATGATCGAACCTATGAAATTCAAAATTTAGTTGGAGAAGATTCTCAATACTTTTTCTATTTTCTCCTAGTTCTCACCTACCACCTATGTCTTATTGCAATAGGTTTTCATAGAAGCTTAATATAAGGTTTTAAATCTTGGTCTAGTACCAGTTATGGATAATCCACCAGACTGGTATGGTACAGGTTGTATATGGTCCCATCCCACCTAGTACTAGCAAAAAAAAACAAAAAACAAAAAACAAAAATAATAATACCAATTGGTAACCAAACCATATGGTCTAACATAATGTCAGCTGGTATGCATTGCACTGACAGGTATCTGAAATGTTTTCTCAAAATAGACGATTGGATTGTCATGATTGATAAATTTGGAAATATTTGATCAAATTTTATTTTGTGACTTGGTGTTGAAAATGAGAAATTTCTAATGGATAGAAAAGAAGAGCATATTTAACCAACCCATATAACAATAAAGGTTCCCTACAAGCGCAATTGATCCTATTTGTGAAATAAGGTCGAATTTGGTGGGTGATAATGACCTCATGCAGATGCTAAAAGGCAAGCTAGTAACATTATTCAGGTAATATACAACCAAAATCTAAGAAACTACTTGGAACAATAACAAGGCAAAAAGAGAGAAAAATATCACTAAGTGGTTCTCAAAATTTTAGGAAACTATTGAAAAAGATCAATCAAAGCAAAAGGTTTACAACGTTAAGAAAGGGCTGAATGGCTAATAATTGAAGGGTTAAAAATTAGATATGCAACCAAGTCTCAACTGTTGCAAGGAGACAAAGGAGAGCATAGAACATAGTAGAAATTTCCCACAGTTGCAGTTTCTACTAGAAAACATTGCAATGAATAATATTGGATTTATCATAGCTGTTATAACTCTGACATTTTAAGTGGATTTCTAAGAAGCCAAAACAAAAGAGAAAAGAGACACTTGACTTGAGGACATACATGATGCACATACATTTCAAACAGAATGTATCTGGTAAATGTAAAAGTCCACTGTTCCTCGGGTTAAAATTAATATTGTTGAGGTATTTGATAAACACCTAAAGACATAATTGGAAGGATTACTCTCAGTATTACCTTTCTGAAGAAACTAGAGTTAATTAGAAAGAAAAAAAAATTCTGTTGAATTTTCAAATAAGAGCTCGAATATTTGAAGAGGATGTATGAATACTTGATGTTACACTAGTATATTCGTGCACACTGATGTATGATCTGAGACCTTGTATGTGGCTTATGCAGAGCAATATGTATGAAAAAGAACAATAAAAAGAACTTATGTACAGTTATGCTTTGCAAGTGACACCATTATCTCTTAAAAAAAGGAAAATGAAGTTGAACTGGAATATGATGCATCGTATGTGTGAAAAACTCATATATATATACATATATATATATATATATACATACATATATATATATATACATACATATATATATATATATACATATATATATATATATATATATTCCTCAATAACTATCACATAAGTTGGAATGCAAAAAGCAAAAAACCTCCTGAAAGAATTAGGAAAAGCGTCACCTCAGACAGCATGAAAGGTTTTAGCACATCATTCAACCCAGAAATGTGAAAGATTTTCCCTGCAAATGCTAGAAGTCCTGTGGCCAATGTGAAAAGAGATCTCTGACATGATGATGGAAGCAAACCTGTCGCAATGGACTACAACTTTATTAATTGTTTCAAAACTAACAGAAAAAAGGCAAAAACAAGAAAATTGAGCCTAAAATCTGATCCCAAAATTTGATAATTCTACCATTTGGCTCCAGGGAAATCTTCCTAAGAGATAATAACATGTGAAAGAACTGCACCATGACGCTACAATTTGAGTTCTGCAATAAGAAAATGTAAGATGAGAAAACTTTCTCAATCTGGCCAAGGCAGCAAATGCCAGAATGAATATAGGATATTAGTGAATAGTGACCATAAAAAAAAAGCTGAAATGAAAGAACAAAAAGATTTCAAATTGTCAATTAAAAAGTCGGGAATTTTCAAATCACTGTATAATATGATTATGCATCTTTACATTAACCATTTGTGCTAGATTGTATGTATAATTCTTAATACAAAAAATATGCATATGTAGGGTCTGATAAACATTCTGCTTCTGAAGTTTTAAATACCTTTGATTAGAGTTTGTACAAACAACTAAGAAATTACAAAGTATCATATCCTTTTGCAAAGATAAGGATTCCTCTGCATAAAACAAATGCAATAGACATTCTTATGTAGTTTAAAATTATCTCAATAGTTTATTTTGCTAAATTCTTAAAGTTTCAATACCTAATCTACCATCCCATATCTTTCTTTGCATGTGTATGACAGTAAATGTACTTCCCAGTCCAGCTATGGAGCACGCACAGTGGTCCATGATCATCTCAATAGTTTATTTTGCAACAATCTAAAGTTTCTGATCCAAGATCAAAGGAAGCATCTTCCTTCGAAGGAGGACCGTAGACAGTTGTTCCATGACGGATTTGAAAAGATAAATTCAAATTATCATCCTTATAACCTAGAATTTCTATTCATTTATGGCTTAAATAGACTGTTTTCTTATTTAACTTCAGTTATATGTGAAGAAATTGGAAGATAAATCTTTAAAAAATATTTTTTCTGAATTTCAGGTCATTTTTCAGCTTTTTTTTCATAATAAAAAAAAAGTACACTAGAACTGACCAGTACATATGGTCAGTTCTTACCAGTAGATACTGATAAAGCTTTTTTTTCATAATATCAGTATCTACCGATATACAGACACAGTACACTAGAACTGACCAGTACATATGGTACACCGATACTGACCAGTAGTTCGACCAACGACTGATATTGTCGGTCGGCACGAGATATAGACTGTTTTCTTATTTAACTTCAGTTATATGCATATAAAAAACTGCATATTTTATATCCATGTAGGTTAATAAGGATTTTAAAAAAAAATCATATGGATCATTCCATGTGCTAATTATTGCAAAGCTAAACAAGCAATCTTGAGAATTTGAGAAGCAAGCTACATGCTGAAAACTTTTTTTTGTCTAATAATTGTACACAACTTTCTATACCACAAAAAAAGTACGCTCACCTTGAGATGCAAAGAAAGAAGCGTCAAGCTGAAAGAATGAGCAATAGCCTGAAAATCTGAAGGCTTATTATCGGCTCTATTGGCTTGTATCCAGAAGGCATAAAGCAACTGAGTAGCTTGATCCTCAGTTAAACCAATAACGCTGAGATTCTATATCAGAAAAGTCAAAAGAGATATCTTATTATAGTGCATCCCAGATAAATCAAATTTGATCGGTTATTATATAAGAAACAATAAATGCATTTAGAGGTATCTGGTGCCTCTGGAAACGGGACATGCAAAATTCCATCATGCTAACCATGTAATTATACAAGTTCAGATAAGGTGAAGTTACTCCTGAATCCAGCCAAAATTACTTACATTCTCCAATGAACCTGTATAAGTTGCAATTCTGTCAATAACAGAACTACTAAGCTTACTAAAATATGGCAAAGATTTTTGAACCCAATTGCGTTTCCACTCCTCATCACCCACAGTCCTTATCTTATTCCCATCATTGGCATCAGTTCCTTTCTTATCTAGATTTAAGCATTCCTTTTCTTTTCTGAGTTTCTCAAGTAGAGCAGTTGCTGACTCAAAAACCGATGTAGTTCTAGACTGCCACTTCTTCGTTTCATATAGATATTCTGATTCATGCCTTGGATGATCAGGGTTTTGACCAAGAAGTACAGAAAATATCTGATGTGCTCCCACACGAGTTTCGACATCTGGATGCATCATAGTCCTCAACAGTTGTGTCAATAGTGCATCTGGAAATACCTACAGATTATTAAGCAAACGAAGATAAGACATCCAAGAAAAGTTTCAAAATCCATCAAAATAAAACTCTAACTATAAAATGTATCATAAAAAATAAAATACTCCATCACATACAAGAAATGACATGCCTTCTAGATGCATCTGCACGAAACTAGATCATTCACCAAGTGGAAGTCTAGAGCCTTAGGTCAGAGGCAACAGAGGTTGATAAACATTTAACTTACCTCAATAACATGCGTCTATAATACCATGTTTTAATCCAAACCTTTTTCCAGCATAAATTAGTGGAAGGACTTATGAGAAATTACGACCAAATCCTTCTCTCATCAAGAATATCTTAAAACAAAACGATAACTTTAACCAAGGATTTCAATTTTTCTGACGTGGAGTTACAATGTACCAAAATAATGCATGTCAAGAGGCAGAGGCTATGTCAACTGACAAAATTGTCTCGTAGCTGACACGCTCAGACTACATTGATCTGCATGCCCACAATCACATAGTTACATGTAACGAGTGGTATTTGCCAATTGGATAGATTGACAAGCTTGTTTTTGCAAACTAATGTGCAAGGAAACCAATTTTGCCTGGTTTGTCACTGCCTGCTTCTGCATCCACCATCACCAAGCCCTACCAATCAGTACTCAACTCCTTCACTGTCGCTTCCTCCCTTCCTCTGCTATTCTTTCACCTCTTCACCTCCCCCATTCCTCCCCTCCCCCTTCTTTGTACCATGGTACGTTCTGACATACCTTGTGTCGATATGTCAAAATGGATCAAACCTGTACTGGTCCAGCCATGGACCAGCAAGGATCCGGTACCCAAAATTGAAGACCTTATTAATGAGACTATATGAAGTTTGACATCTAAATCTAGAAGTGCTTAGAGTAAAAGCACTGGAGGACAAACAACACAAGCTCAAGAGGATGAAATAAATTAGATATAATGAACTAATGCTAGAAAGTAGAAAGTACAATCGGCAAACAAACTGTAATGATTCCTTATGCTGCTAGAATTTTAAGGAACCAGTAACATAACAATTAACATTATAAATTTGTACTGAAAGTCACCATCTCAATACTTTTATCACTTAAAGGAATTAGATTGGTTGATGAATCATGTATGAGATTTCTCCTACAACGTCTTATGAAGGCATTCAACTTCTTTTGACTGCATAAATCAACTTCTGTTATATAATTGCATAACATGTTGAAACAAATAAAATGAAAATACGTCAACTATCATTAATTTCCATCACAAAATCACTTGGCAAACATAACACACCACAGAAACAAAAAGCTAAAGATACTTTGAATAGGAAGACTCGTTCCAAATTACCAATAAATATGGCAGAGAACAGACCAACCTGTGGATGTTTAACACTGGATGCCAAAGAGATTATGTAAGCAAGAATTAGCAAAGATCTAATAGTTGCCCTAGCAACAACTGAAGCAGCTGACAGCTTCTCCATCGTCGTTGACAACAGCTTCTCCAATGTTATACCCATCATGTCAAATACCACGTGCACATCACCAACCTAAGAAATAGATAATTGAAAATGAAATAAAAACCAAAGTGTCAATGTGGCAATGGGACCTGAAAAGTGTCACATTTTTAAAAGTGAAAGTAAAAGGTCACTTTTAATAGCACTAGAGACTAAAAGAAACAGAAGACCACATGATATAAAAGAGCATCCATATATAGACTTCATGAACCTCAGAAGATCTAAAAGAAATCGGACTTACTCCTTTAATAATCTCTAACAGACAGTCCTCTATCGAATTTTGAAGTGAGTCATTCCAATTTGATATTTGTAGCCCAACTGATTCGACTGTGGCCTGGAGACTTTTCCTTAAATGCCTGCACAAGTCACTTACTACAATTTCTGCAACCACTGCTCGTGATTTCAGTTGGCGTACAAAGGAAGTGGCAACCTGAACTATATCAGACTTTATCTGTGGGTCATGCACAACATTTTTGTGGTCCAGGTGTCGAATGATAGCAGCCAAAATAAGCTGTTCATTTTCTGAAAAAAAAATCAAATCTAATAAATCAGAAAAGACAGCAAATGCACATGAAAAAAAGCTAAATGTATGTACAAAGAAGATTCCCAGATCCAGTGATACCAATTCAGGCTACTGAACAAATAGTAAAATTTGTAAACCGAGGGAACAATCTCTGTATATTACAGTAGTGAAATTAATTTGCAAATACACTTCTAACAAACAACTGAACCATCTAAAATCATTTTACTAGAAAGTAAAGTATTTGGAAATTTGCACTAAATTAAGTGGAAAAGTTAGAAGCATTCCAGTACACATTCAATCATAAATGGGCAATGATATATGTGGAGTTGTGGACATCGTCATACATCCAACTATATCTTGATAAGACACCTCCTGTGCAAGAACTCATGGAATAAGATCTGTGTGAGGGAGTATAAAGTATCTAGCTAAGATACACTCTAATGCACAGAAATATCTAATGTTATTCATTGTGATAACTTGCACAGACCAGGGATTTACCTACTGGTCCAACACCTGTTTGGTAACTTATTAGACCGACATGATACTGGTTCCAGACAATACCAATCTATACCACCCAATCACTGAATTAAACAATTAAAGAATAAAAAATGAATGGTATATATACAGGTACCAAGCTATATGTTTTCATATTGATACTTGATCGAACTGGTAAATATTGATTGGTATGCACCAGTTCGACTGGTAATTAAGCCCTTGGGATAGACACATGAAAATTTGCATCTGACAGTATCATTTATGGACTATGATTCAGGGTATACCTTAGGGCCCACTGAAGTAGGCTTATTGTGGAGTGACCACCTTTACTGTTAGGTTTGAAGTGGGAAAAGAGAAGTGTACTTTTGCTAAGCTCAACTCTAAAGAAAGTGGATTTTTGCTAGATGCCTCGATTTTCCAAAGAGACTTCAATTAAATTTGTTTACAGGGAAGTGGATTCCCCATCTGGGTGTTATCAAGTTGGATCAACCTATGATCCAAATATAAGCTCATTATTTACAATGAGGATTGAGACCTGACATTCCAGTTTGGATGTTAGGTTTCACATTATTGTGTAAAGATCCAAGATCCATGCCCAACCTAACAAACTTATTACATACAAAACGGGCATCCATACCACAAATTTATGGTCATATTTTCAATTTACTGGGCAGCATCGAACTCCTCGATTTCTATTGAGAAAAAAAAAATTCCCCACTTTTGCAACAGGATTCAAGAGCAGAAAAACATAGCCCCTATGGAGCGATAAATTTTTTTAAGAATCTAGTATAAATTTAATTATGCTATCCAATATATAATTATAAACATTCTAAATAATCCTCCTAATTACTTTATTTGATATTTGAGAAGTTTGGCTTGCATGGGACTGTGGAAAGATGAAATATGTTGGGAGATGGACAAGAGATCTCTCTATAAACAACTGATCACACCTACAGTAAAGTCATTTTCAAAAGGAAAAAAGAAAAACAAAACTGAGCCGTAATCGCTTTCTCCTTGATTCTCCCACTTCCTCCATATGAAATGATCAAGGGCCACTTTCATGGCAAGTCCACTTAGGCCACTTGTTCCAAACTAAACTTACCAGAATTTCTAATCTACTTCAGGAAAGAACGAAAATGCACATTCTATTCTATTGTAACCTTAAAAGCTAACAGTAGAAATTTCTGTGCATAGGCATTGCTCAGCTTATATTTGTCAAGAAATTTACTTAATATCTATTTCTTCCTTCCCGACATAGTCATGCTAACTATAAACCAGAAACTTCAATGTCTGGTCTGATAAATGTTATACTAATTCTGATGCTTCAGTCCAAAGAAAACAAAAAACAGTCACCACCACGATCAGCAAAAAAAGAAAAAAAGATTGTCATTATAATGATGGAGAACAGTGTAGGTATTCGGCAAGCTACCATTATGTAGTTACCGTAATATTGTACATCTAAACAAGTGCAAAATCAGTGCAAAAGGATCCCACTAATGCTGGGCCTGGGAAGGGTCAACCAATCTATGTCTATATTTATTGACTGTTTCTACAACACGAGTATATGTTATTCATCCCTAAAATCATTATAGTCAGGTAGTAAAATTATTCTAAAAAGAAAATCAAGATGATAAATTTTCTGACCATGTTCTAAGGTGTCCACGAATAAAAGAGCAAGGAACAATTTATTTCAGAAACCTGAACTATTAAAGCTTCCCTTTTTGTGGACATCTCAGACAATGCTACAGATATAAAAGACCTCGAACTGTTATACCTCCTATAATAGTGTCATAGAAAATTCATTGATATTGGAAAAATGGATCTATGGCCAAAAAATTTGGTGTCTTTACTTTTTAGTTCACCTACATGCTTCTGGATCAAAAAATAGCTATTGGAACTAACAATGTCATGTCCTTTTTACTTTGAGAAACATACTAAATATATAGATTATAGAGAACTTCTGCTTTCAATTAACATTGATAAAAGCATATTACAAATTGAGCTCAAAATATAAAGTTATACAAATGAGTTGGCAGAATTACCTGAGTTCTTTCCCAAGTGAGCTATGTCACATAAAACCACTAAAGCAAACCCATGGCGAGAAGCCCAGTGTCTTCCTTTATCAAAGTAAGCAAACATTGGTTCCAGTACGCGGCGTGTTGTTATGCTTTCATTGGCAAGCTCGGCAAGCTTCTCTATACAAATCTGAGACCACACTTCAGGACATTCACGCTCTTCTCTGTGTAATGGTAAATAATGAATTCAAATTACCTCAAGAAACAAAATTATATTTTTTTAGTGCAAAAACAGTACAATGGAACCATTTCTGGTGGATATAACTTTTGAACTCTTCACCACCAACCAATGATTCAGATATCAGTTGGGCTGTTATGTTTTTACCAGTCTGACCATAGACAGGTACTGAACCAAAGAGGCAAGTACAGGTCAGTATTTAATTCTTTTATTATTTCTAGGTGATACCAGGCATAACGGATCAGTATACCATCCAGTGTACTCCCTGGTATACCTGTACCATACCGGTTTGACCAATCACAAAAACCAGTATCAGACCGAGACTTAAATCCTTGCTATCAACAAGATATCAAGATGCTTAAAGACAAGTTTCATCCACAAAATGTAAACAGTATAGTAAAGAGGTTATGTTAGACATATTCAAGCTTTGAGTCTTTATCACTTTTTACATTATTGGGAGCATGACAACTTTAAGGTTGTGCAAGAACCAGTCTGCTACAGGTGACAGTGAAGAATAAATCCAGCAGATAGCAGCCACTAAATTTGTAAAAGCCAACAACAAATTGTACATAAAGATGTCAAACCCAAGAAAGAAACACTTCTCACTATTATAATCTGTCATATTATTGTCTCTAGAGAGTTTCTTGCAGTACAATCATGCATGTCAGTCAAACAATATTTATAAGCAGATAGGCCACAAGAGGTGGAAAGCCTTATTCACATGATTGGCAATGGAGGAAGAAGATGGAAGCGGAGAAAGAGAAGCATTTAAAAGGAGGTCACAAAATGTATCCTACTAATAGAAGAGAGTGGGTTTCTTGTTATATTTGCCTAATCACTCGTGGTCATACATTGAAGGACTTAAGAGTCATTTCAGCAATTTGTGCAGGACCTTTTTGTCATTGCTGAGCAAAAGAAGTCGGCCTTTTTGAAGGTCACAAGGGCTAAGGGCCTTGACTGTTCACACATATACACAATTCTTTGAATGCTGGAAACACAGAATTTACAAAGAAATCAAATTTTATTACAACATATCAAATTTTCTTACAACATATGAAGCTTATAACTTAAATTTTCAACACCGACCTCCTAGGTACCACTAACGAGGGGCATCCCCCGATATCAACAAGAGGTTCCAAAGTACTAAGATGACTGATGTTTAACAAACTTCATTGATGTTCCACGTCAAGTTCAACACAGCACAGGATAAACCCCATCACAGCAGTCCTTTGTGATGTCAAGTAATGGATATTGTACAAAAATGGTTTTACGCACATTTCCATGTTTGTTTGGGATCATTACTATCTAAAAACATCACTCCTTCACAACCCCAAGATCCCTAACAATTCAGCAATAAAATATTCCACCTTGGTTTTCCTACCTCGCACCTCTCATTTAGATGTGCATGCATTTTTGTATGTATATTCATCATGACCAAAAGCCTCGAGGTTCTACGTTCTTTTAGCCATACTTAGTTTTGAGAAGTCTACTAAAGGATACAAACATTGTTGACTCTCACATACCAATTCACAATAGAACATTGATCTATTTTGAATGGGCCAATGACAAAATATGCATAAAAGAATTATTTACAACACATTATTTTACCAACATGAAGTTTTTTTGGTTAGTCATAAGTACCTTGTCAGCAGAGTAGAATCTTTACTTTCTGGCCGCTGCCTTATGACCACATTGCATGGACTAAGACCACTCATGATTGTTACAACACCTCTCGCTTCACCTCTAACTACTTCATCAACCCAATTGTGGTGTGACTCATGTCCATCATCATCACCGTTACGTTCATCAGTTCGATAGTTTTCCAAGATAGCATAGATGATCTGAAATGGAAGACTAGACAACTGTAATAGCTAACAGATTATTCTCAGAGCCGGAACTACAAAAGGATAAAGTAAAACTTCAAGCTCTGTTACCAAATGATTCACAATGTTACACATGTTGTATAGACTGTGTCGCAGACCAATGGCCATGTCCACGAGAGAGTACTCAAAACTTAGTAATAAAAATAACAATACTGTATGTTCACAAAATTATAACTAATTCAAGCAGATTAATCGAGAATTTGTCAAGCATTTACTATTATTCTTTAATCAAGTCACTCATATTATAGAGACTTATCACTTCTAGAGTATTTTAGAGCTTAGCCAGCATGTGGATGATGCAATTTTAACCTAACTATGAGGGAATCATGAGTCTAATTTATTTATAAAAAATAAGATAATCAGTTTCATGCTTAATATTCATCATGTGGTGCCAAGAAAACATAGAATATCTTATCCAATTTATACAACATTACATCTCTACCCTCTTTACAGATGACTAGAGAGAAGTAACTTTCTCAAGCTTTACATGACTGCAAAAATAATTGGTTTTCACACACAAAATATATTAGATTGAATTAGAGGATCCTAAGGGAGCATTTAGAAGTATTAACTACTTGCCACATGATGAAATGCACTTAGTTTTTCTTAGTTGAGGAATCTGAAGAAACACAAATATTACAGCATGAAGTCTGCTTCAAGGTCATGTCAAAGATTTTCAAGCAGTTCATCAGAGTGCAAGTCTTGAAAGAAACATGTAAAGCAAAAGTGTTTTCTCAAAGAGGTGTAAAGAAAAAGAGAAAAACAATTGTACAAAAATGGATTGCAAGAATCAATCATCTAATGAGACTAGAAAAGCACCCACCTCATCCAAACCAGCAAAAACGTATGAATGCTCACTCATGAACCAAATCTGCAACATAAGGTATAAAGTTAATTTTTATGTGCAAAGTATACAGAAAAGCTCTAAGACCAAATACGATGTGTATCCTTATAAGAATGAAAATCAAACAGATGACCATGGCTGATAAACATTGCAGACTCGAAGCCTGCAAAAGACTTTTCTGTTCTTCGCCATTCTGACGTGCAAGCATACAAACTTTCTGAATCAAGCCTTCGATATTCCATGTATATGTATTGTCTGCCTGTCAATAAAGTTGGCATAATCACATAAGAATTCATATGTCACACATAAAACAATAGAGAAATGCCACAAATAGGAAGATGAATCTGAGAATAGAACATTCTGCAACAAATAAAAAAAACTTAATGTAAGAATCAAAATAAATCAAGTTTTACATCAAAGAAACACTAGGGTTTCATATCATTGAAAAGAGACCCGAGAAAAAGAAAAGAAGATAGCCCATGATGAGCGCCTTTTGGCGCCTAGCGTTTTTTAAATCATTGATAGAGACAGCAAAGCACGATCAGATCCTTTAAGCAGATGACACGAGTTAAGAGGAAAAGTTACTAATCGATGCAGCATGAAAGAATGCAGTGGCTGGAAACTCTTCAAAGCAAACACAGTTCCATAAGCAGCTAATGACCCTAAGCTAGACCCTTTGATTGCATTAAAGTGCAATATATAAATACTCCAGGCATTAAATATCATCATAATAAGATAAAATCTTCAGTCAAAAAGTATCTTTTGAAGACAAATGTGCTTCACACGATGCCATCAGAATGTCATACCAACAGTAAATATCTGAAGCCACAATGCCAGGAAAGGCGCTTCATCTTTTGTCAATGAGACACATATCTCCACTGTACACTAATGCAAAGTTATACATAGTGAGAATTATTCAGCGGCTACCTCTATGTTATAGCGTATATGATCCTCACAGGTACCACCATCTAAGATCAGCATAAAAGAAACTACTAGGAACAAAAATGAGAACCTAGAAGATTTCTATAAATAATTGTGATTCTCAACGTTTTAGGACAATGGTGTCCGTCGCCTATCTTAACTGGATCTATAGTTGTCATTCTTCCCAGAACAAAGTCCATTCCAAGGAGAGAAAAGGTCCATATTTGCAAGTTTCCATCACAGTTACATTGTTCATTGCATCCAAAAGCTGACATCTATAAAACATGATATAATACAATTTGTCTAGACTACAGTAAAAGACAAGTTAATAGGGCATAAAACCAAATCAATCAGAACGATCTAATGGTTTGACAACACTAATAATGAAGTTACTAGAGCAACAGACCAAATCAACTAAACATGTGTCCCACGAAATCAGAGGCAGCTCGAATGCAACCCAAATACAAAGTGGCAAGCAATACCAAACTTTAGAGTAAACATCAAAATAAAATATTATGAAACCAAACGAAATTCATATCCTTATACCTGGCTGCAAATGAATCTTGTTAAAGTTTGGCATCCAAGAATTTTTATTCCATCTTGTTGCTTGCTATCCAAAAGCTCAATAATTACATCCAACAGGCTAATAGCAAAGTACGCCCTGAATCAAAAGAAGCACTATGATAATAAATGCTCAATGATACACATACACTCTGCATTTATCATGTCAAAAACACGCATCAAAACAAAGTACAGGTGCCACTAGATGCCACCGATATATAAGAATTAGAGACGACTCATCAAAGGATTGCTCTTTAGATCATACCACTTATCGAACAAGCTGTTAGTGTATTGGTCAGTATCATACCAACCAAGTCAAATTAGTCATGTTGCCAAGGGAGTCTCAGTACATGGCTACATGCTACGAACGATTCAAGATCCCATACAAGTGCTCAAATTGATTGGTATGGTATGTTGGTTGCACCTTGGTGCAACAATCATTAAGCCGTGCTTCTATGGATACAGAAAAATCAAATATCCTAGTCAAAAAATGCTTGTAATCTTGATCTAGTGTTGTTGGAAAAGGTTTAGAATGGACATATCCCTTTGTGATGTTTGAAGTTCGAACCAAGGTTTAAAGTTCTAATTGCACAAGTTGGTCCAGACTTGTTTGTTATAGGCCCAACGGCTGACCAGTATGAGGACAACCAATTTCACCCACAACGGTTCAAAACAAAGCTTACTCCTATGAGAGCAAAGTCACCATACCAGACAGACAGCCTGTTAAAACTGAGCTGTACCAAGTTATACACGTACTCTCAGTTTTTGGTTCTATACTCTCCCTCAAGCTAAAGGCCTACAGCTAACAGTTGTTGATAGCCCTTTCTCTGATGACAATTGGCATTGATAGCCTCTCTCTTTAATAAGAGCTGTGCCCCACCCCCCCTTCTCTCTCTCTCTCTCTCTTCTTTCTCCCTCAAGATTGGCTCCCCTTCTCTCACCCATCTCTCTCCCCTTCTCTCACACAATTGGCTCACTCTCTCCCTGCACTCATTCAAGAAATACTAATCCATCCTGACACTTGGGACACTGTATACTGTATAGTATCAATGTCATACAAGTCCAACCACCAACTGGTATCAATTCTGGACTGAGATTTTTATCCTTGGTTTGAACCAATAAATGTAATTAAAATTTTCCACAATAAGATGAACAACAAACCCAGTGACAAAATAATATATAGATTATAGACAATAGACCACAGTATTTGTGTGACCATTGTTTGTTGCCATTGTTGTATATGGACTATACCAACAAATCAACAGATATATAGAAGCTTGGATGGATTGTTTTGTGACTGGATCCTTATCTTTAGACACAAATGATTTGTCAACAGCTTTATCTTTTCCCTGACTTGTTAACGATACAATAACCAATAGCTTATATTGACATAGCAAATGTTTGTACTTAAAATCCTAAAAACAATCAAATTGGGCATTTAGTTGAGAAAAAAATTATCCTTTTACGAGAAAAAAAATGTCTTAGGAGTGGCAATGGTTCCAGTTTGGGAATGCTAAGCCATTCACAGATCTCAATGCAACATAACTTCTTGTCTATATAACCTCATCCTCACCCATTAATTTATCAGGCATGCCTTATCACAAAAAGAACTCTATAAATAGAAGTTCTTGCATGAAACCAATTGTTGCAATCTTGTATCTCTTCATAAATACCCAAAGAGAAAAGACGGCATACCAAATTTCCACCTAAAGAACAACACAACTAAATAGAAGCAACGAAAAAATTACACACCAAGTCTAATTCTTAATCCCATTAAGGCTACAGCACAAGAAAACATCAAATAGGTGGCATTTGTACTGTCCATCTTTTTAATAGGAAAAATCATCATTTAATACGAAAAAATATATGAAATAAAAACAACTCAACTTCCACATACGAAAACAACACAATTAAATGAAGTAATGGAAAATTTCCACATCAAGTTATGAGTGAAATAACAAAATTAAGAATTCCTAAATATGCATAGTCAGTTGTTCATAATATATATGCCTAGAAGGGCTTCAGGTGGGTACAATATAATAGAATATCTAATTGATATTGGACAGATTGAGGGTCTAAATGTCTAAGTATGGACCCATCTCAAACAAAATTACGGTTTAGCTGTGTAAATTAAAACCATGCTGAACCCAATTTTGATGCATCTGAGATAGGTCAAAAAGGTTGCAGATGGTTGAGATAGGAGTTAGAAGAAATAGGGTTAAGAACCATAGTTTTAAGAAAAGCCTGCAGCTGGTTGCATTGGTCATGTGATTTTTTTTGTGTGAGACAATACTGACTCCATAGATACTCCTAATATGAAAAGTTATAGTCTTCCAGAAATGTGGTACATGCTTTCTGTATCAGTAACTCAAATCAGAAATAACAACCCCCAATTGCCATGCAATAAATTAACCTTTCACCATAGTTATATTTCCTGCCTTATGACTTACAAAAGCACAAAAACATAACTATGCATTATGCCAACACAAACTCAGGTTGACAACAATTGCAATACATGGGAATACAACTAGATTCCACCAGCTACAAACTCATTTAAAATGCAGACCAGTAGATTTTCTTTTTCCCTTGTTGTTTCTTGATGTCTTTATTTATATGAACTTCCATTAAATGTAATATTGTACAACCAACAGGAAAGGGGTACAAATAAAAAGAGCAGTCACATATTCAACTTACCCAAGACTTCTCTTTTCCCTACACATGATCAAATATCCACAAAGATTATTATTTGACTTTACCATATAATGCATTTTAAGGATGAACAACGAAAATTCCATTTATTTGAAATTGAAGTGTCCAATCAACAGTCTACAGGCGCACACAATTGACATTAAGTCACTCATGAAATCCCCTTTGAAGAGTTTTCTAGGGGCGAAACCCTTTAAATAATAACAAATTGGAGGCATAACTCCAAAAATTAAAATAGGCAACATGATTGTACAACTTACATCTGTTCTTTACAAATGTAAAGCAATTTACTGTAGACTTCAGTGATAATTTTTACAAAGTTGATATGCTCATTTCGCAATTCTTTGTAGCACCTTTGCTCAAGATACTTTGCAATCTACACAGGGAAAGGTCACATTCACTAAGAGTTCAAATTCTTTACAACAGAATCTTTAGAATATTGATTTTGAAAAATCAGACCTTTGGGATGCGAATCGGGTTCCTGGCAGCATATTCGCATAGCTTCATAATTTTCCTTTCATTTGGCAGACCATCCTACAAATTTGAATTAAATAGTCACATAATTTTCTAATTGAGGAAACTAGAAAGAAACATTAAGTACACACACTAATAAAAGTTATTTGGAGCAATTTTTTTTAAGTGTTGAAGATGCACTGCTTCGGCTGGGCCATGTAAATGTTAACAAGCTTCCTGCATATCAGGTGCTCTCTAGGCCAAACTTTGAAAAAAAAAATTAGTATAGATCAGCTGAGAAATCTAAATTGTATTAGCAACATGAGACTTGTAAAAACTCCATAAGAAAGAAATAGTACAGCTGGGAGATCTCAATCACCTTACCTATATGACATGCCAAAATATACACAGGAGTGCTCCAACAAAAAGCACTAATGCAACTTTACATACTTGTATCTACTTCTTGACAAGTCTTGACAATTAAAAGTTCTAGATAATGTTGCTACTCTCATCAAGAGTGTTCTTGCTCTAAGATTTTCAAGGTTATCATATCTAAAGTCTAGAACACACTAATACCAGGCTGCAGTTACAAGGTGGCAATTGAGCAAATAAGACAATGATAGCGTCGTTTGTCCAGAGGCCGGTTTCTATGGGTGGGGAGAACAGAAAAGGAAACAAGGAGAGAATGTTGCTTTCTCTAATTTGGTAGCCTTACTAAAAATATAGAGATATGGAGACAAATTGGTTCTCTCTCTCCATTATTTACACTTAGGCAAGCAAATGTAGGCCTCCGGTCATTTTTTGTTTCTTTCTGAAAAGAAGAGATTTGGAGATCAAGAAAAATATTCAAAAGAAAGAATGCAATTTTCCCTTATCTTCTCTGTTGACTTGTCTTCCCCAGTTTCATTTTCCCTTTTATCTGTGCTCTCCTCTTCTTTTCTCCCATCAAATAACCAAATGGAGACTAACATCAACACATCAAATCACTGTATGAACTAGAATAAGTCATCTCATAGGAGGCTCCTCTGCCATAAACTGAAACTAGGTCTTCAAGTAAGGCGATCTAAATTTTTTAGAGTCATCAAACAGTGTGTAAAAATAATACTGAAGAAGACACAAACTTTATATGTGCAATGCCACTCAGATCTCAACTGACTACAGCAAAAACCAAACAAGCTCGTGAGAATGGAGAGGACTCACAAGGTTTTTAGGGAACACTTCAGCCAACAATTTCTTGTATCGCTTGACCGGCCGCCGAGAGCTAGGGTTCAACGCCGGGCAACAGACGCACATGTTCCCGCAGGCCGGGAGAAGCTTTCTCGAGATAAAACCCATCACCTAATAAAACGCCCTCTAAAAATCCTTCCTCCGGCCGCACCAAGATCTCTCCTTTACCTGCGGAAGAGCCAAAGCAGAAGCCTTTCAACGACGGAGAACCCCCCACAAGCCCAAAGAAAACCACGCCGAACAAGATCAAGAACAAGAACCAAAGCGGAGACGCAAAACCACCAAAAGTCCTCCCTCGCAACCACAAAGATCACACCTTTACCGATTCAAAACCAGACCAGTGAGCTCAAATGGATGAAAAGATCCAGCAGAACAAGTAAAGAGATCAAAAGACCCTGTCAACAGTAAAGGACGACAAAGGGCGCTATGCAAGGTGCAGAATGTGAAGCATAAACTGCTGTGACGATGAGATCTACAGAGAAGCGGTGGAGACCTGAGAGAAAACCGAGATCGCCTTAGAGAGAGAGAGAGAGAGAGAGCGTGAAGTGGTAAACAAGAAACATCCCATGTGAAGCAAAGGTCACATTCTTTATAGGAACAAGGCTTTTGTCAGTAACACTGTATCTCTCTCTCTCTCTCTCTCTCTCTCTCTCTCTCTCTCTCTCCTGTCTGTGCCAAATGAATGGAGAAGAATTAAAGAAGCACTTTACTCTCGTTCTGAACCAAGAAATGATTACATTCATTTGATGCATTTGATGACAGTCCCATCCTTCTTCTTTTGATGACACTACCGTGGTGGTGTATCACCTCCTCTTAAAAATGCGGTCTACAAACTTCTACAATGTATTAGCTAAGTAAATTGTTTTGTTAGGCAAAACAATTATTATTATTCCGCATATATTTTGTTGGGAATGTGTTGAGCCACATAAAATAAGATATTGAACAGTCACTGCATTCAAAGATGCCTTATTAGGGTTCGATTACCGCATAGCAGCATGGCGTTGTCCTCTGTCTTCTTTCTCCCATCTCGATAATAATGGGAGGAGCGGCCATTTGAATTGGTGACGCCGTACTCACCGCTGCGGTGCAGCGCTGAGTTCGAAGGGTAAGCGATGTGATTGGACTCGCAGACTTTTGGGGCCGTCACTGACAGTCTCAGCAAGCTTTGGTTGGCCGCGGCATGCGCGGGGATGGGGGGACTCGTGGCGGCGTTGGTCAACTGTGTGCCATTAGAATCCGAGGAGGAGAGAGCTTCACTGTGCCTGTGTGGGATCACGATGCGTTTCATTGGATTGCTTGATCGCTTGGAAGTGGTATCCAATGCGTATTACATTCGATCACAGCAGATTCGTGTTAGAGAGGATAATGAAAGGACTAATTAACCATCAGATTTTGTCGGATTCTTAGATTATATTTTATGCTAGAAAAGTATGACGTGGTTTGTATTATGATTTTACGGTAATAAATATTTTCCTTTCGAAAAAATTAGAAGGACTAAACTTTGGGTGTCACAAATTGAAATTAATTCTAATTGGGTTTGAAGTAAGATTTCATTTTCGATTTGAGTGCATCAGATAAATTTGGATATCTGAAAAAACACTATCATCTGGTATGTCATTGGTCCCTCGACGTTTTGTTCGATTTTTTGACGTGTTATCCTTTCTTGCGGCCTATTGTCCAATCGACCGGTTGACACTCATAATTCCGATATTTTTGACGCAATATCCTCTTCTTATTGGCTCGATGCCCGAAACCATAACCCGAAGCCTTCTGTCGATACGTCGACCAATCATTCGGCTCGACATCCAATCTCTCGACATGTTTCTGGCCCAACATGATTCTTCCTGTTTTAATTATCTCTCTTTGATCGAAGCCACCCGCGTCACTTAAAACGTAGATCAAATCATAAACACTTATCAATTTGTTTCATCATTAAACTCCGAGATTCAATAATTTAAAATAAGTAAAACATATAGTGAATATAAAAAGGTACATGCATACTTTGGTTATGGGGATAAAAATACATATGATAGATTTTGTAACTTTATATAATTTTATAATTTTAAATACTTATTTTAAAAAGAGAGATGAATATTTAATTACTTATAATAGTAGTCACAATTATCGTCAAATAAATTTTTTTCATAAATAAAGTTATTTACAAGAATTGTAAAGTTATACGTATCGAAAGTTTGACAAATCAATATAGGTTAACGGTATTATATATTTATTGTAGAAAATAGAAGAAAAGAAAAATAGAAAAAACTACTAGGACTAAATGGTAAAATTTTAAAGATGATAATGTAAATACTTTTAAGAATAAGATGAAAAATGGAGTCGACTTGAATTTAGATGATGATAATATTAATACTATTTGGACTATAATGACTAATAAGATTAAAAGCCTTAATAAAGGAGTTTCTTTTGTGAAACTAAAGATAGAGGCGTAACCTTAAGATAGAGTTGATGGTTGTACGAGAAAATTAAAAAAAAATTACTAAAAGATCATGTTTAAAGATTGGTAAAATCATAAAAATGAGAAAAAAAATAAAAGATATAAAGAATCTAAACAAATATTTAAAAAATTATTAGTATGTTAAGATATAAGAGAATCTAAATTGACTCGGAAAGATTTGGATGGCCAATTTGGGTCCTGATTTCATACCATACCATGGCTGACGGCAAACATGGCACGAACAACTGATTCCCGCCAAACAGTAATAACCGAAGTCTCCCGCCTTTTGTTCTCGCCCTCCCGCCTCCAACGGGCTCTCGTTCCCAGTCGCCGCTCCCTCTTTCCTCCATCCAAAGAAATGATCGCAGGAAACGAAGGCCAAAGAAAGATCGGCAGAGAGAAGACAGAGGAGGAGAAGAAACGCTCTCTGTTCTCCTCTGTTCTACCCGGACTGATGCAATCCGATCGAAGCACCACCAGAACGCGCCACCCATGAGTTCGCAGTACCACCATCTCTCCTTCCTTCTCGTCTCCCTGTGCCTCGTTCTTTCCTCCTCTGCTGCCTCTTACGTCCCCTCCGATTCGATTCTCCTGAACTGCGGTTCTTCCTCGGAGGCCACCGACTCCGACGGTAGGAAATGGATAGCTGACTCGCCGACGTCGACGTTTAGCCTCGTCTCGAAGAACTCCAACCCAGCCACCGCCGTGGATCAGGACCCGTCTCTCCCTTCGGCGGTCCCTTACATGTCTGCGCGGATCTTCGCGTCGGAATCCACCTATAAGTTCGCCGTCAACAAGACCGAGCGGCACTGGGTGCGTCTCCACTTCTATCCCTCCACCTACGGCGACCACGCCCCGAATAACTCGTACTTCGCCGTCTCCACCTCCGACGGCGTCACCCTCCTCAAGAATTTTAGTGCGTACATCACCGCCAAGGCCCTCACGCAGGCCTACATCGTGAAAGAGTTCTCCATCCCGCCGGCCTCCGACGGCAGTCTAAGCCTCACCTTCACGCCGTCGGACGACCACAATGGTTCCTTCGCCTTCGTCAATGGCATCGAGATCATATCGATGCCGGATATCTACAGCGAGCCGGCGGAATTGGTGGGCTTCTCCGATCAGAATGTCGAGGTTGGGGATTCTGCTTTGCTCACGATGTACAGGCTCAACGTCGGAGGGCAGTACTTACCGGCGAGCAACGATTCCGGCCTTAGCCGGACTTGGTACGACGACTCCCCCTACATCTATGGTGCTGGGTTCGGTGTCACCTCCTCGGCAAGCGGCAAACTCGAGATAAAGTATCCGAAGGCTGCGGCGGAGTATCTTGCCCCCACTGACGTCTACAGCACTGCTAGGTCGATGGGTCCTGATCCGAAGGTCAACGTGAATTTTAATCTCACTTGGATCTTCCAAGTCGATGGCAACTTCACCTATCTCGTCAGGCTCCACTTTTGCGAGCTCCAGATGAGCAAGATCAATCAGAGGGTCTTCGATATCTTCATCAACAATCAAACTGCACAAGCTCAAGCAGATGTGATTGCGTGGACTTCTGCAAAGGCCGTGCCGACCTACAAGGACTATGCGGCGTACGTGACCGATGGCGCCGGCGATGAGCAGCTGTGGGTGGCGTTGCACCCTTCGGCGGCGGCAAAGCCCGAGTATTACGACTCTGTTCTGAATGGTTTGGAGATCTTTAAGCTGAACGATGGTGTCGGGAACTTGGCAGGACCCAATCCTGAGCCGTCTGCGTTGCTCGCCGAAGCCGAACTGAGCACAGAGCAACCTAGCTTCGCATCCGAATCCAGTAGGAAGGTGCACATGATAGGCCGTGCGGCAGGTGGAGTTGCAGCCGCCAGCGTCGCCCTTGCCATTTGCGCTGTGGCCTATCGGCGAAAGAAGGGGATGACTGGAGATGAGTTCGGTGGTGGTGGCGGTGGCGCAGGTTGGTTGCCTCTCTACGGTGGCAATTCTCGTACGTCAGCTGGCAACTCAACGATCTCCGGCAAGAGCTGCGCGAGCAGCCACCTGGCTAACTTGGCGGCGATCTGCAGGCATTTCTCCTTCGCTGAGATCAAGAAGGCAACCAAGAACTTCGACGAGTCGCTCGTTATAGGAGTTGGGGGGTTCGGGAAAGTCTACAAAGGAACCGTAGACGGGGGAACCAAAGTGGCGATCAAGCGATCGAACCCATCGTCGGAGCAGGGCGTCAACGAGTTCCAAACTGAGATCGAGATGCTCTCGAAGCTGCGGCACAAACATCTGGTCTCCCTCATCGGATTCTGCGAAGAGAACGGCGAGATGATCTTGGTTTACGACTACATGGCACATGGGACTCTCAGGGAGCACCTTTACAAGAGCAACAAGCCGCCATTGCCATGGAAACAGAGGCTGGAGATATGCATCGGAGCTGCAAGGGGACTTCACTACCTCCACACCGGTGCCAAGTACACGATCATTCACAGGGACGTGAAGACCACCAACATTCTACTGGACGAGCATTGGGTCGCCAAGGTTTCGGACTTCGGGCTGTCGAAGACCGGCCCCACGATGAACCAGTCTCACGTGAGCACGATGGTGAAGGGGAGCTTCGGGTACTTGGACCCCGAGTACTTCCGGAGGCAGCAACTGACCGAGAAGTCCGACGTCTACTCCTTCGGTGTCGTCCTCTTCGAGGTGCTGTGCGCAAGGGCAGCACTGAATCCAAGCCTCCCGAGGGAGCAGGTCAGTCTTGCGGACTGGGCACTGCAATGCCAAAAGAGAGGAGTTCTGGCAGACATCATCGACCCCCAGCTCGAAGGAAAGATCGGCCGTGAGTGCTTGCACAAGTTTGCAGAGACTGCCGAGACGTGCCTCTTGGATCATGGAGTCGATCGGCCTTCCATGGGGAACGTGCTGTGGAACCTCGAGTTCGCGCTTCAACTGCAAGAAAGCTTCGAAAGCGGGAATCCAGTTTCAGAGGAGATGGCAGACAAAGCTGCAGCGGTCGGCAATGGCGTTGCCCTTGCTGCAGTGAGTGAGGTGAGCGAGGACACGGACGGGCAGAACACTGCTGCAATCTTCTCGCAGCTCATTAATCCAGTGGGGAGATGAAAACTTCCTCCTCCTGCTTCATTCAATCAGTGAAAACCCTGTCGAACTACTAATCGACATGTAGCATTAGGCTGGTGAAAGATGACCTCCTCCTCTTCGGACTACCATTTCTATCTTTTATTTCTTCTAATTAACTAGTTTGTAATCTCTTCATGATTTGTAATTTATATCTAAGGCTACTTTATGTATTTATATTGTGCAGTTTGTAATGTTTGATTTGCCTTCATTGGGTATTTCCAATCAATAAATAGTGCTGATATAACAAGCCAAATAGGAGAACAAAACCACTTATTCCTGGGAATTATTGCAATATATGCAGTGTTTATGGCAAGTTTCAGTACATCAGCAATCAAAGCCATCTCCAACTAAGCCACAGGAGAATTGCAAGATTCAAAATATATACATATAAATATATAATTGCAAAATATAAAAATACATTATTTTAGTAATTTTTGGTTGATTTTTAGCATAATTATGTTGGAACTCAGATAAGCAAATATAATTATCTCCTTCAAAACTGGGAAATCAAATAATTAGTGAAAATAACAAAGAATTTTTTAAGTAGTTAATATATTTTTTATATTTTTAAAATGAACTATAATTATTTAAAATAATATATATTTAAAAATAGAGAGAGAGAGAGATATGTAAATTATAAATAATACAATAATATAATTTGGAGGGGGAAAATTGCTAAAAATTTGGAAGGATTTTCTTTATCTTTGGGTTTGGAGTGGGAAAAGTACTTTGGGAATAAATTGGATTAGAAGTTATTGGGCTGGAGATTAATGGATCATTGGGTTCTTAATGGGCTATTTGGCCATTGTGGGCTTTTAGTTGGGCTTACCATTATTATACCACCACATAACCCGTGCGTGTATTTGGTTCTTCTCGGTCTTGGTTGAGTTCGCCGCCCTCTTTGGTTCCTCCTGCGACGCCATGGCGCATCGGCTGCTGAGAGACGCCCAAGCCGACGGATGGGAGCGTTCCGACTTCCCCATCATCTGCGAGTCCTGTCTCGGCGACAACCCCTACATCCGAATGGTATGGCCCTCCTCCTTCTCCTCCTCCCTTCCCCTCCCTCCTATGTGCTTCTCCTGTGCCTCTCTCTCCTTTTGAAGAAGACGGAGAATCACGACACCAGGTGATGAAATCAATCGAGGGAGGCACGTGCGTAAGCTTGTGCCTTCTCATCGTTTGGTTTTGGCAACCCTAGTTCCGCGGTCGGTTGTGCTTGGTTTTAGGGCTTCTTTGATATATATATGCTAGCAGGGAAACATGATGAGGTGAGTGGTTTGTGGAGTCGGAGAAGAACTTGTTCTGGTTGGATTGAGTTGGAGCAGAGTTGCTTGTTATCGCCTTAAAGATGGAACTTTTCGTACAGTTGTTTCATTAAATTAGACGTTTTCTAGATTAATAAGCAGACTAAGGGGATGCAGTGGGGCGGATTTGAATCTACTCTTGTTCGTCTCTTGAAGACAAGGCTATCTTTTGAGAGCTTGTTCTCCTTTAAAATTTAGTTATATTCATCTTTGTAAGAGGCTATTTAATATCTTGATCCGTTAGCTTGTGGTTTAGACTTGGACATAAAGGGGTTTTCTGCTTCCTGTGGTTAGATTTATTGGTAGTTGTTGTACAATGAATAGCTCAAGGATTACCACTAGTTTGATTTATAAATTCTGTTGATGGTTTAGCAGGTGAAAGAGTAGAGAGGCGAACAGCATCGTGGCCTTATTTTCCATAAATTCTGGTGGAATGCGATGAATCACTTTTTGGTGTTTTATAGGGCTTAGGGTGGGGTAGTAGTTTGAAGTGCATCCTTTTTTTTCATAGGTTAAGCATAGATTTCTGCTTTAGTTTGGTTGGTGCTCAAGCTAGAGCTCATTCTGGAGCTCATTCTGCAAACAAGCCACGGCAAGATTTAGAAATGGTGATATTAGTTCTGTGATATCTACTGGACTGGTCAGTTATTTGTGGGTTCGGTGCTTCTGTTGGTACTCATTTGAGGTTTTGGTGTGTTAGGATATAATGGACTATGCTTATTTCCTTAGAAAATCTCATGTGGTCTAAATCGGTAACAGTTTATTGTGAGTTTCTCTGATGAAGCTAAAATTTTCCAAAGGTTTTTTCTTGCTTGGCTTATGCTAACTTCATGGCGAAAAAAGTACTAGGAACCCTTAATATCAAGAGATGGGCGGACAGAACCTACCTAAATTTTGTGTAAACTCTTATATTTTGGTTACGGTGAATCTTTTAACTGCTGAATGTTTAATGGCTTGTTGATGATTTTGTTTTAGAAATAACTTAGTATTTGAATTGCAGTGCTCTTTGTAGGACATGGAAGTTATTTCTTGTTGAGGAAACAACAATCACTATATTTGCCAATAATGGGTATCTCCTGTTAAATTTGAAACACCTTTAGCAAATTGTTTGGAGGAATAGTTTAGGTGTCCTTGCAGTGTGGGTTCTGTCACCTTTAAGTTGAACTGTCTAACTGGAATGAACCTTTTCATTGGCTTCTTTATTTTGTTTGTGCAGACAAAGGCTGACTATGATAAGGAGTGTAAGATCTGCAAACGGCCTTTTACAGTCTTCAGATGGAGGCCTGGACGTGATGCAAGGTACAAGAAGACAGAGATCTGCCAGACATGCTGCAAGCTGAAGAATGTTTGCCAGGTGTGCATCCTTGATCTTGAATATGGGTTGCCAGTTCAGGTTCGGGACACTGCTCTTGCAATCAATTCTAATGATGCCATCCCAAAGAGTGATGTGAATCGGGAGTACTTTGCTGAAGAGCATGACCGCAAGGTATGTTGGTGAATGAACTTTTCTTGTTCCTTTATAGTGATTGTTCACTTTTCATTATTGTGTTAATTTACTGCTTTGCAAGACTTGTTTTGTTTTTCTGCCTGGTCATTTACTGATTCATCTGGACTCCACATTGAGTAAGCTTTATTAGTGTTGTTCACACCTTCCTGCTGCTTCTTTTACCATTTGTTTGCCTTGTGTTTCTCTGCTTCACTATTTTAACTGGCTTTGGTATTTACTTGTAGTAGTCAGTGACACAAACTTGTCAGGAAATAGAAGAGAAGTTCAATTTAACTGTCTTGCATAAATTGGTTCATTAATAGGAATTGAGACTGTATTTAGCTGTAATCCTTGATCCTAATAGCCAAGGAGGCTTCTAAAAGAAATGAAAGGCATAATATGGTACATTTTATCTCTTAGAAAATCTAAATCTATGAGGTTTCTTGAGTCTAATAGTATTTGTCTTTGCTGATTTCTATAATTTTCTCTTCTGATCCTCATCACCCTTTGCAATTTGTGTATTTCTGCTGTGATTTTTGATAACTCCTGTTTGCTGTGCTATAGATATTTTGCAGCTTACTTTACATGGTTTCTATCCACCTATCAGTTATTCTTTATGTTTCAGCAGCTTACTCTAGATTACCTTCTCATCACCTACAATTATACGCATTGAGTCTTTGTTTGCATTTATTTCACTTGATTGGATCCATAAATCTCTATTGCATCATATGCTTTTGCATTGTGCATTGTTTTTGCAGCGTCAATCAAGCACTGGACTATTCCTAATTGGTCTCAGCATGAATTTGTATTAAATATTCCTTTTTTACAGGCCAGAGCTGGCATAGATTATGAGTCTTCATATGGGAAGGTGCATCCAAATGACACGATCTTAAAGCTTCAAAGGACAACACCATATTACAAAAGAAATCGAGCACATGTTTGTAGCTTTTATATGCGTGGTGAATGCACTCGTGGAGCTGAATGTCCATATCGACATGAAATGCCTGAAACTGGTGAATTATCTCAGCAGAACATAAAAGATCGATACTATGGGTATGTGTAATAGCTAACTCTCTAGGTAACGTAGTATTGCATCAACACAGAACTAGGGAAATTTTCATCCAGCAGACAGCTCGAGGCATATGGAGCATCTTATTTTTTGCCCGTACCTAAATATATTAACTTCTGCACAGACCATGGTCATTTGGCTAATTGTTTAATCAAAATGAAGTAATTGTCATCTTTTCCCTGTTTATATTCTTCTCTTTTAACAAGATGTTGTCAGTTGTTTGGTTATCCTTATGGTGACTTGCTTCGTGGCCTTATTTGTGATAGTTGTATGTTTTACAACTCCATCCATGAGAAAAAAAGAGAGGAAGAAGAAGACATGTGCAGTTTATTTTAGGTGTATTTTTTTCAGTCTCTAGGAGTGTTCTTCTTCTGGGGCTTGCATGTGCTTCTAGTTTTCATCGTAGTCTTAGATTGTTATAGAGATGGATATTACATGAGATTAGACATGTATCATCTGTGTCTGAAGTTTTCCATGCAACGTTACTTCATTCCAGTCTGCATTGTAAATTGTTCCCTTGTAGAATCTTGGTTATGAAGCCTTAAATTACCTCTTTTTTCTTTGCTAGTAATATTATTAATTATAATGGTTCTTGATGGTCTATAAATTGCTTCTTATATGCAGAGTGAATGATCCTGTTGCCCTAAAGCTTCTAAGCAAGGCTGGTGAGATGCCATCTCTGGAGCCCCCAGAAGATGAGAGTATAAAAACCCTGTATGTTGGTGGCCTTGATGCCCGAGTCTCTGAGCAAGATCTGAGGGATAACTTCTATGCCCATGGTGAGATTGAATCCATCAGGATGGTGCTTCAGCGAGCATGTGCATTTGTAACCTACACGACAAGAGAAGCAGCTGAAAAAGCAGCAGAGGAGCTTGTCAACAAGCTAGTCATCAAGGGCCTTCGTTTGAAGCTGATGTGGGGGAGACCACAGGCACCAAAACCAGAGGGAGAAGCACAAGATGACGAAGCTGCAAGGCAAGGGCTTGTTGCCCATGGAGGGATGCTCCCAAGGGCTGTAATATCTCAGCAGCAGAGCAACCAGCAACCTCTACCACCAGGCACTGAGACTCATCAGCAGCAACCACCTAACTATTTCAACATCCCTGCACCGCCACAAGCTGCACGGACATTCTACCCGTCGATGGATCCTCAGAGGATGGGTGCTGTAATCCAATCGCAGGGAGGTAGTGATGACAAAACTGGATCAGAAAAGCAGCAAGGGGGGCAGCAAGCACCAAATGTTCAGGGGCATGCTTATCCTATGGTTCCTCCACATCTTCAGGGCCAGTATCCACATTATTATCCACCATACGGGTATATGGCCCAACCCCCACCACCGTATCAGCAGCAGTATCCCCCTTACCAGTCGATGATGTCCCGACCACCTCCACCGGCACCACCTGCAATGCAGCAATACCCTCAAGGGCCACCTGGACCATCGTAAGGGAGAATCTCTTCGAATGCTTGTCCTTTGCAGTTCTCTTCCTTGAAAAGAATCATGCTTGTTGCACTGTTAAGTGGATCTAAATGTGCTATCAAGAATTATAAACTAATCAGACTTGGAAGTTTGGGTGCCACTGTAATTTCATTTATGCTGTTACACCAGTGACCAGTAGTCTAGTACAGGATATCAGGGTCTGCTGGAGTTTCGACCAATCCATATGGCAACACTATGATATCAATATTGGTATTTGTACCCAACTTAACAAGGATATTGTTGGCAATATTAAATCTGAATGAAGCAAAGTTGTAATGCCAGTCTGCAATGAACTAAAGTTGTGTGTATTAGGAAAACTTTTAGCTCTCTGTGAAACAACGGCAGAACTTTGAGATTTTGATAGCATGTTCCAGCTATATGACAAAAAGGTGCTATTGGTGCAAATTTCCAATTTGTGGCATCATGAGCATCTGCTATTGATTTCAACTGCATGAATACAATAATAGAAAACCTTGATGGATTCTCAAGTTGTGAAGTTTAATTTATATCGTGAATCCGTCAATTCCAAGTGTCTTTAGCAAAATTTAATTAGCCCTTGGACATTCGTCACAAATTTCATATGCTTTACGAAGTAGAGAGCCACAAATTTCATATGCTTTATGAAGTAGAGGGCTAAATTTCATATGCTTTATGAAGTAGAGCGCTAAATGCATATGTTCTGTATTTAGATCTCTCTGATCTTTATATTTAAAAAATATATATTCGAATTCATATAGTTATCAATGAAACATTTAGATTCATTTACTCTAACGTTGTTGGTTTCACTTACGAAAACATGAAACATTTAGATTCATTTACTCTAACGTTGTTGGTTTCACTTACGAAAACATAAACACAATGGATAAAAAGATAATTTAGATATTTCAATTGATGATTGTGGTAAATGATGAAGCCACTAGGGGTCACGGGTGGCTATTGTAGATGAGCTACATCGACGTCAACACAGTTGTCGAGTAGCTCTTTCGCCACTCTGCATTTATGTCAACGCAATTATCGAGCGACGAAAGGATCGCTTGACATTTGCATCGGTGTCGACGCAATTGCTTAGCAACGGAAGGGTCGTTAATGTAAATGTCGAGCGACTTTTTTGTCGCTCATTGCATCAGCGTCGACACAGTTATTGAGTGACGAAAGGGTCACTCACTACGTTAGCATTGATGCAGTTTTCGTGTGACGAAAGGGTCGCTCGCTATATCGGCGTCAACACAGTTATCGAGTGATGAAAGGATCATTCATTGCATTAGCATCGACGCAGTTGTCGAACAACAAAAAGGCCACTCACTATGTTGATGTCAATGTGATTACCAAGCAACGTTTCTATGCATCTGTGTTGGTGCCAATGTAGATGCCAAGCAACGCTTTCATCACTCGACAACTGCATCAATGTCGATGCAATGAGCGATGCTTTCATCGCTCGACAACTACGTCGATGTCAACACAGTGAGCAACTCCTTCATCACTTGACAATTGTGTCAACACCGACGTGATAAGCGATCCTTTCGTCGCTCGATAATTACGTTGACCCTGATGCAATGTGCAACCCTCTTATCACTCAATAACTGCATTGACACCAACAAACGACCCTCACCTTTTATTCACAACAACCACCAACAACTATGAACGATACCATCATCTATCACCATCAATATCCTCCGTCACCACTAATGAAAATGATTAAAATTATCTTTTTACTCATTATTTTTTATATTTTCATCAATAAAACCAATGATATTAAAATAAATAAACCTAAATATTTTACTTTCATAACTATAAAGATTTCAATATAAAAGTTTTAAATCTAAGAAACAAAATAATAAAAATGCTTAACTATAAGAGTACTATGTAATTAACCCTATAGTAGAACTCCAATAAACTCTAATACATTGTTAGATTTGTATGTATGGCGGCATGAGTCATGGACTATGTAGTTCGTTCCAATGCATTTGCGAAACCCTTTTAACGATCAACCGTAGGAAAAAAAAACTCAGTTATGATTTGTCGTTTTAGCAATAAAAAAAGACATACAACCTAAATAATGTTGCTCACAATGTTGTCGCCAAAAGTGGATCCATATCAGAGTTAAAAACTAGCAATAAATCTTAACAAAAATCAATCATGGATGAAGCTCAAGGCAGTTCAACAAGTAATACTACGTGTCTTAATCTGACAATTAGAGAGATTATTTCCAACACTCAGAACCTAAGTTGCAAAGAACGATCTTACAGTGCTACCAAATTTCATCCTCTTTATGGATGACACAGCACGTTTGACAAATGTATGCACACAAATATCATACACAGCCTCAGTTGAGGACCTACAAGGAGCTCAGGCTTCCTCGGATACCAAAAGAACAAAAAAGTATTTGATAAATAGAGATAAAAATTTTTGGTGTCTGTCATTCGCAAACAATTTGATGCAAGCTGAAACAATAAGAATCAACAGACAACATAAATACTGTACCAGCACAAAGCGTTTTATTCATAAAAAATGTTTGACTAGTGGCTCACCTTAAACTTGCCCTACAAGAGTAGGCATCATACCTGTCCTTGGCACTGCTACTTCATGACGGTTGAACTTTGCACTTTGTTAATCAAAAGGTAAAACTCAATCATAAAACAATCTTAACAAGCCACAAAATGATGAATTTAAGCTATAATGGAAGAGAGAATTTATCAGCCACATTACTTCTTTCTTCAAATGAGTAACAAGAATTATCAAGTCAACATGTGATGATATCCCAATTCCAACGGAAGTTTAAAAGCAGGCAAGCAACGGGAAAATATGAATTTAACTATAAGACTAAACAAATTCAATTGACAATAACTTACTTCGATCATGAAATTTCTGTGCATGTTTTGGGACAAAACACATGAAAAAACAAACAGCTTGAAGTACTTGGATTTTAGCAATAAAAATAGGTGCAACAATCAGTAATCTTTCCAAGTTGCAATAGGTAACAGAAGTGAAACAAGAACTATGAGACACTTATTATACATAAATAACATATCCATGAAAGATTCCTTGAGGATGGCCTACAGGAGAGTTTGCAAGGTAGTAGGAGAGAATTACCAAGACAAAAACTCCCAATACAAAGCCACACTTTACCACCAAATCTGTTGGTAAAAATTGGATGAACATCCTCTGCATCGATTCCAATTCAAAGAGCAGCAGTTAACCTAGAGCTAGGTTTAATGATTCAACAAACCAACTCTTGATTGGTAATGCACATGATTAACCTGCCAATGGAAAACCTGAAGATAAGAAGAAAAGACTGTCAGAAAGTTTTATATCGTTTTTTTTTAAATATTGTGTAAAAATTATCTTACTAATATTATTGAAAATTTTGAAACAAAAAATTTTGGAACATGAATGTTCATAACAGAGCAAGTTTACATAGCTTGTTTTGCACTCACCACTTTCAGCATCCCAACAGCTAAACCTCAAACCCAAGGCAAAAATCAGTATCTCTTCCATTATTAAATTTATGCAATTGCAAGTGATTAATAAACTAAAAGGCTGTTGAAAGTTGAAACCCAGAGCATGTTATGTTGCCCTATTTGATACAAGCCTCTTTTGAATTGCAAAGAAAATGAGGTACAGAGAACATCTTCCAAAAAATTTATGTCAACATGATTGTAAAAAGGAAAAAAGAAAAGGGGGCAAAAACTACTGATAGCAATAATCGAAAATAGTAGCCTGGCTTCCATATGTGAAATTAGTTAACAAAAAAAAAAAAAATCGTGGGCTTTGACTTATTACAAGTTACTTCTGTAAAAAAATTTCAATAAAAAAATTTCAATTAACTTTCGATTCATGTAAAAGATTACTCCATTATACAAAGAACAAATCAAGAAGATATGATCCAATAACAATGACAATATATCAATTTTTAAAATTTTTGCATTAATTTATACAAAGAAATGTTGGCCTAGTTTAGCTTGGCAAATAACAATGCTAGACGATAAGAGCAATAATATATATGAGATATATGTCAAAAGATTTTGTCATAACTAATGAATTCATGACAAAGAAAGTCCACTTGGTGTTATTTTAATCTGTTCAGTTTCTACATTGCTACTTCTGTGACTTAAAACATTAAAATGCATTTCTGAGCTTGTTTAAGCCTTTTCTATTATGAATGTAAATGGATAGATTTTCCTAGAAGAATTATTTACAACCTGCACACAGCATAACAATGGTTGTTACCTGTGGATTATTCACCAAACAGAGGCAGGCCCTCACATTCTCAAAATAAAAATAACAAAGGTCACATGCATCAAAGTTCCAAACATATAACAAAGTGAACAATGTCAACCAATAACAGGCTAATCAACCATCAGGCGCATAATGAGAAATGGTCTGAGATGAGAGAGTCAGGGAAAGGAATAAAAGAAGAGAGATAGGAAGGAAGAAGCAAGATAGAATGAAGGTTTATGGCAGTAATGAGGGAGAGACGGGAGATGGGTCTCCCATACTCTTCGCCTCTTGCAGCCTATGCCTGTGACCAACTCCCACCACTTAAAATTGTCTATCATCATGCAGGAAAACCTATACAATCTGCATTTTGAGTTGCTGTCTTTGCATATGTTCCAAATCTTTGCAAAACAAACAACAGGGACCAGAATTGTAGGAAACTAAAAAGATGCTTCCAGAAAGAAAGAAAAAATTGCATGAATCTATTAGCCATATGACAATGCTGACTCAAGCCACCACGAGATTGAACCTACAGTTATAACCATTTAATTCCCACAGTCATGATCAGATAACAACTCAGTGCACATGATGCACATCTCAGATGGTTGTGGTATTAGTTATCAGAGGGTGGAATGTAGCATAGACATGTGCACACTACAAAAGCTATTGTCAGCCTCAAGTTAAAAGTCAAGTATATCTGTTTCATGATCTTCTATGAATATCATGCCCAATATTTACTCATGTCCGTAGTTCAATTTTTAACCCCTAAACCCTAACTTCTAATTACTATTTGTAGCATCATGGGAAGTGTAGAATTCATGAGACTCATACACACTAGTTAAACAGAAATTACTAGTCCTTTGCAAGTTGCAGTAACTTGTAAAAGTAACAAAGGGTTCTGTATCTCAGTATGTATCATGGGACAAAATGCACAAGCAACATCTATTAACACACGAACAAAATCTACGTTTGAGGCCACTCTAGATCTCACACCTCTAGTTGCTAAAAGACATCTGGTGTCTTCATAAAAGTGCCAAATTCTCTACTATCTGCAAAACAGAATGCCAAAAAATTTGTGTACACTAGATTTCAACAGCATTCATTGTTTTATGATTACAAGTTCCCAAACACAAAAGAAACTAGCTACAAAAAAAGACATGTTTTACCATCAAATACAATGAGGACAACAATGCCCAATAGTTTCTATGATTATATCTATGAATGTAAAATTTTAAATATTAAAATGTGGAAGATTGTAAACAATGCATAACATTTCTTTAATCAAATATACATTATTTCAGAGATCAGTTATGTCCTCTCAGAAGTAACCTAAGATCAGAATCAACGATGCAACAGTGGAAATATGTCTACACAAAAAGAGAACAAACGCTTCTTTCAATAACTTCAGAACCTGGATGAAATTTCTAAACTTGCATGTTCCGAAAAAGTTATCACATAATGAACAAGACAAATTATATGGAAGTTTTTCTGTACTGTTACATACTATATACATCTTGCATAATTTTTAGGATCTCCTGCTGCCAGAAAATAAGCAACTGCCCTTAAGGCTAGTCCTCTTCTTGTTTAAGAACCGATCACTCAAGTTCTAAATGTCTGCATAGTTCTTTAAATTATGTTCAAGATAAAGAAGAAAAAGGGTTCTAGATTCTAGCACACCTAGATCAGTGAGAAGTGGAACTAGTAGAAATGAACTCATCAAAATGTTGAGCTTTGGCCCTTAAACTCGTAATAATCTCCTCTGCAGCATCGTTAATCATCAGAGGCAAGAACTTTTCCATTTGGTCAAACCATTCGCCCAATGTCATTTTCTCCATATCTTCAACCGCTTCCTTTTCTTCATCCCTTGCTGGTTCTTCCTTTTCCCCACCGTCTACTGCTTCCTCAGCAGCACCACTTACCACCATCTTGCTGCCCTTTTCAAATACTTCGACAGGTTCAACAGCTTCAGAATCGTCAACACGAACTGAAACATGAGGTCCCTCCGTTTGCTTTTGGTCATTGGAAACCTTAGCAGCAGCGGACCTCGTTATAGGCCTTCTTCCTCTCATCCTCCCCTTTGCTGCCACGACATTCTTTGCCTCGTATCCGACACTCTCCTCCACCGCCGGGCGTTGCAAGATCTCATCTTCCTTTGGAACTGCAGGAGCAGCAGCAGAAGAAGCCCCCTTCTTTGGCCTCCCCTTCCCCCGTCCACCAATCCTCCCCTCCGCCGCACCAGCCACGCTCTCCTCCACAGCCGGAAGGGGAGGCGCACCCCTCCGCGACCGCCCCCTCCTCCTACCCACCCCGCTCCTCTCCTTCTCATCAGCATCATCAACACCACCATCGAGACCGTGCCTTTCCTCCGCGACGATTTTGATGGCGATGACCGTAGACTCACCGATCTTGATAACGTCGCCGTCAGATAGTGGAAAGGGGGCGGATGGCGGGATCTGTCGGTCGTTAACGAGGGTGCCATTGGAGGTACCGAGGTCGGAGACGGCCCAGCGGGGGGAGTCGGGAACGAACTCGAAGGCGAGGTGCTTCTGGGAGATGCCGGGGTCGCGGATGGCGAGGGTGTTGCCCCTGACGAAGCGGCCGACGCGGGCTACGGTGCCGGGCTTGCATTCGAGGGTCTCCCCCTTCCTCGGGCCCTTCTCGACGGTCAATCGGAGGGCGGGGGGTTCCATCGGGAGGGCCAAACCCTAGCCTCGATGCTTCGAGGAGGAATAGGAGAGGCGGGAGATGGGGAGGCTCTAAATTCGAAAACGTTCCCTCTTTCAAATAAGAGTTCAACTCGCAGACACCGAACGGCCAACGAAATCGAGAAGATATAGATGGCAGCAGTTGGCACGCAACCACTGCAGTTCGGGAGCTCCAATTCTACCACAGATGATATATATATAAGCAACTGTAGATGGGTTCTTTATATTTAGTTTATTAGTTGATTTAGCTCTAAGGATTTTGATGATTAATAATAATTTTATTCTCATGAATCAGATCAATGCAAAATTTAAATCCGAAAAGGATCGCATTCAACACTTTTTTGGAAGAAAAATAATTATGTTGATTCAAAAAAGTGTTTAGAAAGAGCGTTATTTGGTGAAGCATCCCTCGAAATATTCTATCAAATAATACAATATGGTAAAGGCACATCGGACAAATATGGAGGCTCATATTGATAGAAGAAATCGATTAAGTCAACCATTCAAATTCAATTATACATATCTTTTCCTATTATTTTTACGCTAGATGGAGGATCCTCGACTAGCGTTGGGATTAAGGACCTCAGAAGGTATTTAAATATTTGATACTTGTTCTTCAATGTGATAGTGGATGTCTTTACTCTTTCCCACCATGGGTTGTTAATCAAAAGGTAAAACTCAATCATAAAACAATCTTTACAAGCCACAAAATGATGAATTTAAGCTATAATGGAAGAGAGAATTTATCAGCCACATTACTTCTTTCTTCAAATGAGTAACAAGAATTATCAAGTCAACATGTGATGATATCCCAATTCCAACGGAAGTTTAAAAGCAGGCAAGCAACAGGAAAATATGAATTTAACTATAAGACTAAACAAATTCAATTGACAATAACTTACTTCGATCATGAAATTTCTGTGCATGTTTTGGGACAAAACACATCAAAAAACAAACAGCTTGAAGTACTTGGATTTTAGCAATAAAAATAGGTGCAACAATCAGTAATCTTTCCAAGTTGCAATAGGTAACAGAAGTGAAACAAGAACTATGAGACACTTATTATACATAAATAACATATCCATGAAAGATTCCTTGAGGATGGCCTACAGGAGAGTTTGCAAGGTAGTAGGAGAGAATTACCAAGACAAAAACTCCCAATACAAAGCCACACTTTACCACCAAATCTGTTGGTAAAAATTGGATGAACATCCTCTGCATCGATTCCAATTCAAAGAGCAGCAGTTAACCTAGAGCTAGGTTTAATGATTCAACAAACCAACTCTTGATTGGTAATGCACATGATTAACCTGCCAATGGAAAACCTGAAGATAAGAAGAAAAGACTGTCAGAAAGTTTTATATCGTTTTTTTTTAAATATTGTGTAAAAATTATCTTACTAATATTATTGAAAATTTTGAAACAAAAAATTTTGGAACATGAATGTTCATAACAGAGCAAGTTTACATAGCTTGTTTTGCACTCACCACTTTCAGCATCCCAACAGCTAAACCTCAAACCCAAGGCAAAAATCAGTATCTCTTCCATTATTAAATTTATGCAATTGCAAGTGATTAATAAACTAAAAGGCTGATGAAAGTTGAAACCCAGAGCATGTTATGTTGCCCTATTTGATACAAGCCTCTTTTGAATTGCAAAGAAAATGAGGTACAGAGAACATCTTCCAAAAAATTTATGTCAACATGATTGTAAAAAGGAAAAAAGAAAAGGGGGCAAAAACTACTGATAGCAATAATCGAAAATAGTAGCCTGGCTTCCATATGTGAAATTAGTTAACAAAAAAAAAAAAAAATCGGGGGTTTTGATTTTTTAAAATTTATTTTGTAAAAAAAATTTCAATAAAAAAATTTCGCTCATATTGATAGAAGAAATCGATTAAGTCAACCATTCAAATTCAATTATACATATCTTTTCCTATTATTTTTACGCTAGATGGAGGATCCTCGACTAGCGTTGGGATTAAGGACCTCAGAAGGTATTTAAATATTTGATACTTGTTCTTCAATGTGATAGTGGATGTCTTTACTCTTTCCCACCATGGTTCTAATGGTTTTCCCTTCTCTATTTTAACACTTTGAGGTCTCCTCATCAGGCTACTTCCTCAAGGCCTTTTTATCGTAATGTTTCAATTTTAAAATAATGGCATACATCCTTGGCGATACTTTGACAGAGATACTTGTTGGTATTAGAGCATCAAAAGAATCAAGTATTGTGAGGATAACAAGCTTCTCCATCAAGGCCTTAGGAGTCAGAGAAAAGGTTACTTTAACAGGGATAGTTACAGCTTTTGTTTTCTACCTTAATCTCTTAGATTCATTCTTGCTACAAAGAAAGAGACAAGTTAGACATTGGGAGAACATAAGAGAAAGAGGAAAAAACTAAAGTATCGAAGTACATTATATAGAGTCCGGCGTAGGCCTATATCGTCCAACTAATCTTTGTTTTTCATATGAAGTTGGAGATGGAATGAATCAATTTACATTGAAGTCTTAGTCCCAACACATTTCACTAAAGAAAAAGCACCCCTTATTTATTGGAGGTTAGAGTGTTAACGATCTTAAATCATTCTCGAATTATAAGGTAGTATCTTCCAACCCTCTTGTTGATCCAAAAATAAATATGAAAAAATTTAAGATTTTATCGGCTTGACAACATTCTCTCTATTAAAGTAATGAGATAGCACAATTGAAACTTAGCCTCTAGAACATCAATATGCAAGCACAAGTAATTATACCTTAGCTCATAAGGTTGGACCTAAGCTAAGGCACTAATATTTGGTTTTCAATAGGGATTGAGTATTTGACATGTAAGCACTTCAAGTGCTCGAGGGTCATGGTGGAATATTAGTAAAAAATATATCATTTATAGTTTAAAGGTCTATGAGGACTTTTAGATCTACCCTCATCGTCTCCTATAAGGAGGAAGAAGACGACTAGGCCCCTTCTAACCTTGGGCTCTTAGAGGATAATACTTCAATTCCCTCAGCCATTCATTAGCTAAGGGTTTGGGACTTGATGAAGTCAAAGAAGATAATAAAGAACACTTCGAAGGTATGATGAGCAAAGGTTTAGGAGCCATGAGCTAAAAAGGAGCTTCGAAAATTCTAAATGCAAGTGGGATCTTCTACGCTCCCAAGAGACCCCTTATGGCCTCTAATCACCCATTCCCTCGTCAAGACATCTCTTTGCCTACCAAGGTATCTTTTTACCTTATTTGTCTATCATTTCCTACTCAAAGTGTCTCTCACTCATCGACTTATTGCTCATAAGATTTTTCACTTAGGAGTTTTTATGCTTAATGGCCTTCACTTTATCTATAAAGTTGACTTGTATCTTGAGGGTTTATCGATATGTAATCATCAACTCGGCTATCAAAGCAGATCATATTAAGAGATAATCATCCTAGGGAAGATCGCTCGATGTGCTATCTTGAATTAAGCATCAAAAGTCATATAATATACTCATTAGGTTAAGAATCAAATACTACTCGATATATTTTCCTTACCCTAAGCATCACATGTGACTCAATGCATCCTCTCGAACTAAATATTAGAGGTCACTCGATGTGCCCTCCTTGATCTAAGCATCATAAGCCACTCAATACATTTTCATTGGGCTAAGCATCAAATATTATCCGATGCACCCTCCTTGTGCTTAGCATTGAAGACTATATAATGCACCATCCTTAGGCTAAGTATTAGATATCATTCGATGTATCTTCCTTCAGCTAAACGTCAAATGCTACCCAATATGCTCTCCTCGAACTAAGCATAGAAGACTATCCAGTATATACTCTTCGGACACTAAGCATAAGCACTAAAGATCACTTGGTGGATCATTCTCAAGTCAAGCATCACAAACCAAATGCACCATTCTTGGAGTTCCTTTAAATATTTGAGACTAGCTATAAAAGATAAACAACGGCATGATTATTGAGGTTGACTCTTTTCATGCTCACTTTGACCAATTCATTTTAGGAATCTAATTTAGACATAAAAAAACCATATTGACAATAGGTTTAAGTTAGCTTCATATCAAATACACAAATATTGAAGGCTCCTAGCATAAATTGGAATGTGAACAGTAGAGTTAATATTTTTATTTATATTTATCCACTATGTTATCGAATGATTTTTACATAATAAAATATATGATCCACAATGGATTTAGATTCCCAAGAATATCATCATAATTTATGCTATTAGTGCATATTGCCTCCATATTAGATACGTGAAGACACATCAGACGAATTTGGAGGCTCATATCGATAGGAGAAATCGATAAGTCAACCATTCAAATTCAATTATGTATGTCTTTTCTTATCATTTTTACACTGGATGGAGGGTCCTTGACTAGCGTTGGGATCGAGGATCTCGGAAGGTAGTTAAACATTTGATACTTATCTTTCCATATCATATTGGATGTCATTACTCCTTCCCACCTAATGGTTTTCCCTTCTATAGTTTAACACTTTGAGACCTCTTCATCGGGCCACTTTCTTGATGCCTTTTTATCGTAATGCTTTTATTTCAAGATAATGTCATATATCCTTAGTGGTGCTTTGATAGAGATACTTGTTGGTATTGGAGCCTTGAAAGAATCAAGCATGGTGAGGATAACAAGCTCCTCCATCGAGGCCTTAGGAGTCAGAGAAAGGGTTGCTTTAGCAAGGATAGTTGTAGCTTTTGTTGTCCACATTAATCCCTTATGATTCATTCCTACTACAAAGAAAGAGACAAGTTAGACATTGGGAGAACATAAGAGAAAGAGGAAAAAACTAAAGTATCGAAGTACATTATATAGAGTCCGGCGTAGGCCTATATCGTCCAACTAATCTTTGTTTTTCATATGAAGTTGGAGATGGAATGAATCAATTTACATTGAAGTCTTAGTCCCAACACATTTCACTAAAGAAAAAGCACCCCTTATTTATTGGAGGTTAGAGTGTTAACGATCTTAAATCATTCTCGAATTATAAGGTAGTATCTTCCAACCCTCTTGTTGATCCAAAAATAAATATGAAAAAATTTAAGATTTTATCGGCTTGACAACATTCTCTCTATTAAAGTAATGAGATAGCACAATTGAAACTTAGCCTCTAGAACATCAATATGCAAGCACAAGTAATTATACCTTAGCTCATAAGGTTGGACCTAAGCTAAGGCACTAATATTTGGTTTTCAATAGGGATTGAGTATTTGACATGTAAGCACTTCAAGTGCTCGAGGGTCATGGTGGAATATTAGTAAAAAATATATCATTTATAGTTTAAAGGTCTATGAGGACTTTTAGATCTACCCTCATCGTCTCCTATAAGGAGGAAGAAGACGACTAGGCCCCTTCTAACCTTGGGCTCTTAGAGGATAATACTTCAATTCCCTCAGCCATTCATTAGCTAAGGGTTTGGGACTTGATGAAGTCAAAGAAGATAATAAAGAACACTTCGAAGGTATGATGAGCAAAGGTTTAGGAGCCATGAGCTAAAAAGGAGCTTCGAAAATTCTAAATGCAAGTGGGATCTTCTACGCTCCCAAGAGACCCCTTATGGCCTCTAATCACCCATTCCCTCGTCAAGACATCTCTTTGCCTACCAAGGTATCTTTTTACCTTATTTGTCTATCATTTCCTACTCAAAGTGTCTCTCACTCATCGACTTATTGCTCATAAGATTTTTCACTTAGGAGTTTTTATGCTTAATGGCCTTCACTTTATCTATAAAGTTGACTTGTATCTTGAGGGTTTATCGATATGTAATCATCAACTCGGCTATCAAAGCAGATCATATTAAGAGATAATCATCCTAGGGAAGATCGCTCGATGTGCTATCTTGAATTAAGCATCAAAAGTCATATAATATACTCATT
>LVTN01000053.1:521408-564317 GCA_001649415.1 Musa itinerans | reverse complement strand
CACTCGATGTGCCCTCCTTGATCTAAGCATCATAAGCCACTCAATACATTTTCATTGGGCTAAGCATCAAATATTATCCGATGCACCCTCCTTGTGCTTAGCATTGAAGACTATATAATGCACCATCCTTAGGCTAAGTATTAGATATCATTCGATGTATCTTCCTTCAGCTAAACGTCAAATGCTACCCAATATGCTCTCCTCGAACTAAGCATAGAAGACTATCCAGTATATACTCTTCGGACACTAAGCATAAGCACTAAAGATCACTTGGTGGATCATTCTCAAGTCAAGCATCACAAACCAAATGCACCATTCTTGGAGTTCCTTTAAATATTTGAGACTAGCTATAAAAGATAAACAAGGGTATGATTATTGAGGTTGACTCTTTTCATGCTCACTTTGACCAATTCATTTTAGGAATCTAATTTAGACATAAAAAAACCATATTGACAATCCAAGATCAAGTTGGATTAGTCACACAACTAATTCCAAGTCAACAACTAATATCTTTTCTTATTATAGACCATTCGAAATTACGGAATTCTATAAGAAAAATGTTGAATTCATAAGTTAATGAATCCATACCCAAAACTTTCAGTCAAATTCAAATAAGATTTTCCAATTACGTTCCCCGTTGATTGCAAAGTCCTGAAATCGGATGTGTCTTCACCCATTACTTTTAATTAAAAAAGAAGAAGATAGTGATGACTCGTACTTCCATTATTGCTTCATAACAAAATGATTTAATTGAGACATAGTTGAATAACCAAATTATGATTTAATGTAAAGTTGCCATTATATACTCAAATAGTAAATTCGAGAATAAAAATAATTTTTTTTTTCATTTTCCAAATTTGTGAGAAAACTTGACCACCATTTCCTAATCCAATCGGGTGGCGGTCGTGCACACTGCGTGGCGCCATGGAGGGCGATATAGACATTTCGTCCACCGCATCCACATGAGTACCCGCCTTCCTCACGCCCAAAGCAGGCGAGCGACATGGCGCAGCGCTCGACGGTCCTCCCGTTCCAACGGCCTCTTTCTTTCCCGATATGCCCTCCGCAGGTCCCTGAATTCCCTCTCGTGTCCCCCGTCTCCTCCGTCGCCCGCCCCTGCCGCCGCCCACGCCGGAGACCTGCCCGGATCCTAACACTGACGTCCCGTCGAACCCGTGGCGGCACCGCCGCTCGCGCCTCGACGCCGCAGCAGCAGGTGGAAGAAGAGGAGGTCCGGGCCGGGGAGGAGGGCGCGGGATGGGGCAAGGTCTCCGCGGTCCTCTTCGACATGGACGGAGTTCTCTGCAACAGTGAAGAGCTGTCGAGGTTGGCGGGCGTCGACGTCTTCGCTGAAATGGGTGTCCCCGTGACCACCGACGACTTCGTCCCGTTTATGGGGACTGGTGCCAAGTTAGACATTGGGAGAACATAAGAGAAAGAGGAAAAAACTAAAGTATCGAAGTACATTATATAGAGTCCGGCGTAGGCCTATATCGTCCAACTAATCTTTGTTTTTCATATGAAGTTGGAGATGGAATGAATCAATTTACATTGAAGTCTTAGTCCCAACACATTTCACTAAAGAAAAAGCACCCCTTATTTATTGGAGGTTAGAGTGTTAACGATCTTAAATCATTCTCGAATTATAAGGTAGTATCTTCCAACCCTCTTGTTGATCCAAAAATAAATATGAAAAAATTTAAGATTTTATCGGCTTGACAACATTCTCTCTATTAAAGTAATGAGATAGCACAATTGAAACTTAGCCTCTAGAACATCAATATGCAAGCACAAGTAATTATACCTTAGCTCATAAGGTTGGACCTAAGCTAAGGCACTAATATTTGGTTTTCAATAGGGATTGAGTATTTGACATGTAAGCACTTCAAGTGCTCGAGGGTCATGGTGGAATATTAGTAAAAAATATATCATTTATAGTTTAAAGGTCTATGAGGACTTTTAGATCTACCCTCATCGTCTCCTATAAGGGGGCGTCGACGTCTTCGCTGAAATGGGTGTCCCCGTGACCACCGACGACTTCGTCCCGTTTATGGGGACTGGTGCTCTTCTCCCCCTCTCTCCGTAGTCTTTTTATAGAAACAAAGCCTTATTCCTGATGGGTTCTAGATTGGTGTTCACGTGGCTGCATACAATGGCGATTAGGTTTCTCGATTTACCAGTCTAGATTCAGTGGCACAGGTTTATGTAGATTGTTTAGAAATCGACACCTTTTCTTGATAATGTGTATAATAATCTGAGTGGTGTAGGCGAGGCCAATTTTCTTGGCGGTGTTGCTCATGTAAGCACTTCAAGTGCTCGAGGGTCATGGTGGAATATTAGTAAAAAATATATCATTTATAGTTTAAAGGTCTATGAGGACTTTTAGATCTACCCTCATCGTCTCCTATAAGGAGGAAGAAGACGACTAGGCCCCTTCTAACCTTGGGCTCTTAGAGGATAATACTTCAATTCCCTCAGCCATTCATTAGCTAAGGGTTTGGGACTTGATGAAGTCAAAGAAGATAATAAAGAACACTTCGAAGGTATGATGAGCAAAGGTTTAGGAGCCATGAGCTAAAAAGGAGCTTCGAAAATTCTAAATGCAAGTGGGATCTTCTACGCTCCCAAGAGACCCCTTATGGCCTCTAATCACCCATTCCCTCGTCAAGACATCTCTTTGCCTACCAAGGTATCTTTTTACCTTATTTGTCTATCATTTCCTACTCAAAGTGTCTCTCACTCATCGACTTATTGCTCATAAGATTTTTCACTTAGGAGTTTTTATGCTTAATGGCCTTCACTTTATCTATAAAGTTGACTTGTATCTTGAGGGTTTATCGATATGTAATCATCAACTCGGCTATCAAAGCAGATCATATTAAGAGATAATCATCCTAGGGAAGATCGCTCGATGTGCTATCTTGAATTAAGCATCAAAAGTCATATAATATACTCATTAGGTTAAGAATCAAATACTACTCGATATATTTTCCTTACCCTAAGCATCACATGTGACTCAATGCATCCTAAGGCCTTTTTATCGTAATGTTTCAATTTTAAAATAATGGCATACATCCTTGGCGATACTTTGACAGAGATACTTGTTGGTATTAGAGCATCAAAAGAATCAAGTATTGTGAGGATAACAAGCTTCTCCATCAAGGCCTTAGGAGTCAGAGAAAAGGTTACTTTAACAGGGATAGTTACAGCTTTTGTTTTCTACCTTAATCTCTTAGATTCATTCTTGCTACAAAGAAAGAGACAAGTTAGACATTGGGAGAACATAAGAGAAAGGGAAAAAAAACTAAAGTATCAAAACATATGGAGCGAGGCTTTGGCTTATATTGTTCAATTAATCTTTGTTCTTTGTATAGAGTTGGAGATGGAATGGATCAATCTAAATTGAAGTCTTAGTCCCAACCCATTTTAATAAAGAAAAAATACCTCTTATTTATTAGAGGTTGAAGTGTTATTGATCTTAAACCATTCTTGAATTATAAGGTAGTATCTTCCAACCTTCTTGTTGACTCAAAAATAAATATGAAAAAAATTAAGATTTTATCGGCATGATAATATTCTCCTTATAAAAGTAATGAGATAGTAAAATTGAAACTTAACCTCTGGAGCATCAATATGCAAGCACAAGTAATTATACATTAGCTCATATGGTTGGACCCTAAGCTAAGGCACCAATATTTGGTTTTCAATAGGGATTGATTATTTGACATGTAAGCATTTCATGATGGAATATTGGTAAAAAAATATCTTTATGATTTGATGGTCTCAAGGGTCAGGCTCTCATAGGATAATATTTCAATTCCCTCATCAATTCATTAGCTAAGGGTTTGGGAAGACAATAAAAGGCACTTTGGAGGTATGAGAGGAGCAAAGGTTAAGGAGCACATGCTAAAGAGGAGCTCAGAAAATTCTAAATGCAGGTATGAGAGGAGCAAAGGTTAAGGAGCACATGCTAAAGAGGAGCTCAGAAAATTCTAAATGCAGGTATGAGAGGAGCAAAGGTTAAGGAGCACATGCTAAAGAGGAGCTCAGAAAATTCTAAATGCAGGTATGAGAGGAGCAAAGGTTAAGGAGCACATGCTAAAGAGGAGCTCAGAAAATTCTAAATGCAGGTATGAGAGGAGCAAAGGTTAAGGAGCACATGCTAAAGAGGAGCTCAGAAAATTCTAAATGCAAGTGAGATCTTCTATGCTCCCATCGGACCTTTTATGGCCTCTAATAGCTTCTTTGGCTAAGCTAAGATATTTCTTTACCTATCAAGACATATTTTTACCTTCTTTGTCTATGATTTCCTGCTTAAAGTGTCTCTCACTCATCGACTTCTTTCTCATAATAATTTCTACTTAGGAGATTTCATGCTAAATGACCTTCACCTTATCTACAAGGTTAACTCGCATCTTAAGGGTTGATCGATTTGTGATCATCGACTCAACTATCAAATTAGATCATATTATGAGATAATTATCTTAGGGAAGATCGCTCGATGTGCTGCCCTCAGACTAAGCATCAAATGCCATATAATACACCATCATCAAGTTAAGAATCAAATATTACTCGATATATTTTCCTTAGCCTAAGCATCACATGTGACTCAATGCATCATCCTCGAACTAAATATTAGAGGCCACTCGATGTGCCCTCCTTGATCTAAGCATCATAAGCCACTCAATACATTTTCATTGGGCTAAGCATCAAATATTATCCGATGCACCCTCCTTGTACTTAGCATTGAAGACTATATAATGCACCATCCTTAGGCTAAGCATTAGATGTCATTCGATGTATCTTCCTTAAGCTAAACGTCAAATGCTACCCAACGTGCTCTCCTCGGGCTAAGCATAGAAGACTATCCAATATATACTCTTCGGACACTAAGCATAAGCACTAAAGGTCACTTGGTGGATCATTCTTTTAAGTCAAGCATCATAAACCAAATGCACCATTCTTGGAGTTCCTTTAAATATTTGAGACTAGCTATAAAAGATAAACAAGGGTATGATCGCAGCAGCAGGTGGAAGAAGAGGAGGTCCGGGCCGGGGAGGAGGGCGCGGGATGGGGCAAGGTCTCCGCGGTCCTCTTCGACATGGACGGAGTTCTCTGCAACAGTGAAGAGCTGTCGAGGTTGGCGGGCGTCGACGTCTTCGCTGAAATGGGTGTCCCCGTGACCACCGACGACTTCGTCCCGTTTATGGGGACTGGTGCTCTTCTCCCCCTCTCTCCGTAGTCTTTTTATAGAAACAAAGCCTTATTCCTGATGGGTTCTAGATTGGTGTTCACGTGGCTGCATACAATGGCGATTAGGTTTCTCGATTTACCAGTCTAGATTCAGTGGCACAGGTTTACGTAGATTGTTTAGAAATCGACACCTTTTCTTGATAATGTGTATAATAATCTGAGTGGTGTAGGCGAGGCCAATTTTCTTGGCGGTGTTGCTTCGGTGAAGGGAATTAATGATTTTGATCCAGAGGCGGCAAAAAAGCGGTTTTTCGAAATTTACCTTGACAAGGTAAAGAATACAATGGTTTCAGGAGTATGAACCTTATTTTTCTCATTTTTTAGGATCTCTACATTGGAAAGCTAAATTTGGTTTCTTCATTGCAGTATGCAAAACCCAACTCGGGAATTGGATTTCCTGGAGCTCTTGAGCTTGTCATGGAGGTATCCTTGCTTGTTGGATTCAATTGATGTTAGGTTTCCTTTTCTTCCCCTACTTTTATCTATATGAAACTAATATAAGTTACTGGCTGTTGTCCTCCATGTCAGTGTAAAAGAAAGGGGCTTAAGGTTGCTGTTGCTTCTAGTGCTGACAGGATCAAAGTTGATGCCAATCTGACTGCTGCTGGTTTGCCTGTTTCTCTGTTAGTGCTTACATATTTAACTATTGCTTTGGTTAATAATCATGGTATTGAATGATGTCTCCAAATCTCACAGAAACAAAAACAATTAGGTCTCGAAAATAAACAAAGAACCACATATGTTGATCAATCTAACTGAAACAAAAAAATGTTGTTTATGAAATTGTCCATTAGATTCTGTCCTTGTTTTTGCATTTGATATGCAGTTTATGTAGCATCCTTGGCACTGATGGAAGGCATTTAGCTGAAATAGTATTTGCTTTACTTTGCGTACATTGGAAAATATAAGATACTGTTATGTAGAAATCAATGTTCTTTTAGTTTCAAGAATGTAACACTACCTTTTATTGTTAAAAAGATAACTCTTTCCAGTCATTGCCATAGTGTATAGGTGTGCCTGCTAATGGAGAAGATTTTCATGTTCTCACAATCGTTATGCTGCAACTGATCTCACAATCATTTAGTTATGATATTCTTTTCCTCCAGTTTGTTCTTTAAATGATAATTCCTACGTGCATAAATATTATAGAGGTTATGTCTTTGCCAGAATTTTCAAATTCTTAATTATTCAAAGTTGATTTTGAACTTGTTCTGTATATCAGGTTTGATGTGATTGTATCTGCTGATGCATTCGAGAAACTAAAGCCTGCTCCAGATATATTTTTGGCAGCTTCAAAGAGCTTGAATGTACCCCAGTCCGAGGTAGATTATGCTATGTTTTCTTGTACACCAAATTATATTCCATCATCATTCGACTAGTAAAGAATTTTTCACATTTATAGCTTTCTTTTTTTATGTGCAAGACTCAAAATACTTCTTGTTTATTAAAATATTACTTTATTAATTTATTCTCTGATTTATCTGATTTTTGCTGTGCTGACATTTCAAATAATTACTTTGAATTCTTATTTACATCCAGAATCAGGGATTTTTTTGTTAATTTCTCGTTTGCAATTTTGCAGCTACTACATGAAATCCCATTTCCTAGAAGTATGATATAGTCTTATAAAAGTAATGAGATAGTAAAATTGAAACTTAACCTCTGGAGCATCAATATGCAAGCACAAGTAATTATACATTAGCTCATATGGTTGGACCCTAAGCTAAGGCACCAATATTTGGTTTTCAATAGGGATTGATTATTTGACATGTAAGCATTTCATGATGGAATATTGGTAAAAAAATATCTTTATGATTTGATGGTCTCAAGGGTCAGGCTCTCATAGGATAATATTTCAATTCCCTCATCAATTCATTAGCTAAGGGTTTGGGAAGACAATAAAAGGCACTTTGGAGGTATGAGAGGAGCAAAGGTTAAGGAGCACATGCTAAAGAGGAGCTCAGAAAATTCTAAATGCAGGTATGAGAGGAGCAAAGGTTAAGGAGCACATGCTAAAGAGGAGCTCAGAAAATTCTAAATGCAAGTGAGATCTTCTATGCTCCCATCGGACCTTTTATGGCCTCTAATAGCTTCTTTGGCTAAGCTAAGATATTTCTTTACCTATCAAGACATATTTTTACCTTCTTTGTCTATGATTTCCTGCTTAAAGTGTCTCTCACTCATCGACTTCTTTCTCATAATAATTTCTACTTAGGAGATTTCATGCTAAATGACCTTCACCTTATCTACAAGGTTAACTCGCATCTTAAGGGTTGATCGATTTGTGATCATCGACTCAACTATCAAATTAGATCATATTATGAGATAATTATCTTAGGGAAGATCGCTCGATGTGCTGCCCTCAGACTAAGCATCAAATGCCATATAATACACCATCATCAAGTTAAGAATCAAATATTACTCGATATATTTTCCTTAGCCTAAGCATCACATGTGACTCAATGCATCATCCTCGAACTAAATATTAGAGGCCACTCGATGTGCCCTCCTTGATCTAAGCATCATAAGCCACTCAATACATTTTCATTGGGCTAAGCATCAAATATTATCCGATGCACCCTCCTTGTACTTAGCATTGAAGACTATATAATGCACCATCCTTAGGCTAAGCATTAGATGTCATTCGATGTATCTTCCTTAAGCTAAACGTCAAATGCTACCCAACGTGCTCTCCTCGGGCTAAGCATAGAAGACTATCCAATATATACTCTTCGGACACTAAGCATAAGCACTAAAGGTCACTTGGTGGATCATTCTTTTAAGTCAAGCATCATAAACCAAATGCACCATTCTTGGAGTTCCTTTAAATATTTGAGACTAGCTATAAAAGATAAACAAGGGTATGATTATTGAGGTTGACTCTTTTCATGCTCACTTTGACCAATTCATTTTAGGAATCTAATTTAGACATAAAAAAACCATATTGACAATAGGTTTAAGTTAGCTTCATATCAAATACACAAATATTGAAGGCTCCTAGCATAAATTGGAATGAGATCAAGTTGGATTAGTCACACAACTAATTCCAAGTCAACAACTAATATCTTTTCTTATTATAGACCATTCAAAATTACGGAATTTTATAAGAAAAATGTTGAATTCATAAGTTAATGAATCCATACCCAAAACTTTCAGTCAAATTCAAATAAGATTTTCCAATTACGTTCCTGTTGATTGCAAAGTCCTGAAATCGGATGTGTCTTCACCCATTACTTTTAATTAAAAAAGAAGAAGATAGTGATGACTCGTACTTCCATTATTGCTTCATAACAAAATGATTTAATTGAGACATAGTTGAATAACCAAATTATGATTTAATGTAAAGTTGCCATTATATACTCAAATAGTAAATTCGAGAATAAAAATAATTTTTTTTTTCATTTTCCAAATTTGTGAGAAAACTTGACCACCATTTCCTAATCCAATCGGGTGGCGGTCGTGCACACTGCGAGGCGCCATGGAGGGCGATATAGACATTTCGTCCACCGCATCCACATGAGTACCCGCCTTCCTCACGCCCAAAGCAGGCGAGCGACATGGCGCAGCGCTCGACGGTTCTCCCGTTCCAACGGCCTCTTTCTTTCCCGATATGCCCTCCGCAGGTCCCTGAATTCCCTCTCGTGTCCCCCGTCTCCTCCGTCGCCCGCCCCTGCCCCCGCCCACGCCGGAGACCTGCCCGGATCCTAACACTGACGTCCCGTCGAACCCGTGGCGGCACCGCCGCTCGCGCCTCGACGCCGCAGCAGCAGGTGGAAGAAGAGGAGGTCCGGGCCGGGGAGGAGGGCGCGGGATGGGGCAAGGTCTCCGCGGTCCTCTTCGACATGGACGGAGTTCTCTGCAACAGTGAAGAGCTGTCGAGGTTGGCGGGCGTCGACGTCTTCGCTGAAATGGGTGTCCCCGTGACCACCGACGACTTCGTCCCGTTTATGGGGACTGGTGCTCTTCTCCCCCTCTCTCCGTAGTCTTTTTATAGAAACAAAGCCTTATTCCTGATGGGTTCTAGATTGGTGTTCACGTGGCTGCATACAATGGCGATTAGGTTTCTCGATTTACCAGTCTAGATTCAGTGGCACAGGTTTACGTAGATTGTTTAGAAATCGACACCTTTTCTTGATAATGTGTATAATAATCTGAGTGGTGTAGGCGAGGCCAATTTTCTTGGCGGTGTTGCTTCGGTGAAGGGAATTAATGATTTTGATCCAGAGGCGGCAAAAAAGCGGTTTTTCGAAATTTACCTTGACAAGGTAAAGAATACAATGGTTTCAGGAGTATGAACCTTATTTTTCTCATTTTTTAGGATCTCTACATTGGAAAGCTAAATTTGGTTTCTTCATTGCAGGATGCAAAACCCAACTCGGGAATTGGATTTCCTGGAGCTCTTGAGCTTGTCATGGAGGTATCCTTGCTTGTTGGATTCAATTGATGTTAGGTTTCCTTTTCTTCCCCTACTTTTATCTATATGAAACTAATATAAGTTACTGGCTGTTGTCCTCCATGTCAGTGTAAAAGAAAGGGGCTTAAGGTTGCTGTTGCTTCTAGTGCTGACAGGATCAAAGTTGATGCCAATCTGACTGCTGCTGGTTTGCCTGTTTCTCTGTTAGTGCTTACATATTTAACTATTGCTTTGGTTAATAATCATGGTATTGAATGATGTCTCCAAATCTCACAGAAACAAAAACAATTAGGTCTCGAACATAAACAAAGAACCACATATGTTGATCAATCTAACTGAAACAAAAAAATGTTGTTTATGAAATTGTCCATTAGATTCTGTCCTTGTTTTTGCATTTGATATGCAGTTTATGTAGCATCCTTGGCACTGATGGAAGGCATTTAGCTGAAATAGTATTTGCTTTACTTTGCGTACATTGGAAAATATAAGATACTGTTATGTAGAAATCAATGTTCTTTTAGTTTCAAGAATGTAACACTACCTTTTATTGTTAAAAAGATAACTCTTTCCAGTCATTGCCATAGTGTATAGGTGTGCCTGCTAATGGAGAAGATTTTCATGTTCTCACAATCGTTATGCTGCAACTGATCTCACAATCATTTAGTTATGATATTCTTTTCCTCCAGTTTGTTCTTTAAATGATAATTCCTACGTGCATAAATATTATAGAGGTTATGTCTTTGCCAGAATTTTCAAATTCTTAATTATTCAAAGTTGATTTTGAACTTGTTCTGTATATCAGGTTTGATGTGATTGTATCTGCTGATGCATTCGAGAAACTAAAGCCTGCTCCAGATATATTTTCGCAGCAGCAGGTGGAAGAAGAGGAGGTCCGGGCCGGGGAGGAGGGCGCGGGATGGGGCAAGGTCTCCGCGGTCCTCTTCGACATGGACGGAGTTCTCTGCAACAGTGAAGAGCTGTCGAGGTTGGCGGGCGTCGACGTCTTCGCTGAAATGGGTGTCCCCGTGACCACCGACGACTTCGTCCCGTTTATGGGGACTGGTGCTCTTCTCCCCCTCTCTCCGTAGTCTTTTTATAGAAACAAAGCCTTATTCCTGATGGGTTCTAGATTGGTGTTCACGTGGCTGCATACAATGGCGATTAGGTTTCTCGATTTACCAGTCTAGATTCAGTGGCACAGGTTTATGTAGATTGTTTAGAAATCGACACCTTTTCTTGATAATGTGTATAATAATCTGAGTGGTGTAGGTGAGGTCAATTTTCTTGGAGGTGTTGCCTCGGTGAAGGGAATTAATGATTTTGATCCAGAGGCGGCAAAAAAGCGGTTTTTCGAAATTTACCTTGACAAGGTAAAGAATACAATGGTTTCAGGAGTATGAACCTTATTTTTCTCATTTTTTAGGATCTCTACATTGGAAAGCTAAATTTGGTTTCTTCATTGCAGTATGCAAAACCCAACTCGGGAATTGGATTTCCTGGAGCTCTTGAGCTTGTCATGGAGGTATCCTTGCTTGTTGGATTCAATTGATGTTAGGTTTCCTTTTCTTCCCCTACTTTTATCTATATGAAACTAATATAAGTTACTGGCTGTTGTCCTCCATGTCAGTGTAAAAGAAAGGGGCTTAAGGTTGCTGTTGCTTCTAGTGCTGACAGGATCAAAGTTGATGCCAATCTGACTGCTGCTGGTTTGCCTGTTTCTCTGTTAGTGCTTACATATTTAACTATTGCTTTGGTTAATAATCATGGTATTGAATGATGTCTCCAAATCTCACAGAAACAAAAACAATTAGGTCTCGAACATAAACAAAGAACCACATATGTTGATCAATCTAACTGAAACAAAAAAATGTTGTTTATGAAATTGTCCATTAGATTCTGTCCTTGTTTTTGCATTTGATATGCAGTTTATGTAGCATCCTTGGCACTGATGGAAGGCATTTAGCTGAAATAGTATTTGCTTTACTTTGCGTACATTGGAAAATATAAGATACTGTTATGTAGAAATCAATGTTCTTTTAGTTTCAAGAATGTAACACTACCTTTTATTGTTAAAAAGATAACTCTTTCCAGTCATTGCCATAGTGTATAGGTGTGCCTGCTAATGGAGAAGATTTTCATGTTCTCACAATCGTTATGCTGCAACTGATCTCACAATCATTTAGTTATGATATTCTTTTCCTCCAGTTTGTTCTTTAAATGATAATTCCTACGTGCATAAATATTATAGAGGTTATGTCTTTGCCAGAATTTTCAAATTCTTAATTATTCAAAGTTGATTTTGAACTTGTTCTGTATATCAGGTTTGATGTGATTGTATCTGCTGATGCATTCGAGAAACTAAAGCCTGCTCCAGATATATTTTTGGCAGCTTCAAAGAGCTTGAATGTACCCCAGTCCGAGGTAGATTATGCTATGTTTTCTTGTACACCAAATTATATTCCATCATCATTCGACTAGTAAAGAATTTTTCACATTTATAGCTTTCTTTTTTTATGTGCAAGACTCAAAATACTTCTTGTTTATTAAAATATTACTTTATTAATTTATTCTCTGATTTATCTGATTTTTGCTGTGCTGACATTTCAAATAATTACTTTGAATTCTTATTTACATCCAGAATCAGGGATTTTTTTGTTAATTTCTCGTTTGCAATTTTGCAGCTACTACATGAAATCCCATTTCCTAGAAGTATGATATAGTTTTCTGACTGCAAAATTTTTTCAGTGTATTGTAATTGAAGATGCTCTTGCTGGAGTTCAGGCTGCAAAAGCTGCACAAATGAGGTACAGTTTGGATTAATAATTTCTTTTTTTCACTAATAAATATCAGGTGCAATCGTATTCGTCCATCAATTTCTTCTTGGACATCACAATTAATAGAAAATTGGAGCTTAATTAAAAATCCAATTTTCTTACATTATCAAAAAACAGTATACAGATTACAGAATATTCAAGTCTTTAGTGGGTTGTGTTGATTTCTTCATTAATGAAGTTTATATTGAGTTATCTTTCATGAATAATGATCATCTAAAATATTTTACATTAGCCGACTATAAAAGGATACTCTATAGTTCTATCTATATATACATATATAATAGTCTATTTACTTTTGATATCAACTTTTTTTGTGTTCTTTTTTTTCATCTAGTATCCGTAATACCCCCGATTAATCTCACATTAGAAGTGGACAAGACTAAGATTGACTTTTAAAGGTCTAATGAGTGTACTATTGTTAACTTCAACTTAAGCATTTTGGTTAGTGGTTTAGGTTCAATGAAGTTGATAAGCCAAATAGCCTGTCAGGTTCGGGTCGTGACAAATGGTATCAAAGCTGACCTAGTATTAGGGCATGATGAGGGGCTTGAGTAGGAAAGGGTTACTTGTGGATAGGGTCAGAGGACTCATCATGGTGTGGAGCCACCACTGGACTATGACTCACATGCACTATGCTAGGATTTGATCTCGGCTATGTTGGACCTTGACGAGAACATTAAGCCCTTGAGTTGGAGAGATTGTAACAATTTTGATTTGTCCCATATCGGAAGTGGGCAAGACTAAGATTGACTTATAAGGATCTGATGAGTGTACTACTATAACTTTAGCTTAAGCATTTTGGCTAGTGTACCGTGTTCGACGAAGTTAGTTATGAAGATAGAAAATGTGTTGCCTTACAATTATTAGTCTTAATTGCAAGTATCATTCTCATGTCCTCTTTTTGTAGAATTATCAGCTCTAAAAGGTCTGTAGTTTTGAAATATTCTGCTAATTATAAACAATCCTCACACTACTTGCAGATGCATTGCTGTAACCACTACATTATCTGAAGAGATTTTGCAGCAGGCTGGTCCATCACTCATCAGAAAGGAGATTGGAAGTGTTTCAATTGATGATGTTCTATATGGTCATCACTCTATTAATCATAGTAAGTAGTTGAGTTGAGTTACATTAGTTTGTTTTCATAAGAAAGATGTAGTAAGCAGTAGGCTAAAGTTGAGAGATTTATTGGTGTTAGACTGTTAAGATTAATTTGCAGACTGTAATGGACCTCTTTATTCAACTGCTTTTTAGCTTGATAGACCTTTACCAGTAACTTCTAACTTTAATAGTTACTATCTTTTCATCTCAGCAGTTCCTTCTGATTTTGGACAGCTAAACTGTTATGAGACTGTAACATTGGGATGACATCTCTTTAATCAGAGTGTACTATCTTATGCTACCTTTCCCATTGAGTGCTAATGATGAGAACTGGTTGCAGATGATAAGAGGCAAGAAACCCGTCAAATTGGCTCTCAAAGTGGGACCACTATGGATGTTCTTACTGAAGAAGGAAACAGTAGTGCTGTTCAGGATGTGAAATTTACAAGTGAGAAAACTAATTTTCTTGGAGGGTAAGGTCAGTCCTATCACTGATTTAGAAAAAAATAAGTTTATTGAACATTTTGCTTCTATTATCTATGGTTACGTGTAGATATATTCTATTAATTGTGCATGATGTTAGTGATATGTTGTATCATTATTTAGTAGTTTAATTATCTGGTTGATAGCTCGGGAGGTATTATTTTCTTCCTTGAATGGAGAACATTCGTCAGGGGAGTCACTTCTAAATGGATGGTAGGTTGTTTGAAGAGAGATTATATATGTACAAGTCTACAAGACTAGATTGGTTTGGACCCCTCAACTTGTTCTCAAACTCTTTATCAGTTCCAATCTGACTTTGAGTTGGCTTGATGTTTTCTAGTCCAGGTCAGACTCTGCCTCATTATGATGTTGGTTTTAATTGGTTTGCCTAGGTACCAAACAATGCTTAAGTTGATTTGATGTTGTGTTGGTCTGCCCGAGTTGTGGGAATAAATCATTGTTAACGAAGATTCAATTTTTTTTTATGAGGAAATGTCATATTAGATTATCATGCAGAATAAACATTTCGTTTATAATCAGTGCTAATCATTGTGAGAATCACTACCTGTTTTATGAAGAATGAAACTGCAATTAGTACAAGTTTTGATGTAGGGTAAGAGTTTTCTGGGAATTGGAGATGTGACTATGATTCAGGCATAGAGTTCCGACCAAATGTCAAGCCATGATAGGAACCTTGCGTACTGGGTGTGCCCCCATTGCTTTTTACAAAGCTCAATGGCGGCAATTGATCCATGTTGACCCCACATAAATGGGACATTATGACTTGTTGTTACCATAGTTATCCAATTAAAACAAAAAACAAGAGAAAAATACATGTAGAGGAAGACCTTAAAGATTTGGTAAAGAAGATGTTTCTTAGGTTAACCCATGACCTTGTCATCAATAGTGAACAGTGGCAGGCACGGATCTATTTGATCAATCCCAGATAATTGGACCTTAGGGATTGTTGTTGTTGCTGATGATGTCAAAGAGGAACATACAAGTGTAAAATCTTTAGCAGTTGCTTAGTTTAGGCTGATTTTGGCATGCTTGGGCTAAAAAGCCAGTTCACTTGGGTCAAAAGAAAATTAATGTTTTATTATGCATATCTTGGTTTAATTATTAAATAATTTGACAATTACTTCTTTGATACATGATTAACTCTAAATTAACCTAGCACATGTCATTGTGAGGTGGGTAATGAGCTTTAACAAGATTAATAATATATGGAAACTAAGAGTACAGCTCGGACATCCCAACTTGAAGTCTGTTTGGATTTGTGAGGTCTCAGGTCCAAGTTGTGTATAGACAATCTCTGTTACATGTTCCTCAACAACCTATACTAGGTTCCCCATATAAACACAGTCACACCATTGCTGGTCCATTTTTCAGAATGAGTTCTTTAGTTAGTTTCTGATAGCACATTCTTCAAGTGTTTCCATGTGTTCTTTAGACCCTGAGAGAGTCAGAGTTTGCAGCACTTTTGGACTAGTTGATCACTTGACCTGAAGTAGCGGTTTGTAGTTTTTCTTTTGGATAATGACTTCTAGCATTCTGCTCCTATTATGCCTATTTGTGGAACTTTTTTATTTAAGAAGCTAAATTATCTATTTCTGCACTTACCAATGTATGCAGCTTTGTGCTTATTGCAATGCAATCTCTTAAGCATTTTTATTTGTTCTAATGGACTGCTAATGTGTCAGAAACCTGTTTACAGGTTGCAGGGTTCTCGTCGTGAGATCCTAAGATATGGAAGTTTGGGAGTTGCTGTTTCATGTCTTTTATTTACTGTGGCCAATTGGAAGGTAAAAGTGATTAAATATGATAATAAAAAATTATTTATTACACAGTGGGTTGTATCACTTCTCATTTCTGTGCTATGAACTTGTATGGTTTGCCAAGGAACTAGCTAGAATGAACAAAAGTCAACATTGGAGGAGTGGAAACACACTAAAGAATCTGAACACATGATACATATAGATTAGTTTGTGAATACCTAGGCTAACCGCACTGTGGCATTCTTCTTCTTGGGCTTTTACAAAGTTAAAGAACTAAAGAAGCATAAAAGAAGAATCAAGATATGCAAGTAGCTGCATAAATGTGCATAGCAGGCCAGACTCCAGAGTACATTTGTGTTTTCTATTGTTCCTTTTTGAGTGAGAACAAGATTTAAGTCAAAAAATGATGATAAACTTATAAGTTATAAGATTGCCACTAAAATAATATGACCTTAGTACAAGCAAAAATGTCTTATAAATGGAGAATGCCAGATGTCTTACTGCAAAACATTGGCTCCTAAAATATTTGCATGACAACTTCTCTGTTTAAAGTTAACAAAAATCTTTTCTATTGGAGTCTCCTTTCTAGATTTTCTTCTTGAGAGTGGTGAAAAAAATAAATGAAACATTTAACAGAATTCATTTTCAGTATTAAATCATCATAGACAAACATCTTTCTCATTGGATTCTCCTTTCTAGATGTCAAGATCACCCAAAAGGTTTTCATGATAAAAACTAAATCGATCCCAGAACTAGTTCCACTTGCATTCCTTTTATTTTTGTTCCTAGGTCCAAGTATCAGTAACTCCTAAAATTATTTTATTCTAGATTTTGCTGGCTAGAATGTATGGTCCTTTAATTGTGCAACTTGGTAAAACTTTCTCTATGATTCTTTCTGAATTCAACAAAGTGATAAAAATTTATAAGCATGTGATTCACAATTACTCGTATAAAATATTGATAACTTAATAGTCCTATAAATTATTTAAAATTATCCTTTCTAATCTGTATGATTGGCTCTACCATGTAAGGAATGAGCAAGAGAGATAGATAAAAGGTCATCCGGTTTCTATCACCTTAGATCCTGAGAGGATGGAATGAATTCTGTCAATTGAACTTTTTAGTTCAACTTTTAAGTTATAGCATCCTGGTGAACTAGTGATGAGAGAAAGAGGAGAAAGGAAGAAAATAAGAAAAGAAAAATAGAGGAGAAGATAGTGAAAGAAGAAAAGAACAGGAAAAGAGGAGAAGAGGAGAAAGAAAAGAAAAGATAGGATAAGAAAAAAGAAAGGAACAAAAGAGGAGATAGTAAAAAGAAATCATTATTAGGATAAATTTAATGATATAACTTTAATTTCAAACTTTAAAAGTTGTCTTTGAAAAAGTTCAGTATTCAGTAACAGATATATTATCAGTTTTCAATAAAAGGTGTAACATATGTATATTTTGGATATGTATCCATAGACCCTTCCCAGGCACTCCTACCTCTCTATTTTTAAACCATTACTTGCACCCACATCCTCACGGGTATCCGTCTCTGCTTGCTTCTTGCAATAAGGGACGAAAAAAGTCTGATTGCTGGATTTGCAAAAATAAGTTTTGGGTGCCATTAGTTTCTGACATATTAACTATATCCAAAGGCTTGATAAAGTCCTTCAGCACCATTGCTGGCTGGTTCAGTTTATCTGTGTGACAATATAAAATTGTATATAATTTATTATTGATGGCAGAAGGAATTATTCATTTATTAAATCTCTCACATCATTGTATGCCATTGGACACCATGCAGACAGGTTTCTTTCATGATTCCTCCAGTTGGGGCCCTGGTGTGAAAGTAAAAGTTGTTATGTTGTCACTGCTTTCCTATGATGGCATTATATATATATTTTTCACTGTGCTTACATATTTTAAATTCATGTCCATAGAAGTACAGACTTTTGGGAGAGACATATGCATCATTATTCATATCAACTGTAAAACACTTTCCTTGGCCATTCATTGGCAATGTTTGTACTGTCTGCCAGCATATAAGTTTCCTCCGACTACCCTTATTATGTAACCCTGAAATTATCTTTTTTGGTTTTTAACCCCTCTCTCAGGCAATGAAATATGCATCTCTGAAAGGTTTGATGAACTTGTTTACAAGGGTAAATCAACCAATTTCTGGGAAGACTGAAGGTATGGCCATAAGTGGCAACAAGGTCATTTTGTTCTTACATATTTTTTCTCAATTCTTGATGCAGTTTTGTATTGTTTTTTACTTTTCTTTTATCTTAAATATGTAAGTTGAGCATGTATTGATGCATTCTATGATGTTGGGTTTTTTATTCAACAAAATTAGTTTTCTGATTATGTTAAATTAATCTGTAAACGGTGAGGAGGCTGTTTTAAGTTTGTAAAATTTTCTGGTATTTGTATATTTCATAGTGACTCTCTGCTTCTAGTTCATGCAATTTTTATAAAAATATTTTAGCTCAAGATGATTTTATAGTCAGTTCTTTCGGATTTAATTCTATTTGAAGAAATTGCTTTTAACTTTGTGCATTTAGGAAGTAACTCCCTGTATACTGTTTTGCGTCCTGTCCCCTTTGTACAAACTCATTTCACATGCAAGGAGTTTCTTCGGTAACTCTTTCCTTTTATTAGGTTACAGGTATAACTGATATAGTGAATAAGTTGTCACAAACTCATTTCACATGCAAGGAGTTTCTTCGGTAACTCTTTCCTTTTAGTAGGTTACAGCCTTTCAGGTATAACTGATATAGTGAATAAGTTGTCTCTCGCCTATCAGAATATAACTTGATATGTTTTATATACCATGGATCTTCTTTTGGCATCAAATCATGAAGTGTCGATTTTCATTTTATTAGTCACTCATATCAAGGCTTGATGTACCAATAAGTATTAAAACAGTAACTATGATGGAATTAGACTTGTCATTCACCTTCAGCAAGTGCATGCCCTGTAATTAAATTTTAAGAAGGCAACGACTTAGTTTAGGTAAGGGATTTGTTTACATTTTCATTGATCTCAAACACTATTTGTTTAAGGTTAGAATAATTCTATATGAAATATAAAGGGGTGATATTTTACTCTCTATACATATTTTTTAAATCATATATTTCTTTGTTTTTTTTATTGTTTTAGTTTCTGTTTTTGTTCCATCAATTATTTAGATATCACGTGCATGATTTCCTCAAGTGAGGTATAAGGCTCAGTGCTGCTTTACAGGAAAATCACGATCATCGAGAATACAACAGATGAAAAGTTACTTGTCTGATTTGGAAGCTAGGTATGTGATCTTAGCCATTTTGGTGGAGCTGGATTTAGCTTTGCAAACTATAATTGACATCTTACTGCTGCATCTTCCCTTTTTTAGGGGTTCTGCTTCAAACGTGCCCGAGTTTCCATCTAAGCTTGACTGGCTGAACACAGCTCCACTTCAGTTTCGCAGGGTAATTTAATACTTCCTTCTAACAACTTCTCCTTTATATCATTGCTTATATTCTGTCACTGCTTGAGGAAAAATTGTCAGATATCCAGGTTGTTTGACCATGATGTTTCTTTCAACTTTGAGGAATAACTTAAACAACTGGCACATAGTATTTGAGGAAAATTAATTTGAATGTGATGTTTCTTTCAACTTTCATATCTGGAGCCTGGACTGTTGGTGTAGTTTGATTCTGGAAAGCAGATACGATCCTAAGGCAGCTAACACCATGGAATCTCAGACATCCAATTAGTGATCAGTGTTCCGACAATTTTAAGTGGAAAAGGAGAAGAAACTTATGGCCATTATGGCCTCCTTTCCTTTTGGCAGCCATATCAACATCTAACTTTAAGAACCAAAGTTACGGAACTGTATCTAATACACTGGAAAGACAGAAAGTAACCAGATTGAAATTGATTTTTGTAGGCTAAAAAAATCAGTGTCCAACGGTCCAATGAAGGGAACATATTTTATGGTTAAGTTTCCATGTTTTAAACACAATTTCTTTCTGCTAAATTTCAGTTATTAAGTTTACAAATTTAACTAGATTGAGCCTTTAGTTTGCACAAATTTGCTTGCTCTTAATTGTCAGTTGATAGTTTTACAAATGTAAACTAGTTTACAATCTCTCAGATTTATGTACAAGTTCATTATTTACTAATTTTCTAAACTTGACCTTTCCAAAGAAATGTGCCACATTCTGTTATTTAGTAACTCTTTCATATTGCATTACTTGTGCTCAGAACTTGAAAGGAAGGGTGGTCCTGCTGGATTTTTGGACATATTGTTGCATTAACTGCATGCATGTTCTGCCAGATTTGGAATATCTTGAAAGGAAGTATGGTGATAAGCCTGTAAGTTCTATGTTTGCTTTATTTTTTATCAATTTGGTTTAAAATAGTGTAACTAGGTTTGCCTCAGAACTCTTGAGAATCTTGGTATCTGTTTCTCGTTCTCTCCTTGTAATATCAAACTGTGATATTCTTATATGCATTCTTCCTCATCTCTATCTGAATTACCATGTTGTTAATGCCAAGAAACTAGGATTGCATCTGAATATAGGTATGGAAAAAATGTTTTCTAGTGGTTGTAGTCATAGAAGAAAGGGAAATTGAGATCTGAAGAGAACTAAAGTCAAAGTTGATGACTTTAAGAGATATCATCATTCCCTTCTGAAGAGAAAAATTGTGCCTAACATCCATATGCATTATCTGTTACGTAGTCGTAGATAACTATCTCCATCTACTTCATCTTCGGTAAATACCATGGAATCTGGAGTCTGGTGTTGTATGGTGAAATATGAAATCACATGATGCAATTTGGTTGTGCTTCATGTTTAGCTGTATAATGTCATTGAGGAAGTTAAAGTTGTCTTTCAAACTTTGGGGCCTATATACAGTAGAACCAATTTGAGCATTTTTTTTATTTTTTTGAAAGAAGTCAGCAACACTACGATTTTAATTAAGAACATGAAATATGTTCTAGCTAAAAAGAAAATAAAATAAAACCAAAGAAGAAACAAAAGAAAGAAAAGCAACATAATAAGCAAAGCCAAACCATGGGATGCTCTGGGCTTCAGACTTCAGAGAAACAAACACAACTCAGAATTTGCAACACTAGATTGTTGGACCACTCCGAAACTTTCTTAATAATGCGCATGGTTCCTTATATTCACCATGACAAATGACAATCAATTTGATTATCAGAGGTTAATTAACAAAGTCATGGTATTAAGAGATTGGGAATATAATTTTCTTGTGGCTGATTTCATGCACACTTCAAGATAAGTGAAATAGCATATGTGCCTCTCCAAAGTTGCAAATATCGTGGTCACCCTTATAACTTCCAAGATTCTTCATATATGGCCAATGTTGTCATATGCCCATGCTTTATGAATTCTTGGAAGGGTGTTCATGGCCTTCATCATCTTTTGAAATCTATCGATGATATTATAAGGGTATTCATGGATGTTTGAAAACTCTGTCAGGGTTTGTTTAAAAATTTGGTGAGTGGAGGACCATGTATGAAATTGCACTTTAATTCTTGTGTGGGTTCATTGATCCTTTCTTTTTAATCATAAATTGTCAGATATCCAGGAGGATGTTTTAGCCTAATTATCTTCTACATGGCTTATGTTATGAACAGTTCACAGTTGTTGGGGTACATTCTGCAAAGTTCGATAATGAGAAGGATCTAGAAGCAATTCGAAATGCTGTCTTGCGCTATAACATCACCCACCCAGTAAGTTTAACATGAAGAAAGATCAAGCAAGGGATATCATTTATAAATGTTGTGACTTGTGACTCTACTCTTTCTTGAATTATTGATTGTGTGAAAAAAAAATTGTTCAGTAGAGACATTACTGTATGCAATAAGAAATGCAGATATCATGTAACAATTTTATAACTAGAAATAGATACTGAATCATGCTCTTCTCAAGCATGACTGCAGCTGCAGGAAAGATTGAGAACAGGAAATAATCAAGGACAACTCTTATATGTAGCTTGCCACCAACAATAAAAACCTAAGACAAGAAATGTTTAGACATGTATTTTGTTCACCTATTAGTACAATTTTGTCCTTTTGCATTGTGCTAACCATGAACAAGCTACAAGTTCATAGCAAAGATAAAGATCACTTTATTTCCTCTCTTCTTGGATTGCACCTATGAGACCTTTTGTCTTTCATAATTATCATTTGCCTGCAAATTATGTAAGTCTTTCTTTTACTTTCTTTTTATTAAAAGATTCATAGAAGCATGTAAGGAGGAATAGAAGGTGGTGAAAATGTGAAACTGGAGTGGAAAAACTTTAACTTTCAAACTTTTCTGTGTGATATTTTAAAGAAATAATGTTGAGGAGGATAGCATGTGAACTTCCCAACAGTTTGCAAGGTAATGGGACTTGTTATTAGTTTGGTTCTTTAGGTTTCTATTTTTTTGGTTAGACCTTAGTTTTATTACCTTCTAATGCAAACAACAAGAGGAAAAAAGTGGAGGCATGATGAAATGATTTATTAATTAATAAAACTCTTTCATTGGAAAATGATAAAGGGAGAGATATTGGTTAGGACATTGAATGCACATGCTAGGGTGTTGCACTTGGCTGATTGTGCCACGGCATGTTGCTATAGCATGGGCATAGGATGTAGTGTCATGTTGTTGTCAACAATTTTAAATTGGCATATGAACAACATGAACATGGCAAAATCCTGAAGAAATCCTTGTGAAGGAAGACATGTCTATGAAGTTCAACGCAAGAATGGATTGAAGTCTCTGGCAAATTTCAACTGGAGTTTGTTGAGTCTATTGGGTATTGTTGCTTAACTAATAGTGCTTAGTTATTTTCTTCATTAGGTTATAATGCTTAGGTACACTCAATTACTATCAAAGGAAGAGCTTTCTCCTACATGTAGAAATTATCCAGGGTAATGGATGATATACATTTGCATTTATTTTAATAATGGATAGATGGAGATCAAGTGAATGTTGGTAATTGATATGACACATTTTGGCACCATCCATGTGGCAGTAGACAAAGGGCCTCCGGGCTGACGCAGAGCGACACCTTAGACCCGGACAAGGCGGCCACGCGACCTCTGCATTGTTCGGCGTCGTACAGGTCAACGTCGAACACCCCGAAGCCGTTCCGCAAAACTTGGGACAGCGCCAACCTGAGCGGTGCCGGACACCCCAGAGTCATTCCGCAAAACTTGGGATAGTGCCGCACGACGCCGACCCGAGCGGCGCCGGACACCCCAGAGTCGTTCCGCAAAACTCGGGACGGCGTCGCATGGTGTTGACCCATGCGGGTCGGTCGACACTCGTCTGCAGGGTACAAGTCATCCTTTTGAGGAGTCGACGGTCATTAAAGGACCACATACGACCAATCGCCCCATCGCCCCATCGCCCCATCGCAGGTATAAAAGCCAACCCTCTGACCAATGACGGGGGACTTTTGAACACTCAACTCCCTCTTATTCCACTCTAACTTAAGCTTCGGAGGGGTCGAGTCGGGAAATCCCTCTCCCGACCTCGACTTGATTATAGGAGCCTGACGACGGAGAAGCAGGCGACGAGGCCCGCAGCTCAACTCGACCTGACGCCTACTTCTTCCACCCGAGCATCCACACGGGCAACCTTGCGCATCCGGGATTGAACCAAACCATGCTGACACCTCGGCCATTGCGTAAAAGTTCACCGACAGTAATAAGTAACAAACAATAAAATAAAGAGATGGAAGTTAGCATGGGAGGAGTAATAAGAATACAAGGTATAATTAGCTATTATAACTAAGAGGAATAGTAAATGACATGAGTGCATCAAGTAGCCGGCACTATTGAGACAATGGTGTTCAACAGAGATCAAGAAAGAGAGATGCAAATGATGGAGGTCTTGAGGCTCAACTGAGTTGAATCCACTTTAAATTTGAGTGAATCCATGCCACTGTCATGTAACTTGTCACAACCTGCACCCCTTTGATGACCTTAGATAAGATAGAGAGTACAATTTGATTGTCGAAGTAGACAGGTGGAGGCGTAAGTACATGACCCATCTAATGGATTGATTCATTAGATGGTAGCATATCTTTTACTTCTTCTAGAATTTGAGGAATTCATCAACCTGATAATTTGTTGTCTTATCATGATCTAAGCATGTTCGGCTTTTTGTCTCATTTCATTGGAGATGAATCAAATGAACATTTGTCAACACTATATTAAGCTTATTATCTTCCAGTCTTGTTTTGTGTTGTTAAACTAATCCATATGACGAGGAAGCACATGGATGGGCCTAAAATATTGAACAGTATAAAATGATTATGATATTTCTTTCGTTGATACATGATATACACTATGATGGAACCATTATCAATTCATGAACTGTCGAGAATATAACTTGTCAATTGTCATAGTACTGAATTTATGTTCTTATGTAATTATGGCTTCCTGTTTGCTCTATTTTGAATTCATACTTTCTTCAAGGTTGTTAATGATGGTGACATGTACTTATGGAGAGAATTAGGAGTGAATTCTTGGCCTACATTTGTTGTTGTTGGCCCTAATGGGAAAATTCTGTTGCAAATATCAGGAGAAGGTCATCGAGAGGTAATAATCACATTCTTTGTGTTGGGTTTTATTTTTAGTTTTCCTACTGAAAGAACTTTCTGGTAAAACAATATGTTCATTTTACTGTTATATGTACTTATTCATGGTATGTTTTTATTTAATTTGGTTACTGCATTATAAGAATCCTGACACCTAAAAGTCAGCTTGTTCTTAGCTTGTATATTGGACATCTATGCTTATCTCAAAATCAAGGGCATGACCATTATAAAAGCTTCAACCTCATATACTGCCTTTTCCAAATTTCAAGTGTTAGAAAACCAGTAGCATAAAATATGTTGATTGAAGTTGTACAACTTCAGCTTCTTTTGAAAAACAATTTAAATAGGTGTAGAATACATAGATATTGTATTGTGACAATAGTGACAGGCCATAATATGCCAGCCTTGGTTCAAAATATTGCTCATTTCGAATGGTATGGGGTCCAACAGTCAATAGGGACTTGGACTGTAATAACCTTGTTTAATACCATATCGCAAGTGAGCAAAGATTTAGATTGACTTATTAGGACTTGATGAGTGTACTATTGTTAGCTTGAGTTTAAGTACTTCAGGCTCAACAAGTTAATAGTCATTTATTATTTTATCTCATTCGGTCGGGTCATGACAAATAATATCAAAACCGATCTAATATTAGGTATGGTGAGGAGCTCTAATAAGAAAGAGCTATCTATGGACAAGGCCAGACATGAAGCCACCACTGTACTAGGTCTCATGTGCACCATGCTAGGCTCTGATTTTAAGTTATACTTGGTCTTAGAAGTTAGAACATTAATCCCTAAGTGGGAGAGATCGAAATACCCTCTTAGTGAGAAAAAATAAAACATTGAAAGGGAGAAAAATAAAGTGATTTGGATATGTGACATTTAAATCAATTAGGCAAGGTGATCTAGAATTCTAGATTTAGATTAGTGGTTTAAGGAGAGGCAAAGGAAGGCTTGAGAAGAGTATTGTAGACAATAAAAAAAGATTTGATGGATCTTAACTTGTCTAGTGATAATGTCTTTGATAGAGCTCAATGATAGAAAAAGCTGCATGTAACCGATGGCAAATAGTTGGGACTCAGTCTTGACTTTTGTGGCAAAATGGAGAACTGAATTTATTATCTAGTAAATAATCAAATTTATCTATTTAATTTTCCAGAAGAGAAACTGACAGATATATGTAAAAAAACATAGTATTAGTTTCACTAGATATGTTTGAGGTATAAAGCTTATTGACTCTGTTAACTTGCAAAATTGTTTCTTTTTATTCCTTAAATTCATCACATATGTAACAGATCTAGTGATTCAAAATTTCAAATGCTTTATCCAACTGATAATTAGTTGATTTTGCTTTTTGTTCAAACAACAATTTTATATAAATAAGAATGTTTAGAGCAGTATTCACTAATTGTTCAATCTAAAATTTTTTCTTGTGATACCTGGCGGATGTAAATTGTAACGTATTTATGTTTTTTGAAGAAGCTGGAAACTTATTTATGTTTTTTGAATAGTATTTGATTTAGATCAAAGCATTATTTGTTCAATTGTTCAACCCCATCATGATTCATGATTTTATCATAACAAATTAAATCTAAATTCATTGATAAAATTTATCCTTAGACTGTCTTAATTTTTCAGTTACATGATGCTGACAAATCTATCTTTTTTTCTCTCCCATCAGGATCTTGATAATTTCATTGATGCAGCTCTGCAATTTTATGGAGAAAAGAAATTATTGGAGAGCACTCGTATTCCCTTGGCTTTAGAAAAAGATAATGATCCTCGGTTGTCAACATCACCATTAAAATTCCCAGGGAAGCTGGCAGTTGATGTGCTTAACAACAGGCTCTTTATTTCAGACAGCAACCATAATAGAATTGTGAGAATTTTAGTTTTTCCTTTCATAATTTACCAAAGCATGCTTACACAGTTACACCTTTGTTTAAATTGCAAACTGTGCATTTTGTGAGGAATCATAAGCAAAAGTATGGAAGTAATATTGAATAATGATATCAGCCAATCTTATTTATGATCTTTCATTGTTCATACCTAGTTTGTCTGAACTTATAGTTTGCTGCCCTTTCTAGGTGGTTACTGATCTTGAAGGGAATTTTATTATTCAAGTTGGGGCTACGGGAGAGGAAGGGCTAAATGATGGTGCCTTTGATCGTGCCACTTTCAATCGTCCTCAGGTTGGAGGCATACGTATTGAATTTATGCATTTTTGTGTAATCACACCTTATTAAACTGGTCTAGTAATGACAAATGAGTAATACAGAATGACCAAACTACAGTAGTTACTGACTTACTGTTAAGACTTGGGAGAGAGAAAGGAAGGGGAGGTGGTATGACATGTTATTGTTAATGTGTTGGTTCAGAATAGCAACTGGAGATTCATGTATAATTATTGTGCAACAAATTGCAGCTTGTTTTAGTACTTCTTTAGTGTATTTGTTGCATGTCTTTTTGATGTCATCGGTACCTGATGTCACAAGAAGTATAAATTGACCTATTGGTATAACACTATAGATTAACCTATTGATAGTTTAAAACTTTAAATGGTATTTAGTGAACAAATTGTTTCTTTATTATTGTTGTGAATTGTTCTCATAATGATAACTTTCTTTCAGGGCCTTGCATACAATCCAAAGAAAAATCTTTTATATGTTGCAGACACTGAAAATCATGCTTTAAGGTTTGTACATCATGGTTCTTTATCTTCATAATCATTGAATTATTTGCCAAAATATGAAAATAATTGCTGTTTGATCCCAACATTTTTTATCCATGTAATTGGACTTATAATTGGAAAAAATTTCCTTTAATCTGAGGGACACAAAATATTTATACAACAGACCATTATTTTGAAGGATAGAGCAAATGAGAAATGCCACATAGGCGCATAGTGTATTCATTGCATTGTCTGCAATACCGAATTGTACCACCCGGTACGGGCGGTACGTACTGGTCCGATAGGCTATTAGTACGCGGACCGCCCACTGCTACAGTGCTTGATACACCTGGGTGTACCGCTCAGTATACTATACCGTACCGTACCATACCGAGCCCAGGTCGAAACACCGGTACGGTACGGTATTGCGAACCTTGATTCATTGCCTGACATAAACTGGCAAATATATATGTGGTGGAGATCTAGAAACACCCCACCTTTGAACCGACGCCCCATTGTCCACTGATGTGCTTCTTGCCAGTATGTTGTGACTTCGGTCATGACTTTTGTGACATGGAGCAATGCTTTATTGGCAAGGGAACATTGAAGCTATCAACACAAATGATAAACTTAGTTGATAGAAATGACTTCTTATTCATTTTAATATATGGAAGCACCTCAATGTTCAACTGTTTCCACAAAAATTATCATTTATTGCTTCAAGAACTAATGATTTTACAGCTATTTTTGTATTGATCTGGGATAGGTTAGGTTAGCATGAATATGATCAGAGTTCTTCAGGATATGTATGTATGTATGATCAAAAGGTTTGTTATGCTGTAAAGAATATTTCATGTATGTTCTACTTAACAAGGTTAAATAATACTTCTGACATTATAATTTTCAGGGAGGTTGATTTTGTTAATGAGATTGTAAGAACACTTGCTGGTAATGGAATGAAAGGGTCTGACTATGTTGGAGGAGGACAAGGAACTGACCAGGCATGATATACTGAAAAACGTTTATAAGTTGTTCCTTTTTTCCTTTGTTGTCATGGGGCATAAATTAATTATCACATTTAGATATTTGTCGCTATATACTGTTATAGATGATGATATTAGTTTGTATAACTTGTACGAGATTACATGGGCTTGACCATGATATCTCCACCTAGGTGTTAAATTCCCCATGGGATCTTTGCTATGAACCTTTCAATGAGATGGTCTATATCGCAATGGCTGGCCAGCACCAAATCTGGGAGCACAATACATTAAATGGAGTTACAAGAGTATTTAGTGGTGATGGCTATGAAAGAAATTTGAATGGATCAAGGTATTTTTCTTATGATATTTTTCAAGAATAGTTATATTAAAAATATTTAATATTTTCTTATATAGTCATACAAGGCTTTCAAGTTCTATGATTCTAGTGTTCCCAAAGGTAACCTTGCATACTTGCAATGATTGGCATGTTGCTGATTTTTTTAGTGTTAGACATCAGTGTCAAAGCTAAGCAAGAACTCAGATATTGTGGAATGCTGCTGTCTAATGACGTTTCAGATCTTCATATGAATCTCATACCCTGAAATGCTTAATTTTGTTTTCTCATCAATGTAAATATTTAGGTCTTTGTTGTGTGCTCAATCGGCCTTCCAGCAAACACCTCTCATGTAAGGGTTTTAACTTTTAAGATCACTAGAAAACTATTGTAGATTGTTAAAGAACCATAACACCAATATAGTTGTTCATATGGGGACCATGCCCAGTTCTGTAAGTGGTCATAAACTGGGTAGGGTTGTTGTTCATTTAGAATTAGATCCGGCCACAAGTGCATGTGTACAACTTAAAGCATGGATGCAATGTAGGCCAACAGCAACAGAATGCTGTTCCAGTTAAGGGTTGTCAAGGGGCAAGGTTGGAACTAAGGGTGTGCTATATTTTCTCCTTTCAATCAAACTTTTGGATTGAAATAGTCATGGGCACATGACAATCCAGTTGTGGAAATAGTTATAGGCAATATCATGATTTAGCAGATTTATTCAGGTAGGTATATCAGTATATGTGTGTTTTCAACCAATTTTCTAAAGCACATGACAATCTAGTTGTGCTAATAATTTTAGGTGATATCATGGTTTAGAAGGTTTAAATATACTGTCTCTGTAATAGCTATTTCTTTTGTATGTGCACCAGGTATCCTAAGACGAGCCAGATTTTGGAAAGTCATCATGTATATTTTTAGAAAACAGTAACTAGAAAAAAGATCTTGCTAGATATAACATAATCTTTGTTTTTTGTTTAAGTTGATGCATTCTGAGATAGAAGTGATTCTTTGATCATGCTCATATAACTTTCTAACCAACAGGAAAGTGCCTGTACATCATCTATTAGATTCACAGTCACTGTTTGCCAAAATCTTGTAGATGATTATTTTAGGTAGCAAGTGCAAACTGTTCCAAGTCAATTCTGCATGTGCTTTACATTCATTTGGCCCATTGACTATATTCTTTCAGTATTGTTACATCAGGATGATAGCATATCCATAAAGACCAAAACCAAGACAAACCACAGACTAATGTAGCAAATTATAAATACAAAAATGTGCTGTAAACTTGTAAGGGATCCTCGTTCTTGCAAGCTGGGATGCTCACCCTCTGGTGGACTTGACCTATTTCAAACATCAGATTATACTATTCAAGTCAAGTTGGAGTGACCTACATTTTGATGACATACAGAACTCTTAGGTACATTTGTTACTGTTTTGCAAATATATCATCATAACAAGAAATGAGTTAAATCAACTAGAGGGAAAGTCCAGCCTGCAAGGTCTATCTATCGGTTATTTTTTATTATGACTATTGTGATTTATATTAGTTCGGTCATTACTAAGAGAGAGTATATTCAACTTCGATCATTTGTAACACCTGACTCCTAGTTCCACACATACTCTACATACATGACTAGAAATATGATATCATTTTTCAGCTTACTAATGCTACCAACAACATAGTGTAGCAGAAAAATGACATCCTATTTCTAGTCATGTATGTAGGACATGTGTGGAACTAAGAATAGGGTATTACATCATCATAGTAATCTGTCCCCTGAATTCTTGTTCATCTACAATGTTAGCACCTAGTTTGTGTTTTTGTTGTGATATACAACTCATAAATAATTTCATTGGAGTTTTTTTTAGTATATTTATTGATTTTATTTTTTATTATCTTTTCTGCTTTGAACATTCTTTATTATCATTCCCTCTTTTCTCATTTAACAGTTCCACCAGCACATCATTTGCACAGCCTTCTGGAATAACATTGGCTCCAGGCAAGGAGGTCACTTGCTTTGTCATAAAAGCATCTTAATCTTCTAACTGCAAATTCAGTCAACTCTTTTCCACTGTAGATTCACAAGAGGTGTATGTGGCTGATAGTGAGAGTAGCTCCATTAGATCTGTTGATCTGAAGACAGGAGGATCAAGGTTACTAGCAGGGGGGGATCCACTAATCCCAGACAATTTGTTTAGGGTATTCAACTTGATAATTTGGAATATAGCTATAATATTTCTGGTTTTAGTGAAATAATGCAAATGATCAGAATTTTGTTCTTTTATTTATGTCTTCTGTCAGTTACTTCATGTTATGTTACTTTGTACCCACTACAAAATTGGTTCTGTATACAGTTTGGAGACCATGATGGAATTGGTGCAGATGTGCTTCTCCAGCACCCCTTAGGAGTTTTTTGTCGGAAAGATGGACAAATATACATAGCAGACTCTTATAATCACAAGGTATTATTCATTTTTCAAGAACTTAGTATGCTTAACTTAAGAATCACCATGATAGTTCAAATTGATGGCAACCATGAAGGAAAAGTCATACACTCTTTGGAACCCAAAGTTTGGATTACTTTAAAGTTGTTGATACTTTATCCGGCCAAGCCTAAATAATGGGGCTAGTTGATTTTTTTGGTACCAAATTCTCTTAAAAAAAAGGAAAAAGAAGTGAAAATGCTATTTGATTAAAATTTTCTGTGGAGGATACAATAGACCATTGTGGCAACTGGCAAGTATCTAGACAGAAAGTTTTAAATTTAAGGTCAAAACTGTGGAAACTTCTGTGGAAGTTGATGATTGAGGAATATATGTATAATTTTTAATATTTATAAAATGCTACATTCTCAAGAAATTCTTTGTATGGACATATTTTGTCATAATCAAGGATTAAATACTAGTAGGATTGGTACATACCAACTGATATTTGCTAGTCGAACCAAAGATCAGTACTAGACTTAGATGGATCGGTACTGGTCGGTATTTATTCTTTTGTTATATTTTCTGGTGATATCTGGTGATACAGGTCAATATACCATCCAGTGTACTGGTACTGTATCATTCCGACTAGCTGTTATGGAACTGGTATGTAAAATGGTCTGGACATTCAAACAGCTTGCAGCACATTCTATTGAGGGTTTTCTATAATGTGTTCATCTACAAAGCATTATCCTGTTGTTTGATAGCGAAATGCTGTTGTCTTTTGGAGAAGATTCAGAAGATTAAAATGTTTGTGTTGAATTAACAGATCAAGAAACTGGATCCAATTACCAGAAAAGTTACAACAGTAGCTGGAACTGGAAATGCAGGATTCAAGGATGGTCCACCTCAATTAGCTCGGGTATGGAAAACATCTTGAATCTTAATGTGCTTCCACTATTTTGAGATCTTTGAAATCATATGCCAGAGTGTGTTCAATTTTGCCAATATGAAGAGCACCTTAATTTTTCAGGTGTAATGCTGTTGAATTGTTTTGCTATGTAAGAAAGATTCTGGGGCCTGTTGAATTTTTCAGGTGTTCTCAAACAATTATGCTTGATAACTAATTTTTAATGATAAAAAAAGAGAATACATTTGGCTTGTTTCTTAATTACAAATTCATTTGGAAAGCTTTCTTTTCAAGATCATTATATTTGAATAAGGGAGGAAGGGAGTGAGGGAGGCAGCTCCTGGGGGATCGTATGGCATATATCACATGTTTCATATTTTTAAATATTTTTTTCATCATCTTTAATATAAAATATATTTTAAATAAAATACAAGTGATTTTTGGGGTTACCAAATGTAACAACTACAAAAGTCAACCAAAATAAGGTTGCCAAGCTTATTGCAAGCCCTCTACATGTTGTACAAAACATGAATAAAACCGAAAAATACAGACATACGAATATTACATCGAACATCCTGTTTACAACTTTATCCATGACATATAGTTGGATGCAATAAAATTTTCTATTATCTGAAACAAAAGCAGTCATCTTTGTATTCATCAGCAAATTATAAATTTCTCTTTAGTTTCTCTTAGTGGAATATGATAAACTTATGTTTTGAATGCAGCTATCTGAACCTTCAGGAATTGTAGAAGCAGGTGAAGGTAATTGTCTCTTCATTCGGATGAATTTCGTTTATTCAATTTGTGCATGTTGTTAGTAGTGGAAAACTTGCCTAATCATCAAACAGGGGGAAAAGTACTCACCGAAATAGTGGCACTTTCTCTTGAGCTATATGCATAGTCTGGTTTCGGACTTAGCTAGCCCTTGCATACAGCCCGAGACCTCCATTCTTACAGCTAAATAATTCCTTTGTGTACTTTTTAGTGATTTTCTATAATGTGTACTAGTAAATATTCCTTAGAGATTAATGTGCGATGTATGATTATTTTGTTTCTTTGCATCTTTGGCAAAAATTTAACAAATATGATCCATAGTTAAGAAGCTCCAAATGGATTAAGGGTTCTAAAGATTATTTCAACTTATTTGTTTTAGGCCTTCAGCCATGCTTTTCAAGAATATTGGATCCCCTATGTTCAAATTTGATCCTTAATATCCCTAATAAGATATCATTCTTCACTCAATTCTTTTCATGACATCTTGCAGGAAGGCTGCTTATTGCAGATACAAACAACAACATAATTCGATATATAGACCTAAATGAAAAGGTTCCTATGCTGCACACACTTGAGTTGAGAGGAGTACAATCACCCTCATCAAAGCCTAAATTACTGAAGCGCCTTAGAAGACGCCTATCGGCAGACACTGAAATCATTAAAATCGATGGTGGCTCATCAAAGGAAGGAGTCTTCTATCTCACAGTTTCAGTTCCTGAGGGATACCATTTCTCTAAGGTTCTTCTTATCTTTAGGAACTTTTATTCTTTATTGCTCTTTTCCTCTTACCGATATAAAATGTTTTGGTTTATTCATTCACATCACTAGTTTAGTCAAAATTAAAATTTTATCACATTAACTATATTTTGATTTTGTTATCATTTAGATATAAAAAATCATCAGAAGACTTACGGCTTCAAAGTGCTATATTTTCATGTGAAAACATAGTATAAAAATGAGCTTAGATGCGTTGCTCACTTGCTTATCATAATAACTTCTTGTAGTGTAAAGTGAAGCTAAATTATCAATCCATTAAATATAATGATCATATTGTTACTAAAATTTGATGCTATATGTCTGGACACTAGTGGTATAAAGAATCTAGTCTGTGAAATAAACACGGGCTAATATGGGAATTTAAACAACTCATGGATATGCAAAATTATCCATGCACAATGTAACTTTACTTGGACATTTCTGTTGCCAATAACATTTATTTGATTGTTCTGATAACTAGTTGATTGCTCACATTTATGCATTGGCAACCATCCTATTGATTGTTCCAGCATCAAGCTGAATGCTCTTGCTTGGAGACCATGTACCATGTGTGCACAAACTTGAATAAAGCACTGAAGACAAGGAAGTGCTAGAAAGAGTTATCTATTATAAGCTTCCTGATTATATCTATATGCAAATTTCTTAATCAAAATTGTCAGCAAGAGAACCCATGTCAAAGAAGACTGATACTGGTAACTTTGGCACTTGAGGAAATACTATTATTGACAATAATAATTGATCAGCTGCAAAAAGAAGAAATAGCAATGTGCCGTCTACTTACATGTTGCAAAAGAATATCCAACCATTCAAATAATGATTCAAGATGCATTGCATCAATTTATCTGTAGTGTCTAAATGTCAAACTCCCTCAAAACATTAGATGGCAGCTTGGAGCCTCTTGAAGGTGGAAGAAGTTTTAATGTCCTATTCAACCATGCTTTTGTAACTACCTTCAATGAAACAGATACCTAACAGCAGGAAGGTGAAAAAGTATCTTGACCAGTTACAATGAAAATTACTCAGTTTTGAAATGAAGATTTAGTTCCTTGGAGAAATAGAGAAGCCTGATAGTCAACTTGCAACAAGGCAAACTTTTACCAGCAAACATTGGTTATTAGTTTCGACCTTGGGAAGACAGGTTAGTGATTTGACAATGACTAGGAGCTTTATGTGATAACCTTCTGACAAATTTGCTTGGTAATCCAACTTATAATTGTTGGTCTTTGAGGCCATCAGAAATTTGTAATAGGACCTTCTCTCTGTTTGTTAAATTGACATTTGTTGAATTAAAGCAAGTTCTTGTGGGTATACAAGGAGACAAAGACAAACAACTATCTTTTATATTAATTCTTTTTGTCCGAATGATTGGTAGCCTCGATGAGTTATTTTGTTAGGTTGTTAGTTTGTATCTTTGTTTAAAAAGTTATAGCAGTGCAATTAAGGATTGGACCTCTACATGGTAGGCACTAGTCACGGACACGCTGCCACCGAAGATAGTTCTTATTAATAATACCTTTTATCTTGGAGTATTATAAGAATTATAAACAAAGAGTTATTTCTTCTTCTCAAATCTTTTGGCTTTCTTTTATTTGTCATCTCTATGTTCCAAATGTTTGCATAAACCATCAATTCATCAGACAAATTATTCTGCTCTTTTTGTAGTCTCTCTCCATCCTGTCCCCTTTATCGCTAAACCTAATCTGTTTAGTTAGCATTCTTTTGCATGACTCCTTTCTGCTTCAGTAAGCCATATTATGCTAGAAAATGTTGTCCTTTTCATAACTGTTTGGTTTAGGTAAAGAGTCAGTCTACAGAGACATGATTGTGATCTTTTGCTTGTTAAGTGGATGGGTTTTCGTAGGAGTAAGCTAGTTTTGTTTTTTTATTATTATCATTATTAATATTTTTATTTTTGTTTCACTTAAATGCAGGAAGCTCGGAGCAAATTCGATGTGGAAACTGACCCTGCAGATGTAATTAATATAGAACCCATAAATGGAGAGTTCAGTCCAGATGGGTCTGCCTCTGTTCATTTCAGGCGAAATTCTGCTTCACCGGTCATGGGAAGAATAAATTGCAAGGTACTTCTCTCCGTATGTAACTTCTTAAATTATGTGCTATCCTTCACTAAGAAAAACCAAATTTGTTAAGATTTTCAAGCATAAAGATTATTACCGGTGATAGTGTTCAATTACAATATGGCCAATTGACTTCACATTCTGCAAGTACTAGACCTCAAGTGATGTCTAAAGGTATATCGAAGGATGCATTTTCTCACAATAGAAAACATTGGATTGCAAAAGGTGTTGAATTTTCCTGATAGTAGAACTCCATGTGGTGGTATGTTTACTGTGTTAATTCTTTGTCATACAACTTTGTACCCACGTAGAACAATGATTGCAAGTATTACTCAAGACATTCACCAAAGGATTTGACTAAAAAGGAGTATCGCATGCTTTGCAAGTCAACACTTAACCGATAAATGCTTATAAAATGTAAATGACAATTTACGAAACACGAGTTAAGTTCTTAGGTCAGTAAATGAGTTATGTTTGGCTGGAAATGCTTGGATGACAGTTGACTAAATCGATTAAATGTGCAATCTTTCTTCTTGCAGGTTTATTACTGCAAGGAGGATGAGGTTTGTCTTTACCAATCTGTAGCCTTCGATGTCACATTTCGAGAAGAAGAACCGGAATCTACTGGGGCAGTAGTCAAACTTTCGTATACTGTTACACCAAGAGTTCCCTCAGGTACTTCACAATTGATACTAAGCAAGTAGAACTACTCGGGATATACATATTGTAAATTACAATATTTTCTGTGGATTGCCAATCAGAAGTATTCGAAACGTGTATAGTTGCAAATTCTGTCTCCATTGATACTTTCTTTTCATATTTCATAAGATCATAATTTTGGTTAACTTTTTTTGGCTGAGGAAGCATCATAATACATATTAAGAATTCGTCCTATGATTCTTTATTCAATTGTGATGCTCAAAGAGTTATTTATATGGTCTTCCGTGATAACATTAAAGGATATAAATTGTGGGTCAACATCAATTTAGTAAAAAGACGAGATTGATGTGATATCAGTATTCACATATTGATATTCCAATCTGTGATCCGTGGATGATCCGTTGACTCATATTATTTTTTATATAGAAGTTTTGTCGGAAATAATTATTATAAAAAATCAAGCGTAGAATCAAAAGAAAATAATCTCTGTTGTTTATAAAGTCAAAATACTAACTACGAGACTTGAAATAACGGAATAAAACTTATGGGTGCGTGACAACGCAGGTTGTTGTTTTGGATAACATGTTATACAGCCGACGAGCGTCGTTGTATCTAACTACGAGACTTGAAATAACGGAATAAAAAGCATGATAGAAAACTTATTACCCCAAGGTTTGTTGTTTTAACTTCTCTCACACTCATGCCCCAATAATGTAGCAACAAGGTAGTATAGTAGATATGCATATGGACAAACCTAAATTGTTGCATTAAGACAATCATTGTGCTGTGTTCTCTGATTAATGTGGCCTAATGCATACAATTATGATATTTTTCAAGTTATGTTCATTGTTCATTGTGCAAACTAAATAGGAAATAAAAGGGGTGTGCAGTAAGGCACTTGACTTGATATTTGAACAGAGCTCAAGTACTTCTGGTCCTACAGAGGAGGACCCATAGCTCGGTTATGGTTCAGAGAGAGAGAGAGAGAGAGAGAGAGAGAGAGAGAGATCTGTCTTGGCCCTACTGATTGGTATTTAACAGGATGAAGCTGTGGTTGTCAGCTGTAGCCCATGATGAAGGCATAAAACACTGGTATGGCTTTGTTTGGTATAAATGACTTGTTAGGCTGTTCTTCTTTTTATTCTTTCTGCTTTTGAATATTAATTTTAATATAAAATAATAACTAATAAAAATTTAATAGTTCCAATTTCATTGGTATCCCTCCAAATAGTATAATGCTTTGGGTATTGCCAATATTCATTCAGAAACTTTAGGTTAACTACTTTTAAATTTGTTTGATTTAAAGAAGTATAATATAATATTCTTAGTATTATAATAATTTTGAAGGATATTAATATAATTTACAGTTTTACATTTCACAATAATCATAAGAATGTCAAACTTATATCTTTTGCAAACACAAGTGACAACGATGGGATTCATTAACCTTAGGATCTTCCTATCAACTGTTATATCTTTGGCTATTGAATTCACTCCTGTCTTATCATATCTAGGAGAGAAGAAGCTATTAGCTGATATAGAATACAGGCCCGGAAAATTATCACGCAAGGAAGATGATAAGCTCTTCCATCTTTCTTGAAGCGAGGAATAGATTGACGACCAACTGCAATTCCAATGAAAGTTCCTTCCTAATTAGACTCGACAAAAGACTTGCCTTCGGAATCAAGAAAGGCAAGCGTGTTGTGTTGTTTTAGGTTTGTATATCGTTTCGTTATCGCTCGAGTTGAGTGACCATATATATATTATCATCAAATTAATATTTTAAATATAAAAAATAAATATATTATGTTATTTTATTCAGACGATTCCGTTTCGTTGTCACACGAGTTGAGTGACCATATATACTATCATCAAATTAATATTTTAAATATCAAAAATAAATATATTGTGTTATTTTAGTCGGACGATTCCGTTTCGTTGTCACTCGAGTTGAGTGACCATATATACTATCATCAAATTAATATTTTAAATATCAAAAATAAATATATTGTGTTATTTTAGTCGGACGATTCCGTTTCGTTGTCACTCGAGTTGAGTGACCATATATACTATCATCAAATTAATATTTTAAATATCAAAAATAAATATATTGTGTTATTTTAGTCGGACGATTCCGTTTCGTTGTCACTCGAGTTGAGTGACCATATATACTATCATCAAATTAATATTTTATATATAAAAAATATATATTGTGTTATTTTAATCAGGCGATTCCGTTTTGTTGTCACTCGAGTTGAGTGACCATATATACTATCATCAAATTAATATTTTAAATATAAAAAATAAATATATTGTGTTATTTTAGTTAGACGATTCCGTCCATAATACTGTCATCAAACCGGTATTTTAGATGTGGAAGCATAGGAAAAACAGCATTTGTAGGAAGTTTTAAGCTTAACCAAGCAAGTGAGATTTCTTATGTGAATGTTTTATACATAACATATCCTTCAACAAAATGTTAGTAGATATGTTGAATTTTATGATGAGTGTTGGTGTCATTTGAGACTTCTGTTTTATATGCTCAATATATTTTTCAGGTTTTGCATTGGAATCAAACGGATTATATATACCATCAACAAATATTTATCTGCATAGGAGTTGTGTGCTGTATTTGTAAGCTTCTTTTGGGATGTCTCCTAACCTCCTATGCGTTCTTTATTATCGAATTAATCATTAATTTTTGTGCAATATTCATTCAGATACTTCTTTTCGTCTATTATGTCAAATTGTTAATTTTTTTTTGAAATATCTTACGATCCAAACTCATTTACTATTATTATTTTTTTGGAAGTTGGCTTGACGAAGGTAATAACCTCGATAAACAATCTATTGATATCCTTTGTATCACTATTATCATCGGACTATAGTTCCATTGAGTCGATAAAAACAATGTCATAGCAATTTGGTCAATTCTCACATCTTGACTTTGAAGGTTCTATCCTATGTTCATGATAACAGACAAATTACTTTATTACTTGAAGGCCCACTTGAGAGAAGAATGATCGAAGGATATCGACGTAGGCAAGTTTTGACTTTTTCTCCTCTCCCATCAGCTCACTTATTGAAGGCCCACTTGAGAGAAGAATGATCGAAAGATATCGACATAGGTAAGTTTTGACTTTTTCTCCGCTCCCATCAGCCCCATTGAGAGAAGAAGGATCGAACGATATCGACATGCGTAAGTTTTGACTTTTTCTCCTCTCCCATCATGATTAAAACTCTCGATTTACTATATGATCTTCGAAAGATCGATGAACTAAATCTAATCAACATACATATCAAAATCAATTTCTTAGAACTAATAAATTTTGCTAAGAAAAATTGAATATCAAGTTCAACATTTTGAATGATATTTTACTCTTTTTTTTTTCATATTTTCTAAATTATCAATATGATGCATATTTCTACTGTCACAAATGGTGTGGCTCATGGATGAACCAATTTTGAAAGAACTACAAGGACTCTTTTTTTTTTTTTTGCTTCTGAGCTTGTATAGCTCAGTTTATAACCTCAGTTCAACATTAATGATATTTTACCCTTCTCAAAAAACCAAATTCTTATCCGCATATGAGATGTGTGATAACTCATGTGAATGATGCTTTGTTGGGTTACATGTAATTGTCCAATTCAATTTTACTAAGGTGGATGCAATCAGTCTTGTGGTGTTTATGTGTGCAACGCGGAGGAATCCTCTCCACTTCTTCAAAGGAGGAAGAAGACAACCATTTATGGATGACATTTTTTTTCTTTTTTCCCCCCTCCTTCCACAAAAGAAAATAAAAAGATAAGAAAAAGAGTAAATCAATGAGAGCTAAACAAAAGGAGGGGTTAGAAAAAGGTTTCCATAGACAATTCTGCTTTAATCATTATATATTTCTATCACTAGCTAATCATTATAGGGAATGGAACAAACACAGATTTGATCCCCACAGTGGAAGACAGCACCAGACAGATCTGCCAATTGAGATGTTACCTGTCATCAATCATATATTATGTAATGTTGTAGACTCCAACATGATGATGCCTTCTGCATGTTATCATTTTCAGTGAGAATATGAGATTGATAAAGTTGATGGTATTAAGCTACTAAATATGACATTTTTAATGTGGAAGTTGCCTTGTAAAAAGCAGTAGTTGTAAGTAGATGAATGGAACAACAAGAGAATTTTGTTGCATATAAAAATCAAAAACATGGCTGAGCATTGATAACTTTGCCTAATTATTTCATAGATTCCATGTGAGTGATGCTTTCTTTGATGATGGCAGTGGATGAGAACATGATTGTCCAATGTGGGATTGCACAAAGTGAGAGAATGCTGGCTTTGTTCTCTACCATTGTTATGATAAGAGATATGCTTAGACTAGCCAATAAAGTTTGATAGGAATCAATGGAAACAAAACAAGCAAAGTGGAAGAAGATCTTCATGTGGTTCTAATCATGACAAAAGGCTACTAATGCATGGTTGTACTAACTTTGTCTCACTGACTTGCTTTTTTGGTTGATGTTGTAGGAGATGATGATGGAATAAATGTTGATAAGCTAAGCTTTTACACACTACCTGATCACTTCATATCCCCATTTCATCAAGTTGAAGTCATGCTTTTGAGCTTTGATCCCTATATAATCTCACCTTATATTTCTATCTCATTGCATGAGGTGAAAACAAAATTTCTATCTATCTCATCATTACATGAGGCTTTTAACTATGGAAGTGGCATTTCCACAAGTTTATCTGAGCTTGGTAAAATAAATAGATGGAAGAATGCCAAAACATTAGCTGTCATTTTTGTCATATATTGTCAAGGCTCGAGACAATATCATATGGGAACGATTGGAAGGTACTCACAATGAGGTGATAAGTCATATACTAATATAAATCATCTTATATTTGAATGTGATAGATACCATCTTGAATATTATAATCTACTCTTCTCACATTGTTCTACACATAAATCACACCAATCATCAGGATTTCATGTGCTATGATTCATGGTGTCGTTATCATCATCATCATCCATTATTGCAATCTCTATTGCCATCTTGAATGTTGAACCTTCACAAGCCTCGAGCATTTGTTGCTCTAGTAATGTCTTTTTTCACTATTTTAATTTGCAATTATTTGGGTCAAATGTTTTAACAAAAGAGTATTGGAAAGGTATTTTTCTTAGAGAAGTATGAAAATTAGTGCACTATCTAAAGCTACAATATGTCATAGTCACATATATTTATCATGTGTTTATTTTCTGTTTTCTCATGATTTATTTTTAATACGTTTTCGTAGTGCAATAAAGCTTTTAGATGGGTTTATGGAGTTTGCTTTTGCTAAGATTTATAGAGAAGAGCTAATATTGAATAGGGTGAAGTATATCTGTATGTGTGTATATATGTGGAGCCATGTATAGTTAGTAACATATGGTTGTTCTCATCTATACTAATATGTATGAGATATATATTATTGTTGGTTAATATGCATAATATTCAATTCAAATTCAAACAAAATATGGCTGTTGAGTTTAGCATTGGGTCAATATTTGTATCTGAGTTCATATCCATCAATTGAAGATAAATATTAGGACTTTAAATACAGAAAAAATAATAATACTTTGAAGGAAAAAAGAAGAGGCAGGTAGTAAAAGCAAGTGAACTATGATGAATCTTCAAATGCATCCAACAACTTAAATGACAATTAATTTGACAATTATGAAGGAAGATGAGGAATGATGTTTAAGGAGAAATAATGGATTTGTCAATGACAACTGGAGTATATGTATTTTTTTTCCTTGATATATATTTAAGCTGATTACAGTACTACAAAATGAGATAGAAAAGAGAATCTCATTTTTTTTTGTCAATGGAGACATGCTAATTGCTTACAGGAGTATGATGGAAACCATTACTGTCTTCCAAAACAGCATGCAATAAAAGCTAATGTGGGTAGGTGAACATGGTAACCTAATCTTCAGCAAGAGCAGGTTGGGTGTGACTTAGAACATAAGCATCAAGTAGTTAATGCACAAACCATCTCATCTTTCCATTCACCTGATGACAAAGATCAGTTTGCATGTTGATTGTAGCAACAGTATCAGCAGCATCTCCAAATAGCAGAAATGAAAAAGATTTATCAGCAAAAGTGCTCCTCTATTATCATACTTGCACTTTTGGATAGCCTCTCTCTTTCTGCAACATTAGAGAGTGACAGATACTACAAAGACATTCAACAGTTTGATTCACAAATAAAGATATTTTCTTTTTTTATATATATAAAGAAACTCTAGTTTGGAAATGGAAACTTCAGTGAACTTTATTCAGCATCATTTGATTCCATTTTATTGTCAATATGACTCCAAGATATTATATATCTCTTTAAATTTTAATTCAACATATATATATATATATATTCTTAGAAAACATAAAGAAATTGCATATGTTTTCCGAGTTAACCTTTCTCAGTTGATTATTACCCAATAAACTCTATTTGACACTAATATCTTCCGAAAACCCGATACATATTATGAGCACAATTAAAATTATCCAATCAATTGGTTTAGTGTCTAAAATAAACAGATTGATGAAGGAAAATGAAGAAAAAGAATCCTACGGACCGACGACAATAACAAGACAATAAATCATAATGTTTTAACTATTGAAGCTGCCGATAATACAACTTCACCAACGACAAGTTGTCGTAGATGAATCATTGTGTTGTTGGCACTCAAAGAAATGCCACTTTTCTTAATGTTTTCAAGTTAGATAATGGAATATGAATTCCCTGTGACGCTATATGTCTATAAATTAGCATGATAGATATAT
>LVTN01000053.1:457341-521327 GCA_001649415.1 Musa itinerans | reverse complement strand
CGCTATATGTCTATAAATAAGCATGATATATATATATATATATATATATATATATATATATATATATATATATATATCATTTGAGATTATTAATGATGGATTTTTCCTACACTTTAATTGGGAGGAATAATAAGAAATAATTAAAGAACATTGGCTCACCTGTTACACGAAAATGACCACACCAACCGCCACGACACCGCACGTGCGAGGAAGCTCTCCACATCGCAGTCGTGATTGGGACGCGCCAACACCATCGCGGCCTTCGAGAGCGCAATGGCGCGATCGTTATTTGAGGCTGACCTCGGGGGCAGTTACGACCGAGGGACAAAACTTGTGCCGCATACCTTTTGCGACGGCGCCGCGTACTCGGCGATCAATTTGCGCCTTCCGCCGGGTGAGTTATAACGTGGCCGAGATAAGAACGGAGCGAGGGTAAAATGGTCAACACGGACGCGATAAATATGTCAGACGAGGCTTGCAGTGGTCAAGAGTTATATAACCGCCCCTGCCTTCTCGCCTCTCTTTCCCCAAATCCGTTTCGATCGATCTCTGCCTCTTCCATTTCTGAGGTAGGAACACCGATCTGGCCTCATCTTCTTGATGACTGCGGTCTTGGAATCATCTGATGAATCTGATTGTTTTCGTTGATTTGACCGATTCAGTTGCAGGTGATTTGGACTCGTTGGGATGGCGATTTCGGATGCGGGGGGCGAGTCGGCGGCAGCTAAAGAGGGCGGGGGGGAGAGGAAGCGGAAGCGCCGGTCGGAGCGGTCGTTGTTGGCCAAGTGGAAGACGGAGGGCGAGCGAAAGAGTTACTCCTCCAAGCTCATCGAGGCACTCCGCGTCGTTCGACGATCCTCCTGCCCGGCACCGGCAGCGGTGTCCACGGATTGCTCCCGGAGCCGGGCCGTCCGGGTGGCAGCGGACCGGGCGCTGGCGGTCACGGCGCGCGGCCGATCGCGGTGGAGCCGCGCGATCCTCTGCCGCCGGACTCTCAAGCTCAGGTCCCGGGCGCGGGTCGCCCGGCCGAAGCCCTCCGCGGCCGCCGCCGCCGGTCCCCGGGCGGCGGATAGGAGGAAGCCGCCGGCTCTGGAGCAGAAGGCGAGGGTTCTGGGCCGGCTCGTCCCCGGCTGCCGGAAGCTGCCCTTGGCGATGCTCCTGGAGGAAGCGACGGACTACATCGCGGCGCTGGAGATGCAGGTACGGGCCATGAGTGCCGTCGCCGAGATCCTCTCGGCCGCTGCCGCCGCCGGCCGGTCGTCGTCGGTGGCGGCAGAGCCGATGTGATCCGAGGCAGTTGCGATCCCCTTGGCGTCTTTCTCCTCCCTCTATTTTTGTTGCCGGCGTCGGCTGATGCGATCGCTGGAGATCGCCTTCTTTTCTTCTTCGAATTGTGATGTAATTTATTGTACATTTTTGTGGTCTCCTATTTTATCTTCCTACTATTTCTCCCCGCTCGATGGCAGTTTGGTAAATTTAAAAAGCATATAAATCAGGTACCGTGGATCTGCGAAGTTTATTTACACCTGTAAATTAAAAAGAGATTTTTTTTTAATAACTCAAAAAATAGATTCTACGTTCGTTTGTTGGTATCAATTTATATGCGAAACGGGTGAGATGGTGGCGAGTGATGCAATCATTTGGCCCCGATTGAAACTTGTTTATGGAGCACGCCAGTCTAGTGCATGGCGCAGGGGCGGCGCGTGTGCGTGCGGGCCCCACCTCTGGGGTCAGGGAAGACCATGGTTGTGGTGGCACACATTTGGAACGTGTGCCTGCAGGCCGGCTGGTGCTTCCGTGACGTGTTGTTTTGGACGCTTGTGCAGCTGACGTGGCGGCTTCGCGTCTAGCTCATTCCCACGTGATTTTTTAATTATATATTGGTAACTTCACTCTTAATTTTCGAATAATTTTTTTGCATAGTGCTCTCATCTCTAATTTTTTTAAAAAATATATCTTACATTTTACCTCTTAACTTTGTTGCATCGATCATCCCCTTCATCGACCCCCCGCCTATACCTTAATGTGTATTTTCTCCATCCTTCACTTGCCATTCTTATTCTTTGAGTCAAATTTGTATTCATTTTGATTTCATTACCCCTATACTCTCTACTAATCATTGTGTTTTACTTTGCATCATCGTCTTTATCTCTTGTCTCTTCTCGACGACATACCTCATTCTGTTTTTGTGCAACAACATTATTTATGAAAAGAGTGATAGAGCTTCTTTTTTTTTTAATTATCATCATAAGCAATTAAAAATGGCAAAGGAGGACCATCAAAAACTACATTCATACATAATCATTTTTGCACGTGGCTTCTTTCACTAAGAATAGTGACAGAGATGATGGAAACAAAAAGATGAGTCCTTGATCGCCTTTGAATGCCCCTCCCAATCATTATCCTTAGCGAAGGGGTCATGCGTGAGGATGACGATAGAGGTAAAAGAAGACAAAAGAGAAGACTAAAGTGACAATACAAGAAGATAAGGGCGATGATACGAGACAAAGGATGAGGGAGTTAAGTGCGTAAAGGTATAGACAACTAAGGGCAAAGACATACAAATAAAATTATTTTTTTAATAAATATTTTATGAAAATTTTAAAAAAATGGGTGATGCTCTATAATGATTTCCTAAAATTAGGAGTTTTTTCTTTAAATATTCTTTTTAAAAAAATATTCTAGTTAACCGAGAGAAAACAAACTCACACAATGCCACAAGAGAAATGATTTAAAATCATATTCTTACAATAAATAACATCGCAGATCGATTAATTGGTTATCTAATGTCGTTAGATTTCATAGTATTCACAAGAATCGGGAAGAGGACTGATCACATGAACTGAAACACTTCAACAAAATAATAGTATGAAAAAATTCGTATTTTAAGTCCAATTAATGGCAGCAGCTCTCTGATTGCCATGTTAGAGATGATTCCATTGTAATCACTCAACACAGTGATTTCCATATATTCTAAATGACATGGCCACTCAAACAAGTGGATGAGTGAGTACATAACCACAAGAAGCTACAACCAAAGCAGAAAGCAAGCTGGTGCACAAGCTTATCCCATTGCAAGCAGCCAGCCCACTTTGGATAGCTACAGTGTGGATTACACTCTTGGGCTCATGGGCCGGCCTGTCTCGACATCATGAACGAATCTTGGCCGTTCGATCGGCATCGCGCAACGCATCTTCCGTCCTCCGTCCGCTTCGCTCGTCTTCGATAGAGTGGGGTCGTGGGAGGCGGCACGAATCACGACGATGTTCCTGCGGCTGGTGATGCTGAGGGGTGGGACGGGGACGACGTGGATGCAAGCGGCGGGGAAGGTGAAGGAGACGACGGGGATCGTGGGGTTGGACGTGGTGCCCAACGCCCCGGAGGTGCTCGTCTCCCTCTACAACCGCACCCTCAAGGAGATCCAGGCCGTCCCCCAGAATGAGGGCTACCGCAAGGCGGTCGAGAGCTTCACCCGCCTCCGTCTCCAGGTCTGCCAGGAGGAGGAGGATTGGGAGGCCATCGAGGCGCGCCTCGGCTGTGGCCAGGTCGAGGAGCTCATCGAGGAGGCCCAGGACGAGCTCAAGCTCATCGCCAAGATGATCGGTCCGTCCGTGCCCTCTATTCCTTCTCCCCACTCCCCCCCTTTCCGGTCTCAAATTTTCTTACCCGTCTCCGATCACAACGGCGACTTAGGGATTTTCCATTTGACTTCCTGTGATCTTTTAAATTTTCCTGCTTTTCTATGCTCACTCTATCGTTGATGAAGGTTCTTTACAATTTAGTGGTAAAAATGGATTTTTTTTTAAGATGATTAAGGTGTAAGAATTGGTCCTTAATTATTTTCCTTGATTATCGGCCGCATGATCGATCCTAATTGCTGATACGTTTGATCATTTAGGCTAAAAATTAGGCACTTCTGTCTCAGATCAGATCGGAATTCAAGGGTTTGTCTGCTTGGTTTAAGATCTCATCTGTTTGTCTTTTGTCTCTCGGTAGTGAACGTCATTGTAGGCTTCAGATCAAAAACAAGGATTTTGGAATAGGCAATGCTGTAAAGATTTTGTATATTCTCTGAAGGAAGGGCTTAATCTAATGCTGATATTTTCACGATAATAAATGGAATGACAATGCATTTTAGAGTTTCAAGGGTGCGGAACTATGTACTAAATGTGCAGTTCTTATCTATGACATCCTACTCCCCACCCTTAATCTATAGCTAATAAACCAAATTATAAAGGAAATGGTGCTATCTGATCCTCCCACTTATTTTAAGCTGTCCCTGATCAGCACTATGAAAAATTAGAAGGATCTCCATTATCGGTTCATCCAGTGGTTTTTACATTTCAAGTTTGATATGTTGATAACTTGATATTGTATTGAATCACTGTGAGGTGGGCAATAAAACTAAGATTATTTTAATGGTGGTTCGGAGTTCTCTTTCTCTAACTTCTAAATTGATTATGGATCTTTTTCATGCCGATGATCTTCAAATGCATCCTTTACATGAGTAAATCAGAGATATAGCTATTGTTTAGCAAGTATGTTTGTTATCATTTTCGACATGGCTGGTTGTCTCCTTTGGCCAGGAATGGGTGTGACATCTGCTGAACTGGTAATGTTGCTGTTAGAGGAGAAAGGTACCATGGAACTTTGACAAAAATGTCCTAAGTTAAGGTGTTTATGCATATACGTAGAATCATTGATTCTAGAGATGGAGGCATTGAGATCAGTGCCAGTGAAGCCATTAATCTGGCTGTCTAATTGTGGCCTCAAAATTTGAACCTTGAGTGAGTATTAGTGTAGAGGTCAATATAACTCTGCTTTTAATAGAATCAAGAAGATGACAACAAAGGAACTGACGAACGACTGCAGTCACTCAGTGATGTAGAAATTTTTGTTTTATATTTTCGAACTAGAAGCACAACATGTGCATACATGAAGGTGGACTATGTTATTGCACTTCACATGTGGCACATAGTTAGATGCAGGCCTCTATAGAAATATGTTAAAGATATTTCACCTTGCAATTTAATAAATATTCTGCTTCAACATGATTATTTCAATCTCAGACCAAAAGATATAGAAGTGCATGCAGTTCCTGAATATTTGGCTGTATATTTATATTGCTGTTCTTAACATTTTCAGACTTTAGTGGTGGGTTCTAGTGCTTCTAGCAAGTTTAAGCATCTCACTGAAACTATAGATAGTAAAATGGACAGTTTTTTTTCCAAAAGCAAGATCCTTCGTCCTTAAATCTATGTTTCTGATTATCAGAAAGGATATTTTTGATTTGTCATCTTTTTCATGCCCAATCAACTGTGTGCCATGGAAACTTATTTTGTTGTTGTCATCTGAATGAGAATGCTATTGCCCCTATTGTAGATGAAAATTTGTTTCTTCTTGAAGTGATTGATTACTTGTTTATTCTTTCTTAGCAGCTTATTTTTATGTTTAATATTGAACTACAGAGTGGGATCCATGGGGTGTTCCCGAGGATTATGAATGTGAGGTGATTGGAGATGAAACTCCGATTCCTAAACATGTCCCTCAACACCGACCTTGTTTGCTTCCGGAGGAATTCTTCAAGACGGTAGAGGCAGTCTCTACAAAATCAGTTCCAGAGGGTGAGCCTGCTCCTCAGTTTAAGGCTTAAACCCCTGCCTTGCGTGGTTTCTAGATACGCTGCTTCTATTCTTTTTTGGTATAATTATGTTTGTCATGAATTATCTAGCTTGCTTGCCTGAGAAGAATAATGGTAGGAGTCAATAAAAATTGAACTTGCTTGAAGGATCCTTAAACATGAAGTTGTTATGATACCAATCTGATGAATCTTATATCACTGTGGTTTTTAGGTTTTGTATTCAAAGGTCCTCCCAACTTAGGAAGAAGTTTTCTAGTGTTGAAGACATCATAGTAGTACGGTTCAATGCAGTCCATCTTGCCCAGGTCAGTGCATGGGATCATCATCTTATGCTTTACCTAGATGTTGTGTATTTATTTGATCTTGTCAAAATGAGTTCAATATTAGAACCATGGTTCCAGGACTCACTGACTAGTCAGGAACATCTGGTTTATTTATCATATGCAAATGCTTTTTGTCTAACATCAGATGTCTTCAGATTAGAACATGTCATCTAAGACTATCTCACAAAATGAATGATTTATGTGCATCAGTAGTCTTTTATAGCATTCTCTGGTAGCTGGTGCAAACTAGGGATGGGAGGCTGATTTAGATTTATACAAAAGTCGATATCTGAGCAGACACAGTTTCGGATTCGGGTTTGAGTTCATGTACAATGAAATTCATAGTTGCAATTCCCAAGCATTCATGTTGATTTCATTAAACAAAATTTGATTTTCCAAATAACTTCTCAAAACCTCTGATGAGATTACTTTCTCTGGTGCCATGGATCAGTTTACTTGCTGAATTTACTTTAAATTGAAATTTGTGATGCCTTAAATTATAAGTTTGCAGAAAAGTTTTGATGAGTTTATTATAAAACTCTGATGAGATTATTTTCTCTGGTGCCATGGATAAGTTTACTTGCTGAATTTACTGGAAATTGAAATTTGTGATGCCTTAAATTATAAGTTTGCAGAAAAGTTTTGATGGGTTTATTATAAAACTCTGATGAGATTATTTTCTCTGGTGCCATGGATAAGTTTACTTGCTGAATTTACTGGAAATTGAAATTTGTGATGCCTTAAATTATAAGTTTGCAGAAAAGTTTTGATGGGTTTATTATAAAACTCTGATGAGATTATTTTCTCTGGTGCCATGGATTACTTGCTGAATTTACTGAAAATTGGTTTTTAGTGGGTTTATTATAAAACCTATGTAATGTAATGTCATCTATAGTCTACCAAAGATTATGCTCAGTAGAATCAGAAATTTTCTTTACATCCTTCCCAATTAGGAGCATTTTTCATTCATCCTAGCAAAAGTATTCATGACAGTATCTCCCAAAGGCTAATGAACTTGTTCATGCTTCAAGAGGTAGAATCTTCTTCCCTTAGAACTTTTTCCTGATTAAGAACTCCATCGATTGAACTTATTATGATCACCACTACTACTACTGCTATTCTTTGAATGGCTCCTCTGCTCCTCTTAAATTCACAGATCAAGTGCCATTTTCTCTAACACATTTCTTGGAGGCCGTCGCTACGATTAGAGGCTACTGGTGCGGCTGATGGGCATTGCAGAGGCTGTTGCTACCACCATCATCTACGAACCATCCCAACTGTCGCAAAGGCCATGAAGACCCCCTGTTCATCACTGTATTATTCCCCTCCTGCTCTACCAAGTTGAGGATCCCTGTCGAATGCATTCGATTAATCGCTCCACGCACTGCCGCTGTCGCGCCGTCAACGAAGAATAGCAGCGACGAGGAGCATCGTCTGTTCGTGGGTTCGATCTGCGCTTGAGCGCCGGAGTTCCTCCGGTTCCGCCTTCTCTTGCTGCTCCTCTTCCGCCAGCCTCATCCTGTAGATATGGGGATGAGAGCATTGTTGGAACCAGATATCGGGAAGAATTGATGAGGTAGGAGGGAAGCGACTCCGACTCGCATCAGCGGTGGCTCTGAGCTCTCCATCTTCCTTCCTCGGGAGTCAAACGCACCTTTGCCTATGTACATGGAATTCCTAAGCCACCAATCACGATGCAGGTAGGAGAAACGGGCAGTGATGATTTGGTTGCCAAAGTAATTTTGTATTAGAAAATAAAGGAAAAATAATATTAATGTTGAACTATAAATTCCAGGGATATATAATAATTATGTGGTTGTCGAGGCCAAAGTCTTAGGGCCGATGGCAACCTTGGCTGCAGCTGCGGGCATCTCCGGAGCACCAAACCTTTCCTCCCTACTCCGCCATCAAATCGTCAAACCAGTGCAGGTACCTCCTCCCCGCGCCCGATCTTTCCATGTTCGTCGCCGGACCGCCTGGAGACGAGCTTCGTCCAGCACTCCGCCGCCTCCGCCGGCTGCCGAGGCCGCCTCGCCGGGGCTGTATTCGGCCAAGGTGTATGAACTGACGAAGGAGAACGTGAACCTGGTGTTGGATGATGTTCGCCCCTACCTCATCGCCGACGGTGGCAACGTGGATGTGGTGTCCGTGGAGGACGGAGTAATCTCCCTCCAGCTCCAAGGTCTTGCCTTTCTCCCTCTTATCCTTTTTCGTTTAGGTTCGATGGTTACCCTTTTTTATCGTCATCGTGAATTGTGGGTAAAAATAAGATTTGTTCACAAAGTCCACTCCTTTACGAGGAAACAGTTGGAGAGAAGATAGTCTCTTAGCACGATTTGGGGAACTTTGAAGTTTTGGTGGTGGACGGGACGGGAATTAGATTAATTACGAGTCTTAAGGTTCACGAACTCAACACTAGAGATTGGATAGAGTCGCATCGCTTATATTGATCACTGCAATCCTACTGATTTTATCTCGAATTAACTTGAATCATCCCGTATCATCAGATTACATGATACTTTGCTTGTTCTTTTATGAGTGTGAGAGGGAGGGAGAACAAAGGAATTAGAATATAGTCGCAAGACTGAAAGACGGCTGCTGGAAGGTGAAGCCGTGCTTTATCATCAATTCATTGAGGTAGAACATTTAATTGCTTTTACATCTTGGGATTCAAGGAGAGGCTTGAATATACATCTTGGTTTTTTTTGGACATCACTGGAATACATCTTGTTGCTTTTACTTGATTCTTGCTTGGTATCTTTTTATGTAAATTTCCTTCTGTGGATATTAGGATGAAACTGTTGTGGAAACTGTTTTTCTTTTAACAAAGAATTGTGTGACTATCACAATACATGTTAAGAATTTTAAAGAATAAGCCTGCAGAGTGCAGAGGATAAGAGCACACACACGGACCAGAGAAGCTGAGTCGTATGATATTGGTCTCCAATCCGGTAAGTAACAAGATCAACTTTATTCATTCTACTAGTAACAAAAATAATAACCCCTCTCACCCTGTATCTAACCAAGCTACCGCATGTTATGGTCTGTCCTAGTATGTTCTCCTTCACTTTTTCTCTAACACTTCTCGAGTTCGTCTCTAGCCATAGACACTACTAGACCGCCATGTGCAAGGACAACCAGCTACTCCTAAACACCTGCAAGATCTTTTGCTTAGACCAATCTGACCGCATTGCAGATAGTGAAGAATGAACAGATTGAATGCTCCAAACCTTATCCTTTTTACAAATATGCAAAGTCAACAGGCGGTGAGCAGTGTCTTGTCTTGTATAGGTTTGACACAAATTTTACTTTGATCACTGCATTACATCCTTGTCTTTTCAGGTTCTCTTCAGCAATAAATCTATCTCGTAGACAAAGCCACCCAAATATCTTCGTACACCTTCAAAATGATCTTGATAGGTGCCGATCTATGTCCCTGATCAATCAGGCATCTGTAGAATAACTTAACCTAATCATTTTTCTAGTAAGTTGAGTTTTACCAGCCTACTTAGCAAATTGGTCAGATCAACCTAATGTTCTTCACCTGGCTAAGTTCTGTGTGTGAAAATTCTTAGTTTGTCAATCTATTCATCTGAAGAAACTGTGCAAAGATATATCCTGCTTAGTAAAAATAGAATAAGATATTATGACAGGTTGCTGAGAGACATCTCATTAGTCCTGTGGTCTCGCCATGGTCATGATATATTTTGGCTTATACCAACTATGGGGCACTGTATCTTGAACATAGGCAGGACTGTTTGTTGCTATATTATAGTCTAGTCCTCGGTTCTCTCTCAACTTATGATGCTTCATGAGTTGTTTCAAGATTTTGGAATTGGTTCGTGCCATGACTGTGCTTATTTTTGGTGAGAAGAATAGATGTTGAGATGAATGTTGTGAACTCACGTACAAGAAGTCCTAGATTTAATATACTGACTGATACTTTGCTTATACCAACTATGGTGCTTATACCAACTATGGGGCACTTTCTCTTGAACATATGCAGGAACTATTTGTTGGTATAATATATTCCAGTCGTTGGTCTTCTCTCAACACCAGCGCTTCACCTAAACAAAGTGGCTTTGTTGCTAAATGTCTTAATTTAAGTTTCTTGGTTTCTTGAGCTTTGGCTACGTTAACCGCATTGACTAAAAGAAATGTTTGGTACAGTTTGTTACAGTGTGCATGCTTCCAGTGACCGTACTATGTACTTATGCAGGTTTTTATGTGTCGCTGGGATAATTTAAAGTGTTGGCAGTATTAGTTATGTTCTGGTCCTCTGTCGTCAACCGTTCCTTTATTTTTTTATTTTTGAACACAATCAATGCACCTAGAACTAAAAAGCATGGATGTATTTCACATCATTTTGCTAAGAGTGGAAGAATCAACAAGTCGATTTGCATAGAACTTTGTACTTCGGATTCATACACTCCATCATTCGACTCTTCATTTTTTTTTTCCTTCATCGTGCAGGAGCCTGCGGAAGCTGTCCTAGTTCAACAACCACCATGAAGATGGGTATCGAGCGAGTTCTGAAGGAAAAATTTGGAGAAGCAGTCAAGGACATATGCCAAGTCGAAGGAATCCAAATCGAAACTACAGTTGAGGTATGAATGAAAAGATAATTATACACCAAAAACGGTTCCCATATGATTGATCATTTCATTCTTGTGCTGTTCCAGGCAGTGAATAACCATTTGGAGATATTGAGACCTGCCATCAAAAACTTTGGAGGTAGTGTGGAAGTGGTTTCTGTCGAGGCTGGGGATTGCAGTGTAAGATACACAGGACCAGACTCCATAGGAAGTGGCATCAAAGCAGCCATCAAGGAAAAATTCCCAGATATCATCAACGTAGTATTCATTTAAGAAAAATGCTAATATATTCGTCTCTTATTATGAACGAGCAATTTTACCATTGTATCAAGGTCCATCCTCGGATAACACATTTGTATGCAATGTATTAATCGTAGTAGGGTTTTAGTTATTGGAAGTTTCTTTATTTGCGATGACAAGTTCTTCTTGGATACAAATTAGCAGGAGATTAGGTAGTAAATTAGTGCTTGAAACAAGTGTAGAATGACAGCACAAGAAGAAAATTACACATTCCCGGTGGCTTTTGAGTTTCTCTTGAAATGGCTATTATGTTGGTACAGTCATATCGGATATAAGGAATAATGGTTTTTCGCCTTAGAACTCGACACATGAAAGTTAGGTCATCTCCATCGTAATTGAAATATAAAATATTTTTCCTAATCGCTAGTAGTTAAATCGACACCGATTATAAAAGACAGTCTTAAGCATGATCTTCCATATCGTTTTAATCACGACACATAAAAATTAGGTCATGTCAGTCATAATAATAAAAAAAAATATCATAATTAGATTGACACCAATTATAAAAGATAGTTGTCGCTTTAATCTTTTTCTTTCTCATCTTCGGATTACTAATTTTAGACATTGATCTGTGCAGAGAAAGATAAACATCGGGTGGCATTGATTCTCTTGACACACATCGAATCTAGATAATGTCGAACTGATCATATGGAAAGTAGATAACGACATTGATATCAAATTCAAGAGAAGTCATTCTTCTCGTTCTTATTGGATCACATCACGTTCAAGATGGTACTCGATGATGCCAACCAAATAGGAGACGAGGGGGCACTTCCACAGAGTTGTATTAGGACACACGTGTTCACAGCCACCGACGAAACAGACCTTGTGGCTCCCATGAGTTGCAGAAGAAGGCATGCTATAGTACGTCGATCCAATGAGAAAGAAGAGTAGATTCCATCACTACTATAAAAGAACCTCACACGAACACACACACACACACACAGGATTTTGGAGTGTGTTAGGATCATCTTGTAGAAGACAACCCACACACACACATATAAGAAGATCAAAGTCGGGTGTGACTTTCGATGCGAACAATCTAACATTGAAGTCAAAGTAAGGATGAAAATTTTATAATCTTGATTACTATGGTTTGATTTTCCAGCTAAAGAGAATATTTGAATACATCTACATTCCATATGGTGCTTATGTGTGGATTGTGCATATTATATTATGGGTTATACATACGGAGTATAAATCACTCAAATATGGGTTTGATAGAAAATATATAATTAATTAGTTATCGTCCGCTACGCAAGCATCACGTAAAGCTTGTGAGAGAAAAAGGCCCAAACGATTAGAAACTCACTTGCCCACATGGATAAGAGTCCAAAATGTAGCTTGGGTTGTTTACCAATTATTCTTCATGGAATATTTATAAGAATATTTTTGAAAATCCAATGATAGCTCAGATCGGTCGATTACAAATTACCACCCCTATGAAATATTCACAAGAATATTTTATCTCTTCAAGATCAGATATAAAAATACACTCTTTAATTCTAAATAGAGGGAGATAAGGACCTTAGAGAGAAAGAAATTGACATCGAAACTAACTTATGTGTCGGAATGATCGAGTCGAAAAGTCTTTCCCTATTTTGGTATTTAAACAGATGATAATGCTTTCCACCTCGTAAGATCAAGGCCACTTAAGGCTGACAAGAATGTTAATGTTATTTTTTTTTAATAACGATCATGATAAGTCATCCTTTGGAATTCTCGATGAGTTGAAGGGTATCAGACAAAGCATTCTTTTTTCTATCTTTATATCTTAGTCACTCAATTCTATACTGGAGGGTGATGTGGAGAGTGGTCTGATTGAACCCTCGTAATCTAGCTTTTTTAAGCTCTAAACTATCTTATCTTTTGAATGTCATGAATATTTTCCAGACGACGTATGACCATATAATTAATGTCTAATTCATGTGGATCAAACCGAGGAGGAGTGAGAAGGGCTGCAACGGTGACCATAATAACTTTGACCGTCTCGGTGGCCCCCCACCGCGTTGACAGCTCACTCGCCAGCTCACATTCCCACCGTCACCGACGGCGCGAACTAGTACCCGTACGCGTCACGGACCTTGCGGGCCCCGACGGCGCTCCTCGCTCCTCGCCACCCAATCCATGGGCGACGTAACTGGGTTGCCGCCACGCGTGGGTCGTCCTATAGTCTTCCCTCCTCCTGGTGACGCGGGCCCCAAAGATTCCCGGCGGCTGGTCGTTCGCGAGAGACTCACGTGACGTAATGTAATGCCCGCACCACTTGAAGGCCACACCAATAATGAGTTCTCGCTCGCGAGATGTCACTACTGACGTTATGGATTATAGTTCAACGAGTTGCATTCATGGAAGAACATTTGGAACCTCACACAGTGAGGGAGATGGAGACCTCCACTCGATGGACATGCAAATCCAGCATTATTAGCTCACGCTAATCCATCATAACCATGCGCAAAAGAGCAGTTCGAAGATCTTAATGTGCACAATTAGCATTATCTCTCTCTCTCTAACATGCCATTACTGTTGTGTTGCATGCACTGTTAAATGAGACGTTCTGTCTCATTTACAGTGCCAATATTTGATTCGATCTTTCTATGGCAGAAAGAAATATGAATAGAATTGTTTCTTCTTCTCTTCGCTGCTGCAAATCTATGATTAATATGGTTTGGTCACAAGACTGCTTGTTCTCAGAACTGCTGCTGCAGCCATATGTTCTCCGCACTCCACAGGTCGTCCCACCACACGTCTTGGTCCAAGTCGGTCAACCCCAGGTCGGCGTAACCGCCGGAGCTGGAGCTCGGCAGGGACTCGGACCAGCAGGCAGTAGTCACGCCTCCGCTGTTATCCTGACATCCGTGCATGCTGGCGGCGGGGAAGCCGTCGGAGACCCGAGGCGGCGAGAAGTAGTGCATCCCGAACGAGTCCGACGAGGACGAGCCGGCCGCGCTCGAGGTCTCCGAGTTCAGCTTGGTGGGCCCGGTCACGTCACGGCTGTTATCCTCACATCCGTGCATGCTGGCGGCGGGGAAGCCGTCGGAGACCCGAGGCGGCGAGAAGTAGTGCATCCCGAACGAGTCCGACGAGGACGAGCCGGCCGCGCTCGAGGTCTCCGAGATCAGGTCCACCCTGGCGAGCTCCGTGGTGGGGTCTTCTGGCCGGTGGCTTGTGGCCGGAGAGACCGTGGAGTTTCCGGAGGCCGCCTGGATTCGTTCCACGAGGCGGGGTATCCACAGGTACCGCATCACGTCCTTGAACTGCTTGCTGTTGACGTCGCATTTGAGTTGCTTCGCGTGCTTCTGCACCCTCGTCCGCCAGTAGTTCTTTATCTCGTTGTCGGTCCTCCCCGGCAGGTGCTGCGCTATCTTGGACCACCTGCAGCAGAGTCCGCGTCCGTGGGTTAGGGGCCACGCCGTGGGGAAGAGTTCGCATCAGGGGAGTGTTAGGCGAGACTGCGGTTACCGGTTGCCCCACCGAGAGTGGAGTTCGAGGATGAGGAGTTGCTCCTCCGGGGTGATGTTGCCGCGGCGGACGTCGGGCCGAAGATAGTTGAGCCACCGCAGCCGGCAACTCTTCCCTGTTCTTCTGAGTCCTGTTCATAGAGAAGATGAATTTGAGAAGAAGGCCAAGGAAACTGAGAAGGAGCAGAGCAGTGGTCTCCGAATCGGTACCTGCGCAACGAGCCAGAGAATTCCAACGCCCCTCGCCATGAACAGCGATGTAATCGACCAGAACAACGTCCTCCTCCACGGTCCACGGCCCCCTCCGCAGTTCCATCTCCTCCTCTCTGAGTGGTATGGCGGAGCCACAGGTCGTCTCATGGAACTCCATCGACTCCTCCGACGGTTAAGGTAGACAGAGGAAGAAGAGAGAGAGCTCCGAGGGGTGGATGTGGATGAAGACGAGCTTATATAGACGGCGGCACGTGTGACGGAAGCGAGCCGCAATGGGCCGAGGGTCTTTAAAGCCAAAAGCGGTGGCTTTTGATAGACATCAAACAGCGTCCGAGACCTTTGACGTTGACTGCCCATTCCCCCTCCTCCTCCTCCTCTCTCTCCTCTCTCCTTCCTCGCTGTCTCTTCCCCCGTCTCACTACTTCTCGTACATGGACACCGAATTACCATTGGTGGCGACTCGAGGTCCGTTCGGACACGGTGGGGTTTGACACCGGTGAGTACAACAGGGTCGAGGAGAGGATATGCCCAACCACAACATCATGTTTCACGTGAGGTCGGGGAGCTCATTCGGTCACCGCGATCTTTGCGTGTCCAACGGTGTTTCTGCCTGACAGATGTTCGACGTCTTGTCTCGTAGTCTTCTCCAGGTGTATTCTCACATCATCGAGTTCCTTGTTGATCTCAGTCTGACTTCCTTTGCATCCAAACACCGATCGTTAGAGATATGTCACTTCCCAACAGAGACTCGGAATGCCGTGGGTCTCATATGCTTAGCCATGCACTATGATCCTCATCCCATACGAGCAACAAGAACAACAAATCCACTGCTGGAGATAAATTTCAGAGATTTTTTTTTTCTCTCTGTTTGCATTTCTTCTTCGATAAATTTCGATTAACTTCGTTCTTAATTGATTGATCACAATTAGGTTTGACTGTTCGGACTAACTTGGATGTAAAAGAACGAGGAGGGGAATGGCGTGGCTGCTGCTGCCGAGTCATATCTGCGTGTCCCGACACTCCATCGGTCGGACCAAAGGGAGGTGGCGGTCAGACATTTCCACAAACAGGCAAAGGGTGCTCTGCCTGGGGTCAAACGGTACATCGGAACATCGACATGCTTCAAAACACAGGCACTTCCAGAAGCAACAACCCAAGACGACGACGCAGAAGGAAGGACTCGCAGAGTGGGGGCGGCGTTGGCTCCGAGTACGGCATGAGAGGACAGGGAAAGGCAATCAATCATTCGCTTAGCAGCAGCGTTTATTTAGATGATCGCATGCCATAAAACAGTGTGAGCGAGACGTCTACAGCAGAGGATGGATTGAAATGCCTTCAATTCATTTCACACCATACTGATTTATATAAGATGTTAATTGTGACACTTACTGTTAAGAACAAAGCAAGAAATGTTGGTTCAAAATTATTAATATAAAAAATATATATATTGAGATTGCAAAAGGAAATTTTGAGACGTCTAATCGTTCGGTGTATTGTGTTGTATTGTTGCACAAAGTGATGTGTTTTATAGTATGTGAGTGTTATGTACGTCATTTAATATAATATTTTTATATATTGTTTTTTGTTTTTGGGCAATATTTTTATTGATAGAACATTATTAATGTCTGAGCGTTATGTACATTATATAATATAATATTTTTTTGAAGTCATCCTTTTTTAAATCATATGCGACAATAATAAGACGTTACATCGCATTTATATTTTTCTGTTATTGAAATTTTATGTAAAATAACATCTAATCGAATGGCATTTTGGAAACATGCAAAACATTTAGGAAAAGAGCAATCATGTTTTTTTAGTAAAATATTTTTTATCTCTCTTATTTTCTTATCACTAATATTCTACGATTTATCTTGACTACTAATACAAATATAAATGATCCTTCCTAGTTGTTTTATGAATCAAAAAATTCTCTAATTATAACAAATTAACCATCCAATGCCATAAAAATATGACGAGCTAATTACAAACTATCCCCTATAGTTAGTTATTCTTAATTTCTTGGTCCATATATTTAAAAGGTTACATTGATATCTTTATAATTATGAAAAAAAACATCTATATCCATTTATCATATTGCCATCGATTTTACTAGTAAAAACATGAAAATAAAAGGTAAAAAAGATAATTTTAATATTCTAGTCGATGGTGATAGACGATTTTGTTAGAGCCGAATGACAAAGCCGTTGGGAACCATGGGTGAGTATTGTGGATGAGGAGAGCGACAACAACGAGAGACAATGACGACTTTGCATATATATTAACATCGACGTAATTATTAAGCAGCCATCACCTCTCCTCATCTACAATCATCCGTGACTTTAACGGTGTCGACATCCGCTACCACTAATTCAAACGTTAAAATTATTTTATTATTATTATATTTTTATTAGAAAAAAATGGACTTAGATATTTTACTTTCATAATTATAAGAATATCAATATAATTTTTTACGATATAAGAACTAAAATATTAAATATAACTAACTAACGAATAATATATAATTAACCCGAATGTGATCGACTGAAAAAGATGTTGCGTAGAGTCCACGATAGTTGGATGAGTTAATCATCTCCGGTTGGGTTTGGTGAGCAATCTTGTCGATTTAGTTGTCCCCTTCATCTAAGCATCGGTGTAGGGTTGGGAAGGTGAGAAGACGAGTTGTATATGTTTCCTTGGAGATGGAAAGCACATGACATTAATTATTATGCAGGCATGAAGCACTTTAATTATGTTAGTTTATGGCTATATATTCCGTATGAGACAAAAGCCTTACAAGATCGTGACATGTTTGATATTTCGATTTACTACACTTAGTCTTCTAATCATGCCAAATCAGCAAATGATGGTTGGTGACACAAAATTCTCCGATTATTCCTTGTGGAAATGTGCATAATCCAAGTCACGTCAATTACTCCCTCTTTTCTTTTTGCATAACATAATCACAAATTAATACTTGTATTATATATATTATGTCAAGAAACTTTGGGAGAAACCAATTTCAATGAGTATTGTTCCCTTTTGCAAAGACAACCCTAAGGATTGAAGGTCAAAAATCTATAATTTTTGGTCTATCAAAATAATGATTTCGAGCTTCGTATGATAAATTGATATTTAAAATATTAATAATGTACGAGAGACATTCAGTAAAGATTATCTGATATTTTTTATACGTAAAACATCGGTACATTGATGATATATAAGATACACTTATAAAAAATCGATTGTCCGAAATCTCATTCGATGAATTAAAAAAAATATATCATTTAGTTTAGCTAGTAAAGATCATAAATAATAATAATAATAATAAATTCTAAGATCGAATAATTACTCTCATCTTCACTTTTAAACCAATAAATAATAATAAAAAGGATCTCAAAAGAACTAAGCACTTCCTATCAAGGACAAGAACTCGTTGACCATCGGAAGTAGAAAAATGGCATGAAGCATGGCAACAATCGAAAAAGAATTTGATGACGGTGAATAGGACAAAAAAAAAAAAAAAGAGTGTGCTTTTCTTCCATTCTATCTCAACTAAGTGAAGCATCTTTGACCAAACAATCTCTATCCTTGCGAGGAAGTCATCGTTGTGTAGCTCAAAAGACTTTTTTGGTGCGTCTTTTGACCTTCGAATACATACTCAAGTATGATAGCCGACATTTCTACGAGTACACTAATTAGGTTTCACTTTCACTTGAGCTCAACGATGACACGGATTGTTTGATCCGAATCCAATAATAATGGGAATGCATTGACTCTATATATGTTGTCTACTAAAAACTAGATAGAGAAGATGTTGAAGTCAACATGTTCTAAGATAAAATATTTGTCATCTCATCTCATTGCATTATTATTATTATTATTATTATTATTATACAAATTATGTGAATGATCATTCATTTAGCTACTTAGATTAACAAAAAGTATCCAATAAGACCTATCCAACTATCAAATTAGCCAAAATGACAAACAATTAGAAGCTTGGCCTCTCTCTCTCTCTCTCTCTCTCTCTCTGTTTATGTGTTTTTGTGTGTGTGTGTGTGTTAATTACAGTAAAAATATGGTAACTAATTTGAAGATTAAGTGTGTTTTTGGTGCATATTCTTATTTTGAAACCATACATGTTTTTATCACTTTCATTTCACTTCACGCTTAAAGTATTAGATAAGATATTGTATTTTGTGTTATTAGTACTCTCCCTCATATGTGGTTGATTGGCTTATGAAATTAAATTAATCAGGGATTTTTTTTATTTTAAATACGACATAGATAATATTTAAAGTTAGGAATCTTTTGCTTTAATATTATTTAATTTTTTTATTAATATAATTCCATTTAAGAACTTGATAGAATGATCTTATTATTATTTTATATGATATGCTCATTATTTTTTATTGATAGAAATTTGATACGAAATCTAATATATCATGAAACTAATTTGATATAATATCATTTCTCTCTACGAGAACATTCGAACCTCTATCTACGATGACGAGCTATAGAAATTTCATGACAAAGAGTTAAATGAGACAATCAATTTAGTTATCAACCTGAGATGCTATCGACCATGTAAAGAGATATACTCAGGTATCTGTTTCTGTCCTTCTTCAATTGAGTGCCTCATTAATTTTTTTTCTTTAAGAATTTTTATTCATTTATAATAATGTTTTGATAAAATATTTGTAAGTTTTTTTATCTTTAAATAAAATTCTCCTTCGACCAATTCAATATTTTTTTTTATTTCTTACGAGACAATACCCGAAACATAAATTAGGTTAGATCAATTTTTCATATAAAAAAGGATAAATAACGAATGCGAGATTAAAGCTCAAAATCTTATAATAAATTATCGAAACTTTTATCGACTAAGTCAGTTGATACCTTCATATAATTAAATTAAATTACCCATTAGCGTTAGCACGATGAAACTTAAATCAATCGATATCCTTCCATCTAAGAAGTATAACTTTATAATGAATTAAGAATCAATCATCTATAATTTTATGATCTTAATTTACGTTCCTCGTACACCCGTGATGGACGGCGACGACGTGTATGTGCGGCGGTGCCTACCCGGCATTAGATGTCTCCCCTCATCATCCGATCCGATCTCTCCCATGGCTTAGATGTCTCCCCTCATCATCCGATCCGATCCGATCTCTCCCATGGAGAGAGATCAGGTCAACTCGGGGGCCAGCGAGATGACTGAGGTCAATCCATCATGACCTTCTCAGCGTTGTGAGTGTCAACTCAAGTGCTCGAGCTAGTGCGGTCTACTGTGGCTTATCCTTTCAGAGATTTAGGAAGATCCGAAGCCACTTTTCCTCGGATCGTGTTCACTTTGTAACATCAAATCCATGTCCTCATCAAGATGATGCAGCTCGGAATGTGACCACCAACCTTTTTGCCTCTCTACAGGATGTATGCTGCACTGAGATGTTATTGGAGGAGAAGCCATTTGGTTTGATTCTGGTTGGTAAAAAGCCTTTCCAGAAAGAACTTGAACTGGTTGGCTACTGTTGGAATGTTGATTAGAAATAAATGTGATGATAGCAGGCAAAAAAGGTCAATGAGAAAGAGGCAGCAGTAAAGTGAAGAAAGAGAGAAGCATGGAGGAAAAGGTGGCTGCTACCATGTTTTAGTTATCTATCCTCCTCTACTCTCAAATGTTGTTGTTGTCAATTCCACTACTTGATTAGGTTGAAATGAATGTCATCATCATCATCATCATGTATGCACACTTTGATTGATGGAATCTGCTTTATCCACACTAAATCCATTTAAAGGTCATATGAATCATTTGAATTATCAAAAAAATTTGAGATGAATAAAAAAATAATCTCATATTGTCAAAGATTAAAATATGAACCATAATTGAATCTTTCTATAGTGTTAGAAAAGATACCTAAGGAGTTTAAATCCTTTATTCCCTCACACATTTTGGAAATTAAAAAAGTTATTACTATTATATAATAGGGTTAAGCCATAATATATGATCTTAAGTTTATGAGTTGAATTATTATTTAATCTTGACTAATTTAACTCAAATTCATCCTTGTTAAATTCCATTAGGACTAGTAAGATATATTCAAGATTGATTTCATTAACCTTTTAGATCGATATAACAATAGGATATATGAAATACTCAAAACGGAGATAATAAATCTATTAGGGTATGCGATGTATAAAAATCTAAATACAAAGTACGATACGGTTCGAGTAACCTATAGAACTAGTATAATGCAAATATAATTATAGGGACAATGAAACGATCTATATAGCTTGATATCTTTGAATTAAATAATAATTAAAAATAAAAAAAATAAAAAAAGTATATCAAGTTATTCTTTGGATACTTTTACTTGACCAGTTCAATATAACTTAGAACTGTTTTCTCTAAGACTCCATTAAATTTGCCATATTGGAGAGGTGGACAGCCACAGCTGCCAAATTGGAGTAGTGGCCATTCCAAGATTGAAACATCAATGAGCTTTTGCAGGAGGAGAAAGCTTTTAGGTTTATCTTGGAAGGTCAAAAGTTGTGGTAGGTAAAACTATCTGATGAGGGAGACAATCGAGTCCCTGAAAGGAATCATGCTATGATAAGAGTCAAACAAGCAGTACGACCCAACCTCGTACAGTTGACATTCTCATTGGGCTGGAAAGAAGGGAGGAACTCTTGCGATGCATTGATGAGTGACGACAACAAACAGTCCATAAAGGCTCAAAAGCTGATTGGTGATGCCATTTTATTATCAGCATAAGACAGAGGTGAAAAATACTTTTTCTTGAAATATTTCTCATTCCAGAAATATCTATCACACCATCCGATAAATAAAAACCTTTCATGTATGATTTGGGATCGAAAAACTTCACTTCAGATTACGTATAAGATTTTAAACTAACTTAAACGTCGAAAGTGTTCTTACGAGATGCATCTCTGACACTAGTTTTACTAACCTCCTCAAAGATTATATTCGACTCGATTAGCTTAACTCTATGACACAGATTGACGACCAATTTCGATACTAACAGGTGCCCTAAAACAAAAGATGCATCTTGTTACTCTTGAACAAATGACAGCAGATCTTATAGAGTCACCCAAAATCCGACACCAATAATATACACCAAAGTATTTCTAGTATATGAAGCATATATTAGAGAGGAGATGAGACTATATATGCTTTCGGGCATTTTATGGGTTGATCCATACTATGTGAACAATAGTCGATGTATGGCTGGAAAAGAAATAATAATAATTAACAAAACACTAGTAATATCTCCCACAAAATTTGGTGATTTGGATATGATGAATTATTGAAAAAAAATCTCTAAGTTTCAAAATTTTCTGCATAGTACTCTCTCATCAAATGAAAAAACCTTTACCATTGCCTTTGTTAGACCTACCGTCACCCTTGCTAGGCTTAGCGATAGAGGCATAGCCTCCATGGCTATCACTGATGCCCGTAACCCCTTCTCGTTGTTGATCACAAACAATGAAGAAGGGGTGAGGGGGGGGGAAGCCCACCCTCTCTTGCAACTTTTGTTGTAGGCCATGAAAGGATCGTGTGGCTTCTTCACGCACCCTATTCACCATCAACCATTGGCGAGGAAGGAGGGGGCATGCCCTCGTCGTCAGCTATAAGGAAGGAGGGGAATGACACACCCTCTCCCGCAGCCTTCGTCATTGGCCATGGAGGGGCTACCTAACCTCGAACACCCTCCTCATCGCTAACCATCGAAAGGACGGGGTATGGAATGATCATTTTTAAAAAAAAATACTTTATAAAAATTATTCAAAATTAAAACACTATATGTGAAATTCACAAACTTAAGCACCTTTTTAGAAAATTCACCCATTTGGAGAGAGAGAGAGAGAGAGATATATAAAATCTTTAGATTACTTGTTGAAGTTTTTACCCAATGTATACATTGATCCATCAAGCTTGGAGATGCGTGAAAAAGATTAGATTGGGAAAAGCCTTTTAAGAACCGTGCCCGTGCCCGAAGAACCCCGCTCCGGTTTTTGTGTCCAGGAAATCTGCCGATGGCGATGGACAAGGCAGCGAACTTTCAAGGCATGATCTGCGTCCATCAAGCGTAAAGATCCGTGCTTATATTTGATCGCCGCCCCGTTAAGATCTGCAAGTGGCTTCAATGCCAACATCACCTGTGGCGTACATACGCATATCGCAATGCCTGCACAAGAATTCCAAATCTATGAGTAGATTCTTCAGATTATTTTTCGTCATATTTTTCCTGTTTGAATCGCCCAGAAAACCCCTCACTCCTTTTTCTTCTCTCCACCAAAATAAAATAAAAATATTGCCCTCTCCGTCTTTTCACACTAACATGTTTATCCAGATGAACTCACAACACTTCAACGGGAGAGGGCAGATAAACAACATTTTCTCTCCTTTTTTTTCTCTCTCTTACCAAGAAACTCTCATTTGACTCGTACAAACAATAGTGTCTCTAATATGTAGTAAAAACTCCTGAAAAGAAACCATAATGTATGTTCACAGGTTTCCATATGAAACATGAAGCCATATAATACCTTATTTTGAAACCATACCATATTTACACTTCTGCCGCAGGTATGTCACTAAGGTCCAAACCCTCCACAGGCAAGTCCGATGTGAGGGTGCTCAAAATTCCTTCAGAGTTGAGAGTCAAACCACTCTGCCAAATAGAACGAAGAAACAAGAATAAGTCAAATGAATATTTTGAGACGATCTACTATGTACAGACACGAGGGAGGCATCTGTAAGAATTATAAGAACACTGCTCCAAACTGATAACAAGTAACCCCAGATCCTAGAAAAGCTGATTATTCTTTTGAAAACCAGAAAGGTGATTGGATGAAAAAAGAAATCATAATTGTGCTATGAAAAGAAGCTTCATTTAAAATGCTCTTACAGAAACATAGTATATATAAGTAAAATTGTTTGGCACAAACAGGTTCTGGTTCATCTAGTCTTAAGTAGATTAGAAATGATAAACACTCCATGAGTACCTCAGGCTGGAATCTTAGAATGTCGGCACGAGCCATGGCCTCGGCTTGGGCAATCCTCTGCCGGAATGCTTGAGCCATCTCATCGGCCTGACACAACCCACAACAAAAGAGTCAGTATCTGCCAATTTCTAAATAGCAAGTACAATAGAAAACCTAGCGCTAGTTCTACCTTCTCAAAAACAAGCTTAGGATTCCGGATCATATCACCAGGGGTGGATTCCAGCTTTTTAGTAGAAAGGCTTACTCGGCCTCTTTCACGATCATGACTCAGTATCATTACCTTGTAACATTGAAAAAATGTGGATACCAAAGCTAAAAAACTGAATGGAAATAAGTAAAATAAAGTACCTTAAGGAAGTCACCAGGTTGCAGGACTGTCGAGATGTCTGTGATACGATCATGACTAATCTGGCTAACATGGAGTAGACCACTGATTCCACCAATATCGACAAAGGCACCATAAGGTTTAAGGCTTTGGACACTTCCTAAGACCACCGAGCCAATTCCAAGTTGAACCTGACTTTCTGCCATGGCCTTGCGGTTGCTGAGAACAAACCTAGATTGCTCCTCATCAACCTCCACAAATTTTAGGGGTAGCTCCTTACCAATGAGTTCTTCTGCTGTTGATTTCTGATTTATTTACAGGACACATTGATCAACAAGCAACTAGTTACACTAACATTACTTGTCAGGTCTATTAGAAGGCATAAAACTACTAGTCTCAAATCAAAATGGCTGAACTTGAAAAATTAGGCAGACTAAAAGAAAAGACGAAACCAATGGATCAGCTCTAAGAGGTTAGTAATCAACATTGTTGAAAATAGCAGAAAAGCCCCTCCTGCACTCAGAAGTTCAAGGCATGGTGCTAAAATCCATGAAATATAGTCACATATGCATAAAGCTGTATGATGTGGAATAACTAAGCTGCACACTGGGTGACTATTTGTGCCCGGGCTGTGGGCATGTTTTGCGTAGCTCCTTACCAATGAGTTCTTCTGCTGTTGATTTCTGATTTATTTACAGGACACATTGATCAACAAGCAACTAGTTACACTAACATTACTTGTCAGGTCTATTAGAAGGCATAAAACTACAAGTCTCAAATCAGAATTGCTGAACTTGAAAAATTAGGCAGAATGAAAAGAACAGACAAAACCAATGGATCAGCTCTAAGAGGCTAGTAATCAACATTGTTGAAAATAGCAGAAAAGCCCCTCCTGCACTCCGAAGTTTAAGGCATGGTGCTAAAATCCATGAAGTATAGTCACATATGCATAAAGATGTATGACGTGGAATAGCTAAGCTGCACACTGGGTGACTATTTGTGCCAGGGTTGTGGGCATGTTTTATGGTCTGCATATGTTTTCAACACTTCTTTGTTAACAGTTAACTCTTGAATTGTTCTTTAATATCTTGCACTTTGATTCTTCTTCGTACTTATCAGTAGATAAAATAAAAAATGAGTACACCAGGTGTACCCCAAGTATCTTGTCAGATCCATATTAGCATATTGGATATGGCTCAGATGATTCTCAAGCCTTTTTATTACAGATATTAAATAACAATTGATATGATGATATTAAAGGTTAATATTTTCACTTGTGAGACTTCTTGACAACTTTTTTCTAATTGTTCATTTAATATGACAATATTATTCTTCTCTTCCGTGGTGTATCTTTGCATTGTTGCAAAAGATACTTGAAGCATGTCTGAAATCTCATCCACATAGTATGTCTCAATGGAACATCAAGAAGTTGTTATCCCATATTTAATTGCTCTTTTATCATGGCAAAACACTAAAACACTTTCTCAAGCTAATCATTTGACTTTTATCTTCTTTTACTTTAATATTTTTAGTATCATAAAATTACAAAAAAAAAAAAACATATGTGCACATATTCTGAAGTATAATGTTAGGCACAATGTTATGACATGTATTATCAGGTAAGATCAAGTGTGTGATAGGGCAAAAAGAGAAAAATAATTATGATGAGGGAGTACCACCAGATAGCAAAAGAAAATGATGATTCACTTAAAGACCAGTTTGTAAGCAGAAAGTTGATTAGCGTTGCAACAGTCATAGTAGTCAAACTTTAAGGTCCCTGTAAATAGCAATAATAGATTAAAACAAGAAAAAATGAAAGTAAGGGAACTAACTGTTGATATGTGTGAAAATGGAACAAAACCACGAAGGCCCTCTACAATGGCTACAACACCGCCTTTATTTCCACCAACAACCTACAGTTATGAAAATCAGTATCAGAAGGGTAAACTGAAATCAATATATAGTAAATAGGAAACTAAGTTTATTCTTATCAGATAAGGACTCTGTATAGATTGTCATCTGCTGATAGTTCATAAATTTAGTTGAAACCATGGACATTGATGCATTAACTAGCTTAAACGGAGTACCATGTCTTCTCCAAGAAAAAATCTCTAATCTTCGTCAATTATCCAGATTCTGTGTGGTGCTTTTCCCATGCTTCTACATAGCATTATAGAGGTCAACCTTTACTCAATCAACAAAAAGACAATTGGTTTCAAATTGATGGAACATCATTGTTTGAGCTAAAGATTCCAAAGAATTCATGAACTACAGATTAAGAAAATTAATTACCCTTTCCATCAGTTATTTGCATTTGTTATCATGTACATCAGCTGTTAAGAGAAATGCTGAGAGAACCAACCATTTCCATAGAAATATGTATGTGACTAAAAATAAGTTCCACAAAAGGACAAGGTAGACAGAAAAGACCATAATAGGCAAACAAAATGGCTGAACCAGAAACATCCAGTGCAGCAGTGATCAATTATAACAGCATGTAAATATAATAATAATAATGATATACAATAATTCTCTATGAGAATCTAGAGATCACCAATTTGCTGCAGCCATAAATATAACTGAAACTATTCATAACATAGAAAAATTAGGGACTAAGTTATATTAGCTGCAGCCTCGTAGTTTGTCAAAAGGAAATAACACGGTGCAGTGTGCAAGATTCTCACCTGACCCTTGACAACAACATCTTCGGCCTGAAGCTGCCTACACCTTTCCCATGCAAGACCATATTGAATAGACCGCAGGCTCAGAACCAGGCTATCATCCGCAGTTTTCTCACCAATTATGACAAACTCTTCAACTAATCCTGGATATATGCCCGCTTCAGCGACATGCTTAATTTTGTGAATGCATGCTTCTTGAAGAGGTAAGTAGGCAGAAGATTTTGCAGTGATATCAACCAATGCGCCATTTGCATCTGTCAATAAGACAGTTCCTTTAACCTGGAAAATAGAACAATTGATCAATCGACTGGACCTGGATGGACTACGAATATCTACAACCACATGCCTAAAGCTTCATGCGCGGAATTACAGCAACTAAACTAAAGATAATTGGTAATTGAGGTTAGCGATATCAAATTATTATCTTTATTTCCCTTTAATTTGTATCAAATACTCCCGCGATGAACTCCCAAAACAATAACCTCTGCAGTGAATCATGTACAAAAGTAGAGGCACAAGCCTCACCGTTAATCATGACAAGTTAAGGCCAGTAGGTAGGGGGAGAGGGAAAGAGATGAGAGACCTTGGCGCCGATCTCGGAGTCGAAATCGTACTTGTCGAGGGCGGCGTGGAAGACCTCGATGGTGAAGGCGACGCCCTCCATGGGGGCGGTGCGGCACCTTTCGGAGGCCTCCTCGAAGAGTTCCCTCAGCTTCTGCCGCTCCTTCTGGGCGGGGGTGAGGGCGTACGTGCCGGCGACAACCGCCGCGTGGCAGTAGGAGCGCCTCACCGGCGGCTTCGAGGGGACGGCCGCGGAGGAAGGTCGAGAGAGTGGGGAGGAGGAGACCAGCGGCCACCGGAGTCCGGCGGAGAAGCTATGCGGCGCCAAAGCCGCCATTTCCTTTCGCTTCCTACCTAATCTCTCTCTCTCTCTCTCTATCCATCTGTCATCTCATCATCGCCATGGCCGATTCTATATGTTCCGGTTCTTTCTGCAACCGCTGAGCAGAAGCCCGATACAAACCCTCGGCTGGAGGCCCAAACAAAACCCATTTGGGCTTACGGCAGCCGCCCAATGCGTCGCCACAACACAGCGTCGCCCGTTTCTCCGCGCATTACGAATGGAAATCAATACAGTCCCAGAAATCTGAGCCGTCAATTGATGGATAACAATCTTAACGTGTAAAAACAACGGTTCTTGATTCAGGTGGGAAATGTACCAAGGATTGCTGTAATAGTGGGGCCGACGAATCGGCACATGCCTGGCGCCTTCTGTTGCTTCCGTTTATGGTTCGAGAACGTTCGCCGGGTCATCTCTCATGTCTGTGATGGGACCCATGTTCTCGTTGCTTACTTAATCAACCCCAACCCCACCTTTCTACGACCCATCTCAAGCGCATCGGTTGTGCGTGTTCGTAGCTCTCTCTTTCGTTGGATTGTTCTTTCTCTTGCTCGTCCTCAATCGGGTTTCATGGCGCCGGTGATGGTGGCAAGGGCGGCTGTGAAGGCGGCCGGGAAGGGGAATCCATCTAGGGTGTACGTGACGTTCCTGGCGGGTGATGGCGATTACGCGAAGGGGGCGGTGGGTTTGGCGAAGGGAGTGCGGAAGGTGGGATCCGCCTACCCCATGGTGGTGGCGGTCCTCCCAGATGTACCGGAGAGCCATCGCCGCCTCCTCGTATCGCAGGGCTGCATCATCCGCGAGATCGAGCCCGTCTACCCGCCGGAGAACCAGACCCAGTTTGCCATGGCCTACTACGTCAGATCTGGGAGGTAACCCATCTCTCTCTATCAATCTCGCCTTTAGTTTTGTACGATCACTTTACAGAGTGACCGGCTTGCTTACAGTTCATGGAGTACCAGAAGATGGTGTTCCTGGAAGCGGACATACAGGTGCACGAGAACATCGACCACCTGTTCGACCTGCCGGACGGGCAGTTCTCCGCGGTGATGGACTGCTTCTGTGAGAAGACGTGGAGCCACACGCCGCAGCACAAGATCGGCTACTACCAGCAATGCCCGGAAAGGGTGGCGTGGCCCACCGACGAGCTCGGCCAGCATCGCCACCTGCGAGTCCCTCCTCGCCACCCTCAAGAGCACCCCCGTTACCCCCTTCGCTGAGCAGGTCTCTGTTACTACTCTCCACTATGCAGTATAATATGTTTCCCTAGTCAGTGTTCAAGTCTGGCGTCTTGCAGAGACTGAAGTGATGTGTATGTTCTCTTGTGCTATCGTTATAGGACTTCTTGAACATGTTCTTTAACGATATCTACGAGCCGATCCCGTTGATCTATGACCTGGTCTTGGCCATGCTGTGGAGGCACCCGGAGAATGACCAGCACCGCATGGATAAAAACGATCGAGGCTTATCGGGTAGCTTCAGGCCGTCGTCATAGAAAAGCCAACTCGTCTTCCATCTCACCTTCTCCTGAAGCATGTGGAACTCGGGTAGCACGTCGAGTGTGGGCGACGTCTCAACGGAGGTGCGCCAGGAAGACACGAGTGAGGCCTCGATGGTTAGCGTTCTCCGTTTACGTGCATTAAACTGTGGAGACGACGAACGGTGGCCACATCATGCACCCAGTCAACCAACCAATCCAGTCGGTGGATATATGACCAGCGCGCGGGGACCACGAAATGAACGGTGAGCACCGCGAGGTACTGCAACGGGTTGCCATCGAAACTGTCCCGGTCCGTTGTCATCATTTTCATGCCATCCACATCGACACTACCAATAAATATAATTGAAATTTAAAGCCTATGCACAAATAACATCATTGACATGCACGGCGTTTGTTTATCTTAAATCCCTCTTAATGTCGATCTTACCGATGCAATTACGAACCAATTATAATTGAAGATTCAATTTAGGTCATGAATCTTGCAATTCTATTCATCAATTTTCCACGTCTATATATACTCTAATAATTAGCCGATTAAGATCTTATACATAAGCTTTAGAGTTTAGAAACAACATATTGTTAACTTAAGCTTCATATATATATATAAAATTATTCATATATATATATATATAAAAGCAGTAAATGCAGCACTAATTGAGATAATTGATTAGAAAGAAATAATTAAGTACAAGGCAGCGGAACAAACTGAGATAGGAAGGCAACGAATCACCACGTCAGCGATTGACTTGACGTGAGAAGGGCGTGTTTGTACCCTTCCGCTTCTATATCTTCCATCCTCATCCCCATCTAATCTCATCTCATCCCTTTGATCCCTTCCCCAATCCCTATGCCGTTCTTCGTCTTCTGAGGAAGAAGCCGTCACTCCGTTTGATACTGGCTCTGATCTGCGTCATCACCACCGCAAGAAGCTCAGTTTCGTCGAGTGCATAAAAAGATAGGATTTTTCGCATCCCCCATTTCTTCGATCATCAGAGGGTCGAAGGTTAGAACTGTCTACGACTGATTGATCGATTGATTGGTGTTGAGTTGGAACAGGATACCATCGCTGCGTATCATGTTTATTCTTTGTGTGAATCGTTCTACTTGCCTGTCTTTATGATTCTTTTCGTCTGGAATTTGGTCGCTGTCTACGTGGATTGTAGTGCGCCGGAGTTAAGTAGTGTTTGTGAGAGATTTAGTTCTATGGTTGATCAATTGGTTAATTAGTTTTTGACGTCTATTATGATTCTTTTATAGATACTGGTCGCTATCTCAGCGGATTCTAGTAGGCTGGGGTTTCCTTTTCTGGATCAATTTACCACAAGGAAGAAATATGAGAGTGCTTGTTTCGTAGGTTTGGCGTGAAAGTTTCTTTCTTGATGGTTGTTTGGTTGATTTTACTCCTCTGATTCTTATGATAGCATAGCCGGAAAAAAGTTGTCCCCAAAGTTACGAGTGTTCTGACTGTTTGGCGAACGTAGCACCACAAGTGAGTAATGATTTGTTCTGTCCTTTTTTTAGTTGGCAAATCAACTTTGTGGCCAAGTTGATGATCTTTGTTTTCGAAAAAAGAGGAACTTTTATCATAGATCAGCAAATGAAGTGGGGCTTCTTTTTGGTTGACTGATATGTTGAACTTGATCTCTTTTGCTAGTTGGAGCCGGTTAATTTCATTTTAAGGATTGTTTGTTTTAGAGGTTGTTACCTTAATTTCATTTTTTATCCTTTAGACTATTTACATGTTCTATTATTGGCTTTAGTGGCACAATTCACCACCGGACTTTTCTCATGTTTTTTTCTGTTGGCTTTTTTCCTGACCTCTGGTTGCAGTTTTTATGAAATGCCTCTGAACATAGCTGTTGGGCTTCTTCTTGTAGGTACATTTGGTCAATTCGACGAAGCATTAACTTATTGATACACAAATAAAGAATTAGTCAGTCGATTATATCTAAAAATATCAAGAAGAATGGGTTCTGAAGGTCCATCAGTGGTTACTGTACATGTTACTGGATTTAAGAAATTTCATGGGGTATCTGAGAATCCAACAGAAATAATTGTCAGAAATCTGAAGGGGTTCATGCAAAAGAAAGGATTACCTGAAGGGCTTGTTCTTGGCAGTTGCAATGTTCTTGAGGCAGCCGGAGAGGGGGCACTTCCTCACCTTTATGAAACACTTCAGCTTGCTGTGGCTGGGCAAAGAAATGAAACTTCAAACGGAGGGCAAATTATCTGGGTAAATCACTCACTCATTCGTTGTCTGCAATTTTTTAAAACAGGAATAGTGGTAATGTATTTATTGGAACATATTTAATAGTTATATCTTTGGTCTGGCTATGTATAATATTTAAAGTAGCTCTCAATATTTAGAGGTAAGTCTGTGTACATTGAGAGTCACCTCGCAATGTTGGGAGCTTTGTGAACTGGGAACGCCTTTTCAACTTTCATTAACTAACTTACCATCCGTATAATGACTATGATGAAGCAAACTAAATGGATCCAGATTTGAACCCTGTGATATTTCTATTAAATTATAAGATCTATTTGAACTTGATGAAAATGATATTCACTATTCATTGTTCGATGACTACATGACTTGATTGCTTTGTCTTTCGATCATTTAGCATCCAATACTGCCTTTAGCATCTTGATCGCCATTCTCTCTCTCTCTCTCTCTTTTCTAATTATGTATTTGGACCTCAGAGGATATTTTGACATGTCATTTTGACTCTCTTATTTAACCTGGTTTCTCTTTCAAATTTGCCTTTTTCACACAGTTGTTCTCTTTTTTATGGTCCATCAGCTGCATCTTGGAGTAAATAGTGGTGCTACGAGGTTTGCTGTAGAGAATCAAGCAGTCAATGAGGCTACTTTTCGATGTCCAGATGAGATGGGATGGAAGCCTCAGGTTTTATGCTCTTCTTCATTGTTCAAGTTATCATTTATTTTTACATAATACTTTTACAGTAGGATTCTTCTTGCAGAGAGTCCCAGTCGTGTATTCTGATGGAAGCATTGCACGGGTCCGAGAGGTATGCTGACCATAATGGTTCTTTGTATGACTTTCTGAATTGACAAGTTTTTGTTTCAGGTTGTGGACACTGTTAGAAACATCTTCACATCATTTGGATCTTTAGGAGTTACTTTAATCAAGAGCATATCAGTTTTAATACTAGTTATCAACTTATCATGATAAGATACAAGGGTGGGTGTTAAGTAATACTTACAATTATTGAACGACAAATGAATATTATGAGGGACGTGTAATCAATGAAAGTATCTTTCACTATAAGTTTCGAAAGAACCATTCTTGTTTACAACTAGAGTTAGTTCTGTTGCTTCTCCCATGTATGTACCTACATCAAATCATGCTGTTTTCCCCCATTTGTATTTGCACACAATTTTGTGTGATTTAAATGCGTGTGTTTACTAATGGAGGACACAAACAAGTGGATCTGTTCACTCTTGTTTCAAACAGCTTCTTCTACATTTGTTGATTTTCTTCTTAGCTCTTTAAAATAGTTCATAGATATCAATGTTCTCTTTGTTTGAGGTAAAATTGCACTGGTGATACCCGGCAAGTCCCACATTGCTAGTTGATGTTCATTGTAAAAGGTAATTTGTCTATTCTAGTAATTAGGTTTTGACATTTAAGGCTATAATTATAAATCAATTGATTCCAGATTAAGATTGAACCAACCCATGTCCAATTCCACTCCCAACTGAATCGGCCAAGGTGAAATGTTAATTTATATCTGGTCCAGTTGAGATTTGGAGCTCCAATTTAGTCTTCAATTTGGTCTAGCAAGGAGCAAGGAAGAGGAGGGGCCAAAGGCCTGAATGAGGAATTGTGGAAGGAAGGGGGGGGGAGAAAGGAAGAAAGAGGGCTGTAACTGGAGAGAGAGGAAGTGAAGGGGCTGGTGGCATTTATCAGGCTGGACAGCAAGGTCAAATAGCACAAGGAGCCCTGATAGGGAGAAAGAGAGAGAACAGAGGGAGAGAAATGCCTCGGCCGCAAGGGGATGGGCATACCTATCTGATGAAGACTCCTTAAGGGGCAGTTGCAAGGTGAGAGGTTCCACATAGCTCAGTTGAAGATCATAGATTCTGTGACTAATCAAGTTGGTTGAGTTGCAACTCATACTATTCAAAAGTTTGCCCACACCAGATGTGGAACTAATCATCCTCCGTAGGTGTCATGGTGCATGTCTTTGTTGTACTAGAGATTCATCAGGATGCACCAACATGATGTGCACATCAGGAGTAGTCGCTATGCTCAAAAGAAGAGTATTCATAAGTAGTGAGTGGATTGTATCAGATGTACTTATCAAAGCTTTAGTTCACATCTGATGTGAGACTAAACGAAATGAGGTCATACATCTAGATTGCTATGTGATTCAGTTCCACGTTAATAAATCACCAGAGCATCAATCATGGCAGCATCTACAAGTTTGCCAAACTGAAGGTTTGGCCCATCCTTATACCATAATTATGGTATATCGGAGACGCCATAGATATATTCTTATTTCTACAAGTCTACAATCCTCAAATATAGAGTTCACAGTTATCCTGAGGCTTCACCCTGTATAATATATCCTGGAATCCTTTTTAACTTTCTCAACATGCCAAATGAAATTACTTAATAGCCATAAGTGTTTAGAATTGGTATATCGGGCTCCAAAGTAGGCAATCTACACCTAGTTAAGCCTTTCCTCCATCAGATATGAGTTCCTTTCTTTTACTTTTCTTTATTATGCGGAGAAAAGGGGTTGAATTTTTTGGGTAAGAAGATTGAAAATTTCTCTTGGGCATGCACCATCAGATATGAGATCCTTTTAAAAGAAATTTCCTGTTCTTTTCCATTTTCGTTTGGGAGGAGAGGGGAACTCGGATTCTTTGAGACAATTTTTGGGTCTCAAGTTGGCAGCTAGAGTGATGGCCATACATGGTGGAGGTTACCATATCTACCATCCTTTACCAACCTGAATCCGCTTTATTTGAGCAGGTTGGTGACGTCAGTAAGGATTGTACCATTCAGTGCCCTGGACATGGGTCAACAAATATGTAGATCATCGAACCATGAATTTTAGAATGTTGATGATGTTATATGTATTCGAATTACTGTTTTGGTTTGAGATTCTGATTAATTATGAAGGTTAATTTTCTTGACACTTGACAGAAGTAGATCACAATTTAAGGTGTTACCTTTACAATCATGTTGTTGAATGCACTTTGTTGTATCTAAGATGTCTGGTAAACAATTATGTTATTGAAAGACACTTCATTAAAATTCACATTTCCTTTATTTGATAATAATCATAAATATGAGGAATGCATCCTCAAGCGGATTATTGCATCTGGATCACACAATTCTTAGATGTCACATGAAAACTTCAGCTGATCTGAGTTGTTTTCACGACTTGATGTTGCATATATCTGCTCTTCAGGCTAAGTGTTGACTTCAATTATTCTTACAACAATTTGCTATCTTGCTTTAGACATAATTCCATAAACTTTGTCTTATTTTATTTTTTTCTTAATGGCCAAATTTGTAGAATTTTGCGGGCATGAGTGATAGCACAATTATCTTTTGAGAATTTTTCGTGTCATCATCCTTCGTCTTTTGTGTGATAGCACAATTATCTTTTGAGAATTTTTCATGTCATTATCCTTCCTCTTCTGTATCTCATTCTGTATTTTAATGTCTTTTCCTTCTGTACTGTTGCAGACTTCCCTTCCCGTCAAAGAAATTGTGAAGGCCTTGTCAAAGATGGGATACAACATAACACCCTCGGATGACGCTGGTCGATTCGTGTGCAACTTTGTATATTACCACTCTCTCCTGTTCGCGGAACAAAACGGAATCAAGTCACTCTTTGTACATGTTCCCATGTTCTTGACGATCGATGAGGAAACGCAGATGGAGTTTGTGGCTTCCCTTTTGAAAGTGCTCGTGTCGCTGCGCTAGTATCATATCCGAAGTGTCTCTTGGATTTGGACCTTTCGGCATGCAATGTTGATGCAAACAGTGTATGTCTTGAATGATAATTATGGCATCCTGAGCTGGGTGATGGCAAACAAACATAATCCAACCGGAGAGACTCCTCCGTGTTATGTCATCCATGTCCATGAAGACGGCAGATTAAGTTGGTCTTCGCTTCATAGGTGTAAGGAGATGATTGTTTGTGTGTGTATTTGATGATTATATCTCGCTCATGAGAATTCACCATACAGTGACTGCAGTAAGCCTCAAACCCGTTCTTGTTGCAAAAGTCCTCATCATCCAATCCATATCATACCAACTCATTTATATCATCATAGTGCAGATGCTTGTCTTTACTTAATTTCATGTTAGTAGAATTAAGATTCCTACAGTAATAATAGTGTAGACTAAATATAGAATATAATACATCATCATGATATCCCTTCAAATTTGTTGTTTTTCTTGCACAATGATGATACCAGCAAGGAAACAGAAAAAGAAAAAGAGCCTGATATGAGTTCAATGGCCAAAGAAAGGATGAACACTCACTTAGGTACAAGTGTTTTTGCCATCAAGTAAAATTCAATGAAGTCAAATTATATCATGACCAATTTCTTCCCACCTCTTTGTAAATTTTCACTGAAAACACATAGCTCAAAGACCACAAAAAAGTTTTGCTCTTTTGTCAAGGTTGGAATTGAACAAAAGCATTTAAGATGGTTTACAAGATGCATGGATGCAAGAGTTAGATAGCAACCAGTACCATGGTTATTAAAGCCATGATGCACCAGAGTCGGGAAGAGCAATTTTGGTCCATAATTCACAAGCTAAAAACATAGCAATATTTATGTTACAATCTGTCAGAAGAAGAGTCGTTAGTACAGAACCATTGAGGTCTTTCGGAGACAGGCCGACCACTCCTTAATCTGCAAAGAGGGGAGACTACGAGGTTTTTTTACGTCACATGCTCCAACTTACCGATCGATCTCACCATACCGGTAGATCACAAGCTCCATCAGCTCACTAGTCTCATTGGAAGTACACCTCTTTACTATATAAGGAATGTAGAACCAACCTTATAATCCTAGGCAGGCACATTGCTTTCTAGCATGCTCAGGTATCAACTTCGCAACAATCTCCGATGGTACTCCTTTCAACTCTAATTGACAAAAGAAAGCAAATTAATATCTGCTGATTCGAACAGATGATTTCTGAAAAGCATTCTTTTCACAATTATTACTATTTAAACAAAGACTCACCGTAAGGCTTAAAATTGAAAAGAGGGGGCAGAAAACGGCCATTTGGTAAGCGAGTAGTTGGATCTCGAAGCTCATCAAAGAATGGATGAATTAGTGCTTCTAACTGTATCAAAGGAAAGGAAAAGTGGATCAGATAAACATGCCACAATTGTCGATTCAAATAAAGGCATTCTGTACTCACAGCAGTGCAACGAAGGTTTGGAGAGTACTGCAAAAGCCTAGATACCAGATCAACAGCCTCTGGAGGCATTCGCTTGTGAAAGATCTGATTAAAACAGATAATGCAAGTACATTTCACTACAGATAAAAGATAAGTAAAGGTAATGTGAGTATACATAGTAATTCATCCGATGTGTACCTTGTGCCAAGGATGACCTTTAATTTGTGGAAATTTGAACTCGGTATAATTTGGGTTCATGCATTTAATTTCTTCTCTTGTGGGCGTACCTAAAACCTGCAAAAGCAAGATTACATATGAGAAGGGCAATAGAGAGGATTAGCAATTGATACCAAATCATGAACACAAAACAGTCACGCACCTTAATTATTTCGACCAGCTGGTCAACTCCACTTTCACCAGGAAAAAGAGGCTGTTTGGACAACAAATCAATTTAATCGGTAATAAATGACATAAATAATATGCAACGTATCCTACACACATTAAAAAAAATGATCTTAGCTACCTGCCCAAGAAGTAGTTCAGCAAGAACACAACCAGCAGACCAGATATCAATTGCTGTCGTATATTCGATTGCCCCAAAGATAAGCTCAGGAGCTCTATAGTACCTGGAACATATGTATGATATATTTGGTTCCCCTTTTACCTACCAAAGCAGGAAAAATTTTCAGCATTGAAGTTACAAAAAAATTAGTATAAATATTGACCACAATTATGGGGATGAAGCATATTACCAACACTTTTGCACTCCCAAAGTCGCATATTTTCAATTGATGAGTATGTGGATTGACCTGATCCAAAATGAGAGAACAATTAGTAAAGAACACCACTACTTTGTATATCACTGGTTCGAAAAGCACAACAGAAATTAAGTATTTATTATTGCTTCTCTATAGGTAAAGAAACAACAAAACTGCATTATAAAATTTGCAATGCAAGAAAAATATAACTCCTCTTATTACTTCATGTGAAACAGGTGGTTTAAAATAAAATATGAATCACAGTAAGTTAAGAGAAAGAATCAGATTAGTCTATACCAGAAGATTTTGGGGCTTAATGTCACGGTGGCACACCCCAATGCAGCCATGGATGTATGCCAGTGCTCTACATATCTGTTACAAATAGAATAATCAACTGTATCAACAGATCTTCAAGTACACTAAAACAAGGGGGGTTCATTTTAACAATATTATCTAGACAGTAACTCGAAAATTGGCACTAGTCTTGCTAGCATATGACTAGCTTACTAAACTGAGGACAAAGCCAAATCCATATAATTATTACAGACCATTTTATGACAACAAAGTATAACATGTAAAAGATCAAAACATACTCTTGATGAAAAGCTAAAAATAATAACATTACAAGCTAAACCCACCTGGTACATGTACAGCTTCACATATATTAGCGGCATACGTTGGTTCATCTTGTTGTAGTGTTTAATAACACGATGAACTGTCTCTGGTACATATTCAAGTACCAGATTAAGATACAGCTCATCCTTCTCAGTTGTTGAAAAGAAGCAATGCTTCAAATAGATAACATTTGGATGGTCAAGAAGGCGCATGGTTTGTAGCTCACGGTTCTTGTACCTCTTATCTTGAAGAACCTTTTTTATAGCTACAGATTCACCTGTCTCTAGACATTTGGCCTATAAAGAAGAAAAAACCAGAAAGATGAGAAAATAATCGAATAAATCTCATACAAAATTTCTCATCATGCTTCCATTACAACCAACAAAGGTCTGTAACTAGAATTTTCAAGTCTTACAATGAACTTGATGAGAAATTTGGTTGACCAATATATCACAAGACCAACCTGAAAAACAACCCCAAATGATCCATGACCTACAGCACGCTCAGCCATGTAGCTTACAGTCTGCAATCAAAATCAACAGTTTCTAAGAGTATGTTTGCAGAATATGTAAAAAATTTAGCGAACATAAACACAACAAAACAAATAGAGATATTTAAATATTGTAATCCATTTTACTAAAAGGCCAGCAGAGATAGCCTACTCCTTCATAACTCCTTGAAACTCAAAATATCTTTTTGTATAAAAAAAGACAACATCTATGTCCTCAACTTCTTTTGTGTTCATTAATTATGTTTACCTGCTTTGGCTGACCATTTTTCCCATTGATAGTTGTAACAATTATATGACCTGCTTCTGTCCCTTTCCCATTAATCACTGTTGCTTCCACTTCCTGCAGTAGTTCATCAAATCAGTCATAAAAGTTCATGTGGCTCGGCTCATTTGTCATATAGGCAACTTTTATATTCAAATAATTGCCATAGAGAAAAGACATCACATGTCAAAGGCAAAACAGGTGCTGATCATCTACCTTATCATCCCTTATCTTCATATCACTCATCTCTTGTGGCAATTTGTCCATACCAAGACTAGTGCCACTGGTGTTTTTCAACCCTGATGAGGGCACCATGTTCACTGAAGCCATCTATTTGCAACAGAAACAGAGCTGGATCCAATTACAACGTACCCTAAGCACCTTTCTCAGAATAAGATAACATCTACCTGTTTTCAAACATATGAAAAATATCAACAGGCATAATAAAAATGTGAAAAATATCTCAACTATCTCATTTGACAGATGAAACTTACAGCAAAACATCTAAGACAAACCAAGTCCAAATATTAAAGCTTCGTAAAAAGAAAAAAATCAGTCTGCAGAAGAAAGCTTAAGTAAGAATGCAGCCTAGAAACAATAAAATTAGGAACAAATAATATACATGAAAGGAATAATTAATATCATGTCATCATTCACAACACAGCTATACTGAAATTTGGTCCTCGAATCCTCTAGTTGCCCAGTACGGCATGATCATCAGTGCAGCATAGAGCAAATGAGAGTATGCCATTAGTATTAGCTACATCAATCAGCCAAGAAGCTGAATCCAAGATTACCAATAGTAGCTTAGTTAGACGAATCACGAAACTAGTAAGTCCCGTGACTAAACAACAGACATGCACTTTTCAGCCTACTGAAAGAGATTTAGCAAGTAATCCTAAATATTGTTCAAAATGTCATAAAAAAATCACAGATTTATCTTGATAAAAAAGAAAATGTTCAATATTCGCCTGAGCTTCCGTCTCAAGCACATCATCCACGACAAGATCTCAATCGCATACACCCAATGTACGATAAATGCATGCATGAAGAACAAGATAGAAAGGGGTATTTCATAGAAATCGTCCTTGATATTCGTGGTGTAACTCGCTCGTCAGTGAGAGCCATTGGTTCTACATCAGAATCGACTTCTTTGTAGCAGAAAAGAAATGGACAGCCAAATGGCCCATAAAAAATGCTAATTTCGCTCTCCAAAGTAAATCGCCGAACCACACCATGCCTGGTGCACTACAAATTGTCAAGAAATGTAGCACAAAGACACGCTAAAGCATTCTAAACTAATCCTCAACCATCACCATTTTTTTTCGGGAAGACTGCATCAACAATTTTTTTTAATCTCACGATTTTTCAGGAAGACTACAGCGATATTTTCTTTAAAATCTTGACAGAAACTACATCCCTGTTAAAAAAGGAAGATTTTGATGAAAGACTAAGAACATCACCGATTTAAAAGGAATAACATCAATACGTACAACGATAAAACATGCATTTATCAAGCAAAAATGTTCCGAATTGCGAATAAAAGGCTCCCGTATAGTCAAAAGTTGTTTTTTTTTCTTGTCCCGTCAAGTAAATCCAAAGATCAGCGCAAAAAATAATTTTCAGGGCACGAACCAAACAAACGCGTACAAACCAATTCCATCCTTCGAAATCCAACCAGAAGCGAGAAGAATCCCCGACCTATTGCTCCTAAAATGATAGACACAACAATAATGCCTTCAAAATCGATTAAAAATCAGACGTTTAGGCAAATAGTGTCCAGATTTGATCAACAGACACACGAATCGAACTAAAACAACCAACAATTCGTTTCTAAAAACCAACCGCTCTACGAATTCTCCAGCAGAGAACCAAAATGCTCACGACATGCAGGCCCGCTGCTCCGATCGACCGCGATGACCATCAAAAGCGGATCCGAGAAACCCAAAGCACGGCGAACGATCGCCCACCCTCCTCGCCGCGCCTGGTCTTCTGGCTCTCCTCTCTTCCCTCTGCTACGGCTCCAGATTGAGATCAGAAATCGAGGGCTTTAATCGCATCCCGTGTCCCGCTTTTGGGTAGTATATGGATTTCTCTTCTCCCGATGACAGTCAAAGGCAAAGCCTCTTCGGAGTGCTCAAACGTACTCTTTCTTTGACCGTTCAGACTTGATTCCAACCACCTCCTAACCACATTATTATTATTATTATTATGTTTTATATTATTTTAATGCTAACTTTTCTGTTAATAAATATTGAATATTTTAAATGACTAAGTTGCTTTTGTCCTTTCATTTAATTACATCTCGTCCTAGAAATAGAAATATAGAATAGTGAAATTGCCCCAGTCGCTCGATAGACATCAGACGGTTAAAAACAGTCTTAGAGAGCGGCGGCTTCGCGTCACGGGCGTCGTCGATGGAGGATCGGACGGCTGGAGCTTAGCCTAAAGCGATGACCGCGGGAATCACCAAGTCGAGGGTTGTTTCGGTAAATTAGTTTGGGGATATGGCGCAATGATTGGTGGCAACCGCAGGGCCTGTCAAACCGGCTGTGGCTGTCTGCCTGGCGGCCCCCCACGTGTCGAATCTGGAAAACTCCGTAGGGTTGGTCCTAAGGTGGGTCCGTCGGAGACCACCATCGAAAAGGCAGGTAACGCTGTGAGTAGGCCGAACGAGGGGTTCGGAGAAAAGTATAGCGTGACTTACGAGTCATGTTACCGCTCGGTCGACTTACCGAATCTTAATTAGACCGGGAGGGAAGAAGGTTTCCTCGAATAAAAAGATGGGGGGCCGGTCAACCCGCGGTTCGCGTGCCGGTTTGACTGCGCAAAAGCTGCGGTCTTGCGAGACCGATCGCGGCTCCCCCTGGTGAGATCAGTGGGGTTACCGGAGACAATTGCCTCGGCTCGCGTGAAAAAGATCGACAGTTTAGTTTTAGGGACTAATTACATATTAATCTAGTATAATTAATTTTATTATAGTTTCGATATTTTTAAATTTTATTTTAATATTTTTATACTTATAAAAATAAAATATTTAACTTTTTTTTCTTCTTGTACCATCAATTGTGCTGGTGAAAATATCATAAAATTTATTATTGAGCACGTGTTTATTTTATCTCATTTTCGTTTGTAACTAAATACATGTAATATTTTTGTCAATAGAGTTGACGACAAAGTAAAAACGAGATTAGATGTTTCACTTTCATAAATATAAGGATCACAATATAATTTTTAAAAATATAAAACACATGAATAACATGAAACTTCAAAAGGCTAAACATTCACCAGCAAAATCTATCATAAGCATGGAATTGATGTCAACCTAAAGCTTAAAGTATCATATATTTATTTTTTTAACTTAAAATTTTATATTTAAATTTATATAATTATATAAAAAAATAAAAAATAATTTTATTTACTCTAATATAGTTAATTTTACTGACAGTAGATATCATGTGGTAGCACATATATAGGAATAATATTAAACATCTAAGGTGTGACAATAACAAAGAAAACAAAATTTATACTAAGAAAATTAAATATTTCTAAAACATGTGATTTATCATCACAACGATCCAACGAATCCAAGTCCAAACACATGAATAACATGAAATTTCAAAAGGCTAAACATTCACCAGCAAAATCTATCATAGGCATGGAATTGATGTCAACCTAAAGCTTAAAGTATCATATATTTATTTTAAAAAAATATATATTAAATTATGCATAAGATGCTCATGTGTACATTCTAACTTCTGCCAATGTACCAATCAATTGGATGTGTTAACAGAAAAAATATTATATTATATAAAAATAATTATTTATTTAAATAATTATTTATTTTATCTATATAATAAAATAAATTTTATTCGAGTAGCGCACAGTTGAAAACTCATTTAATTAATTTAAGTGAGGCAAACGCTTAGTTAAACTGTTTATTATGAAACAATTTTAAGAATATTTTAGGTGTTTTACATATTTGTGTGTTTATATGTTTTTAGATATAAATACGTCAATATTAATTACAGGAATTAATTAATCCGAATATTTTGGATGAATGTGATGGAAGGGAAATTAAAATCGTAAATATCTTTGTTCGTTACGTCAATGAAAAAGACCGGGGGCGGGGGGGGAGGCAACGGAGATGAAGTATAAGCGAGGTCAAGAAGACTGAGGAGTCCGGTTGCTGGCAGAAGCGGTTTCGCCATGGCTGGGTTGGCTACCTCGAGCGCGGAGATGGATCTTGACCGCCCCAACATCGAGGAGTACCTCACCGTGGAGTCGATCCGGGAGGCCCCCAAGAAGCTCCACCTGTGTGTATTCTTGGGTCACCTTGTTTTGTTCTTTTTCACGTTTTCTTTTGGGGAATTCTTGACGAGCTAGGTTTCTTGATGGAGCCTTAATTGTTCTTTCGTTCAGGAGGGACCTCCTCGACATTTCTCCTACTCTCAAAGAAGCTGCCGGCGCCATCGTGGACGTGAGTTCCTCTCTCTCTCTCTCTGTATTAATTCGAGGGTTGGGAATGGTGGGGGCAATTGTTTTTTTATTTCGTCGATGAGGTTTGGTGGTTATGGTGGCTTTAGTTAGTGATGTATTTGTCTCGAATGAATGACTGTTCTCAGACCTTGGTTAGTTCTGTATGTTTTGAGGATGGAGTTAGAGAATTAGATGAAGTATAGCCTTGATTTGATTGGAGAAAGTGTTTTGTTGAAACCCTTATTTCTTGACTTGCTTATGTCGTCGGTTTCTTACATTGAATCCACTTTGTATGTGGTAATATCATGCGGACAAGGGGCCATTCTCAAGAGTATAAACTAATGGGGGAAGAGAATCATCAACCATGTGTCTTTCTCAAGAGCTAATGCTCTCTCTTTCATTCGGTCGTTAATTTTCACAAGTTAGTCTCGTCTCTGAAGTTTCACAAATGCAATTCTGTTATTTAGTCATTTTCCGTTGTATTATTTTCCTATGGAATCTGGTTGGATGGATTAGCTCATAGCTAATGTTTCAGGTATTACTTTATTCATCTTATACTTTATGCCCTGTAACTTCATTTGTTTTCCGTCAGTACAGGACTCCTTCACTCGTTGCTTTAAGTCGAATCCTTCAGAACCCTGGAATTGGAATATCTATTTGTTCCCTTTATGGTGCTTGGGAGTAGTTATTAGATATGGGATTCTTTTTCCATTCAGGTATGAATTACTTTCTCTTTGTTAGTAGAATAGTTGTCAATATAGGCAGATATTATTAATTTAAATGATCTAAGAGATTTTCTTTTTTTAGTTTATGATGGATTTCATCTATTCCTTTCCATTACATGAAGATTGGCTTTGTTATTTACTTGAGAAGTTCTTTTTGTTAAACTTAATATTCTTAACAATGCTATAAATAGCATGTATGTGGCCACTTGTATAAGATCATAGTCTATATTATCAAAGTAATCAATTAATTTACTTAAGTACTGCATGTAAAATATCATACACTGTTTGCCACAAGTTTCATGTAAAGTGGATGTGCTATACAATAGCAAAACGCGAAAGGTAACATGATCATCCACAATCTATACCATTTAAAACATCAAAAGCATCACAGTACCACTTTGACCATCCATGATACACCATATCATTGTAAGAAAATTGAAAATTATAACACTAGAGTGGTAGAGCATATCAATTTATGGATAAGATCAAAAGATAATTAATGAGAATCAATTGGTAGAATCTGAGGATCCGACGCTGCTCTCTCGATGATCCCCCCTCAACGATCCCAATCCGTTGCCGCCCTCCCTTGTCGGACGCTGCAAATGGGTTGTCGTCTCCTCCTCGTTTTAGGCGACGAGGCCTCGGTGTCGTCGGCGACTTCTCCTAATCCGTGCGGGAACAATAAGCCTCGGCGTGGGGAGAAGATACCTCGGCCACATCGCCAAGGCTTCGTGGGGAGACCTTGGCGTCATTAGCGACTTCTCCCCACGGCGTGGAGAAGAAGCCTCGGCGTGGGGAGAAGAAACCTCGGCGACGTTGCTGAGGTTTCGAGGTTTTCTTCTCCCCACACGGGGAGAAGAAACGACGTGACGTCGCCTCTTTTTTATTTTTTAACTTATTATATATATATATATATATATATATATCGAGCGGTACACCGAAGCATATTGCTTGGTACGCTTATACCGTACCATACCGAGTTGAGATTGAAACTCCGATACGGTACAAAATTACAATCCTTGTTATAGACACATTAGTCTCACATAGGAAGTGATATGATGGATGTGGGTTTTGGGTTAGTATCCCATCGGGCCTTGTCATGATGCTGTAACATTTTTTCATGGCCTGTTACATGTGTGTTTATGTTTTTGTTCAAATAAGGGGGATTATGCTAAGAATGAAAAGAAGAGAATTTGATGCAAGAAGTCAAGAAGGAGATTGATTGGGATAGTATTGTTGGTCCACTCATTGCCTGCACACACTTGGACCATTTGAACACAATGTGTTTTAGATAGTCTTATTTAGTTTCAAATGATATCAGGCTGGTGTTTGATCATGCATAGCTAATGCCATCACTTATCTTGCATGATAGGGAGATATGAAACCCCTATCAAAATGATACAGAGTTTACCTATATTTAGGTTCACTATCTCATTCAGCAACAGCAAGTGTTCCTCTTTATAATAGAAGCAACGTATAAGCAAAAATGTGATCATAATGAAGATTAATTAAGTTGTTACATCTGCTGTGGCAGCCAGAACTTCTGTTTTTAGGACCTAATATTGAAAGAAAAAGCCAATAAACTGAGGAAATTCTTTTTGTCTAAATTGACACTAGACAAGTTGCACTGTGATTAGCACCCTTTTTTTTTTCTTGAAGGAATTAGCTCTCAATAACAGTCAATAGGTTAGACTTTATCTTATGCAACTTGTTATATATCTTGGTTTTGGTTGATGAGCTACATATTTATTTGCCTTCTGTGTCTGGAACAAGGTTTGTCTGGTTTTTATTTCATCAATTCTCCTTGGTAGTTAATTTTGGTTTATATATGTAGAAATTCACTATATTTGTTTATATTTATCAATTATGACAACCTATGGCGTGAAGTATTTATGTTGCCACAACTTAGGGCTCATTTTACTTTCATATGTTGTAGAAAAATATTTGTCTTCTTCAGTGTTATTTTCTGTTCTTGTATACATTTAGAATCTCCTATCAGTAGCTTGTTTTAGCTCATTCTTTATATTCATCTCAAACTAAGATCTCTTATGTGTTGTTGTAGAGTTATAATCTTGGTTGCAGGATGGATAGTATTCTTTGCAACCTTTTCACTGGTGCATTTCCTTTTAGGAGAACATAATAAGTGGAAGCGTGAAATAGAGGTAGATTTCTTGTTGCAAGTAGCCTACTTGTTTGATCTTCTAGCCAGCTATTGCAGTTTTTTCTTTTAATTTCATCCACGAAGTTCTTCATGTTGATGGTTGGTTTTTATTCTGTTCTTGATGATGCTCCTTAAAGCTAAATAGTTAAATAACAAAATTTTCAATCTTGAAATGTATGGTTCTTTTTGGTTAAAGGACTAATTATCTTAGCTTTCTCAGATCTGTGCTTATATCGGTAATTAAGATATATTCTAATTGCCTTTTTTTTGCTTTGTCCATTTGTATGTAGAGGAAACTGGTTGAGATGATATGCAGCGTATTTGTTGCTTCATGGACGGCAGTGATTAAATACCATGGACCTCGTCCCAGCATGCGCCCTCAACAGGTTCTTAATATTCATACAGAACTCAGATATGATAGATCTTGTTTTTCTCTGAGATAAAGCAAACTTCATTTAATAGGTCTTTGTTGCCAACCACACTTCTATGATTGATTTCATCATCTTAGAACAGATGACAGCATTTGCTGTCATTATGCAAAAGCATCCTGGTTGGGTTGGTAAGAGCCTACACTTACTCGATTTTGAGCCTTATTCTTTTGTTTTACTAGCTATTTATCTGAGTAAAGTAACATTAATGCTTGATTTTTCTGCCATAGGATTTATCCAGAAGACCATTGTAGAAAGTTTAGGTTGTATATGGTTCAACCGTACAGAGGCTAAGGACCGTGAAATTGTTGCTAGAAAGTAAGAGTTGCCTTCTTTTGCTACAAAGTGTAATTGTTCTTTTCTGTTTATAGTCTTGATGTTTACTTTCTGGATATCTAGGTTGAGAGAACACATTCAAGGAATTGACAACAACCCTCTTCTGATATTTCCTGAGGGAACTTGCGTGAACAACCATTATACTGTTATGTTCAAGAAGGTTTGCCCAATATTTCCGAAGTCACTGTACTTAGATGTATATGATGCTTTTGCTGAGATACTCATACTGGATAAGTTTAGATTCACAGTAAGCAAAACATAAGTTTCGAGTTTCACTCCAAGCTTTTATGCACATTCATATTAGACTTTGATGAGTAGTCAAAACACCCATATTTGCTTACAAGCTCAGGTCTATGCAGCATGTATTGAAAAATCAGATCAAGACGACGAGCCAATTTCATGTCAGCTCTCACATCTAATTCCTGAATCCATCATGCTGCAAGATCGACATGGTTTTTCATGATCTTTTCTATGGACCAATGTCCTTATTAGTTGGATGCACAAATGGCACAAAACAAGAACTTTGTTGTTTTTAGATAGAATAAAGAGGCAGCGAGGATGCCATGGATCAGTTGCTTGTGCAGATACAGATGGTCAACTTATCATATTACATCTCCTACTGTGTGAGAAATATCATGTTATCTGTATTATCATCAGAACTTCAGCAATCTCATCTTGTTCAAGAGAGATTGTACTTGATACTTAAAATGAATCAGTTGTAGATTGTAGCCTTCTCTAATCCGACTGATAATCTCTCCAAAATGGTTAACATTATAAAATTGTGTTCGTAAGCAGTAGTCTTGAACAAAAGTATTCATCATTATGAAATGTTTCTTTGCATTTGAATTATTGTTTGGATCCATATGAAAAGTACTTGTTAATACTGGTTGCTTCTGTATCCGTGCGATGTTGTTGGAATCCACTGGCTTGTTGTTGCAGGTGTACTTCTAGCATTTAAGATTATTTTTTCTTCTTAAACACTTTCTTGTTAAGTCTCCTGCATTTTTGGTTGTCCCTTCAATCTTAATTAGTTACTGTAAAATTTTAACTTTAGAAAAGTTCACCTTCTTTTGTGATCCATGCGCAGGGTGCTTTTGAACTTGGGTGTGCTGTTTGTCCTGTAGCAATCAAGTACAACAAGATTTTTGTGGATGCTTTCTGGAACAGTAAAAAGTAAGTGCCTTATTTGTGACTAGGCTTAGATGAAAACTTGATTTTTATAAGTTCATGATTTAATATGGAATCAAAAGCACAAAAGTATGTGAGATGATAGTGCATCAATTAAGTTGCAAATGTTAAGCATAAGATTGCAACAGTCTCCACTCTCCAATAGGTTAGGTGTTTGACCTCATTTTAACTTTTATTAAGAGCAAAGAGTTTTCATTCACCACAGTAAAAGAATGCATGATTTTGTGTGATAGATCATGCCTGCATTATCAAACTAAGCTTGAACTATACAAGTATTTTAACTATTTTCTTGGTAGTTTAACTTATCCAAGACAGAAGTATCAACTTATGTCATACTGTCAATCAAGATTTTAGCACAATGGTAAATATGTTCATCGTGTCATGTGATTTGACAGAGTGTCTTAGCAAAATAAAATTCTAGACTAAGCAGGTTGTCTATATGACTGCTGTTCTAGAGGGAAGTTTGTAGGCAACCAAGCGTTGAATCTCCACTGTGTTGTATACTATGAGGATTGTAAAACATATATGATGCCTTGTTTTTATGGCCCAGTATCATGTGGATAACATGACTATTATCTCCATATAATGATTATATTTTTCATGTTTGGTCATGAATGGCAAAAGGAGGGTACATGATGTTGCATCTTTTTCACAGCAAGCAAAATAAGACCACCTCAGCAGAAGCCTTAAAATGATATCCTGCTTACATCTCTGGTGGATGACTACTCTTAACTTGACTTGGGTGAGCCAAACTAGTAGATTTTTTTTCTATTGAGCACTCTCTCTTTGAAGTCAGTATTTTTTTCTAGGAGATAATGACCGCTCATGTTGTTCAACCCTTTTCTTTTCTATAACGTGGTGTTTACGAGAATTATGGGCAGTTTGATTATATATAAGGCCCATGAGGACTTCGGGAGGCTGTTACTTTTCATGAATATTTTTTCTTCTTTTTACAATTAAAGGGCTTGGATGCTTATTGGCTTGTAAAGTCATGTAAGATCATTGCACGCTTCATTTATATGCAGCATCTCATTGCTACCTTACTGTTGTTTGGTAGGCAATCTTTCACGATGCACTTAGTACAGCTTATGACATCATGGGCTGTTGTTTGTGATGTTTGGTACCTGGAGCCTCAGTATATAAGGCCTGGAGAGACTCCTATTGAATTTGCTGAAAGGTGAAATTGTTTTAGAGCTTCATGATATACAACATTGTAAGCAGAAAACAGTCATTTCACTGATACTGTGTCTATATGGTCATGCCATGTAGGGTTCAAGACATGATCTCTGTTCGAGCTGGTCTCAAAAAGGTCCCATGGGATGGCTATCTAAAGTACTTCCGTCCCCGTCCCAAGCTCATAGAGCGCAAGTATGATATATGTCAACCTTTCTATTTTTCTTGCAAAATACAGAATGCATTTTATTTTTGTGTAAATGCTTACAGCATCTTTCATTTCCTAGTGCTTGGATTATGTGTTCACATACTTAGGTGTAAGTTCTATTGTATTATCTTTTGTTATATTATTGAGGCAAATACTAATTTGAGCTACTACAATCAGGGTTGAACATATATGATAGCAACATCAACAGTACAAGGTACAAGTTATATAATGAACAGAAGTAATCAGTATCTTGCTTTTATTGTTCGATGTGAAGAGGAGATTAGACATATTAGTCATATACTTAAATTAGGATGGATAAAGCAAGAGGGTCATTCTAAGTGCCGTAGTGTAGTATGTTGTCTAACCCATTGGTTGAAAGAACAAAAAATTATAAGACAAAATTATGACTAGCAATGCTATATGAATTGAAATGTCGAGCAATTAAGAAATTATATTTAAAAAAGGATTAGGCATGCTTTGATTTTTTTCTTTTTCCAAAAGGAAAGGTTAACCTATTGATTCTTAGTGTTATATAAATAACAAATAAATAAAAGTTTGCATTTGTTGACATTTAGGAATAGTTTTAATTAAGGACTAAAATTGAGAAAAAAACCATTTTGGGTGTGGTTTGAACATGTACAAAAGGAAGCCAATGAATGAATTAAATCATGTTAGGTGACTCAATTTATGTTTGTCTGGTAACGTTACCAGGAACATTGCTAATAATGGAGTGATGGGAAAAAATTTATGTCGTGGATTGCAAACAATTCGGATTTTTGGCTTCATCTTGTTGTTATAAAACCATATTGTTCTTTTCCTTACAACTGGAGTCTCTAGTTGAGTAAAGCATTTAAAAAAATAAAAAATAAAACTAGCTGTATTTTTAGAAGAAATCTGAGAATTTTGTGAAAAACTATTATCATGCTATGTTATAGTGCTACAAAGGAATCAATCACAAAGGAAGTAAATCTAAAAGGGTTTATATGGTTCATTTTAGTCCTCAAATAACAAGAAGTGACGGGAAGAACATTATACTTATGCAGCCAAAGTTCATCTATGCAATCTCATTATGTAGTTGCGGTGATATCAGCCTCTTCCAGCCACAGCGCATGACATATTGCATAAATCATATGGCTGCATTTGCATATGTTGCCAACATGAAGAGCATTTGAGAACACCTACACGTTAATCTACAAGTGATTTGATATTTTCTAAGCTCCTTGGTGCATGATACCTTTAGCAATGTGAGAAGTGATGGAAAGTTAGAAAGTACATGTAGATGCAGTTTTATTTCAATCGAGTGATGGTTTTTTTGTAGGTGCATGCTGCCTCTGTTCTTATTGTTTTTTTTTTTTTTTGCATCTTTTTGTAAAATTACTTGCCTAATTTGCAGGCAGCAGATTTTTGTGGAGTCTGTCTTACAGCGATTGGAGGAGAAATGAACAGATAATAAAAAGACTAGTGTTGGAAACGGATCCATTTGTGAGGACCAGCATGTGTATAAGGTGGGTTGAACATATATGATAGCAACATCAACAGTCCAAGGTACAACTTATATAATGAACAGAAGTTTGAAGAAGCAGAAGTAATCAGTATCTTGCTTCGAATCATGGCCAATATTATTATTATTGTACAAATTAAGCAATCACGATCTCATTCAGGTGTGTCAAGTATGGGGCTTGCGGTGCCCTGTTTCTTACGTAAAGGTTGAAGTCTCAGCTCGTGTAAGGTGAATGAATCACGGCCAATGTTATTGTTGTACATTTCAGCCATCATGATCGTGTGTCAAATCTGGGGTTTGCGGAGCCCCGTTTCCTTACCTGTTTCTTACCCAAATGTTGAGGTTAAATCTAATTCATGATTGCGTACATCTGATTTCTTTGTGAATTTGTTTGTCAGTTGTTCAGACAATTCTTTTCTTCTTTCAAGTCCATCCATCCCTATGCTGATCAGGTGCTGCGAGTGTACAACCTATTACAAATTTTGGTACAAGTTCTTGCGTTTGCCTGATAAAATGTGCCTTTTAGTTTAGATATTTTCAGTTCTCGTCAAATAATAAAAAAAGATACGATTATCAAATGAAATCTTATTGTTATTATTGTTAAATAATAAAAAAAGATACGATTATCAAATGAAATCTTATTATTATTATTATTGTTATTGTTATTTTTGCTCATAGGAGGTTTTTTCTATTCTTACATAATATTTTTTATTTTTTAAAAAAATAAAATTATCCTTGACTTTTATCTTATCGATCGTTGTTTCACCTCTTTTTTATTTTATCTTATATAATATTTTTTTTATCTTTTTGAAAAGTTATTCTTAACCTTCATTTTATCCGTAATCGTCTTTTCGCCTCTACTTGGTACATCTTCGTCTATCATCATTGTCGTATTCTTCATCGCTTTTGTCCTATTCTCATGTCTTATTCTCATATAATATCATTTATTTTCTAAAAATAAAATTATTTTTAATTTTTATTCTATTAATCAGTGTTTATTTTCTAAAAAAAATTTAAAAAAATTATCCTTAGCCTTCATTTTATTCATCATCGCTTCTCCACCTCTGTTTACACTTTCCTATTGAGGACATCTTCGTCTATTGTTATTATTGTATTCTTTATTGCTTTTGCTTTATTCTCATATAACATCATTTGTTTTCTAAGAGATGCAATCAACTTTAATTTTCGTTCTATTATTCATACTTTTAATTTTCATTCTATTATTCATTGTTTTTTTATTAATTATCCTTAATTTTTATTTTAGTCATCAATCGCCTCTTCGTTTTTGCTTCTGCGTTTGTCTCTCTCGAGTACATCTTCATCTGTCGTTATTATCATGTTCTTCATCGTTTTTACTTGATTCTTATATAATTTTATTTATTTTCTAAGCAAGTTCTCAATGGCTGGATGTTAACCTAAAAGTTGGTAGCCAAGTCTTCTAGCAGGTACACAATAATACTTCATGCAAGTATGATGGCTTAATTTGGAAAAAACATTGTTCAAATGTTTTAAGTTTTAGGATCATACTAATATGCTGACAGAAGTTCCAGTCTCGAAGTAAAAGAAAAGAGATGAAAATGCAGTGATTGACACAAGAAGAAGTGGGAGAGTACCTTCACAATAATGATTGCAATGACACCACAAACTATAAGCAATAAGAAAAACATGATGCACTTATCGGTGGCAACCTGAAAGAAGAGTTTTGGTCATTAGAGTAGATTAAGTGGAAAATACATGGAAGACTCGAATAAAGAGGAAAGAACATCGAGAACAGAGATCAAAGGACAACCTGCCTACCAATCTCTTTCACCAACTGAGAAGCCTTCTTGATGGAAAAATGAATGGTGTCCAGCTCATTAACAATTCGACCCATTTGTTCTGTCTGCAAAATCACAGAATTTTACTCTTTTAACAGAAAATTTGTTTGTAAAGAAGACATTTTACAAGAAGAAGAAAAATATAAGTAGGAGGAATTAAAAAAAGTCAATCACAGTCAATTGTGACCTGCTTACGCAAGTGCTTGGTAACTTACTTGGCCTTTAAGATTTGCAGCAGTCTGAGTTCCTACTTCAATGGTTTGCTCAACGACCTATAAATTCAAAGTTACATGTGAAGATAGGAAAGCAAACGATAACCCAGAGGTTGCATGAAGATAAGAATTCACCATTTTTGAACGCTCAATGGCTTGATCAGTCTCATCCATTTGCTTCCTTCCATTGTCTATCAGCTCTTGATTAGACATATCTACAAGATGACACAATATTAACGAGATAATAAGCATGCAGACTAAATGGTAAATGGCAAGTTTCTCAGATAACAGTCAAGAAAATTGCCACTTCGGAGAAAACTATAGCTCAAAAGAGTCCATTTGCTTCGTTTCCAGAACAAAGTTGCACATTGGAGTTAACCGGGCAATGGATTATGCCATTGCACACATATTGTCATCGAGTCTTGATAGGCTCACAATTATATCAATCCTACACCTTCGATTAGCCAACCATCTCATGGTATATGCCGGTTGAAAATTTTCCCATCTGATGCACTTGAAATATCACAATCAGACAGCAAGCTTGAGCATGAATAGACTTTCAATTAATGTGTTTCATAGCACCTCTATATTGGTCCATTCATCCAAAGAGTGTGTAACATGCTAAAATTGTATGTTGTTTGCATGCCCCTGACTAATAACACCTATCAAAACACTAAGACACTAGGTCTTATGCAAGTTCCTCTCTAGACAAAACTTGACTGAGAAAAAATAAAAATCCATTTCTAAACTGATGGTGGGTGATCCTCTCCCATTGTTCACTAACAAAAAAACAAAACAAAATTTCTGATTTATCAACTATTTCCTATCACTGTAAATGAGGATCACAAATTTTTCACTCCACCTAAATCAAAGAAGAGAAGATCTAACTTATCAATATTCTCATACACATGTTTTTCACAAGTAGATGCATAGAATCATCTGCATGCAATGATTGAAATTTAGCTTGAAGTCCAAGGCTCAAAACATGATAGTTTTATGATAGAACTCAACAAAATTGCTTAGATGTTACGCATGTCCTTGGAAAAATTGCTTAGAGCCATCCAAGTCCTTTTCCATCTCCTCAAGCACTGAATATTCTATTAATTATAGCTTTTTTTTTTCTTATGCTTTTCACTATCCAATATTTATGAATAACATCAAGCCAGAATCCTCAATTTCCTCAGGTGCTCTTAGCCATCTTCTGACCCAAAAATGCTAATTATAGCTGAACCATTTTCTTGTCTTCAAAAAGCACTCAGGAATTTCAAAACATTAAAAAGCAAAATATAGCATCTACTGTGGACTGTATATTCTATTAATTATAGCATTTTTCCCATGCTTGTCACTATCCAAGATTTCTCAGTAATATCAAGCCAAAACCCCTCCATTTCTTCAGGTGGTCCTGGCCATCTTCTGATCCAAAAATCCTAATTGTAACTGAACCATTTTCTTTCTTGAGAAACCACTCAGGAACTTCAAGACATTGAAAAGCAAAATATACAAATACTAAGTTAGTGTACCACTGTAAATGATACTTTGGTGTAAGAGATCAATTAATACCTGATGCCATCTTAACATTCTCCTGGGTTACAGGATCACTAGTTCCAGCACCCATATCAAAGAGCTCAACTCTTTTATTTCCAAGGTTACTTTGGTACCTGAAAGCCATTAATTGAAAAGGCAATCTTATCAACTAACAAAAGAGACACACAAAGATACAGTGGGATTTGTTCACCAGAGGACAGATGCATTAGAAATTAGCAAGCAAAATTGTATTAGATCTTGCACAAAGAAAAGAAACTGTATAAAAAAGAGATGCATGTTACAAGAAGAAATACCAAGGATACTACAAATAGATTGGTTGAATATAGATAAATAGACAGACAAAATTCAACCACATAATAGATGCAGCTAATAATCAACAAGCCCCAGGACCAGTAAATTCGAAGTCAAACATCAGGAATTGTAGACAACAACAAATATTTTGGACAGTTTGCAGAATTGATATCAGAATAAAGTTCACTTATGAATGTTATAATTAGAAGGATTGGTGGAATTGAAATTGGCAGAGAAATAACTTAAAGATTAAAAGATTATAAAAAATAGTAAAACATTAGAAAACATAAAGATAACAATTTGTATTGATGAGGAATAACAACCACTAACAAAAAGAACAGAAAATGCTGCATCACCTGCACTATGATGCTGCAATCATAACTTCAAACATGGATGTCATACAGGAAACAAGAACTAGACCCCTCGACATAAAAGTATTCGAGTATATTGCCCTTTTATTTCAGAAGAATGCATGCTGCTTATAATACATAATATTTACACATATGCCCCTGTTATATCTGCTGTGAGTAGACACTAAAGGTTACCAGTAATGAAGAGAGAAAAGAAAAACACATGTAGCCTTGAACATTTTTGCAACCAATTAAAGTCTACATAGCAATAAACTAAACAATCAAAAAGATTTGAGAGGGATTGTTGCAAATGCAGTTCAGGAACTAAACGTGGGTGTTTTAATCATTCTAGAACTCTAATTAATTGAACATAAACATCCTGCAATTTAACAAAGAATAGCTGGATGATTATTCACATAAATTGTAGAGGGGAATAGACACAAATACAACTTGTTTTGAACGGCATTGAAGCAAATACCAAAATTGAGAATTATATAGGCAAATACATGTATTTTAACAGGCATAAAAACAGACAATCCTTAAACATATATTCATGCTTCTATTGTTTAAGCAGTCCGTTTATCTTTTGCAAGGTCTCATACAACCATTATTGTACATACATGATAAAGTAGCTCAGTTGGTCCCAAGAGAAAGAACATAAATTGCATGAATTTCATCGTCAAATAGAGTCAGAACTTAGTTAGCAAAACAGATATGGTGGGGACACAACCTATATCACATAAAGAATCGACAAAGTGAGCATTACACTTTACGTTAATAACAAGTAATGATAAGTTCTAATTTATGAAAGTTAAGAAAGATGTTTGTGGCCTTGGTCACAGGATGTAAAATACTATTGCAGAAGACAGAACTAGGGGGAGGAAGATTGACAGCAGTTTAAAACATACGTCTTTCTCAAAGCCACATATGAGTTTAGCTCCTTAATCTGCAATAACAGAAAAGGAGATTAGTTACAATTATCAAAAAGAAGATTAGAAAAAAGGCAAGAATTAGGGACAAATTACCAACCATCGATTGCTTCTTCTCATTGAGCTGCTTATTATGCTCTGGTTGAATTCGACTCTCCTGATCTTTAAGTTCATGATCAAACTCTTTAATCAACCTGCAAAGATTAACATGCCACTAATATAAAAAAAAAAAAGGTTCACTGTGGTGATAAAAACAGAATACCTTAATGTTTTGTACTGTAAAAGCAAGTGATAAACATGAATAACTTGTATCCACTTGTATAAACCCAGGAGGATCTTTTGTATAATATTATACAGTAAAAGCAAGGTCAATTCACCTACCGCTTACATTCCCTCATCTTCCCTGTAAGCTCCTCCAACTGTTTAGTCTGTCTACTAGGGTCTTTAATCTTATCTAATTTTTGGAATCCGTTCCTGCAGAGTGCAGATGATCACAGGAAAAACAATTGTCAGTATTAATCAATTTGGCTTCCAAGGTTCTGCTGCAATATTGAACGGTTAGATAAACCAATTACGGCAATAAATTCAACAAATTTCCTGTATTGAATTAAGCATGAAAATTGAAGAACAAATACCAAAATATGAACAAATAAAATGACGATTACATGGATTAAAGCATCATGCAACAAAATAATATAATTCAAATGAATAAGATTAAAAAAGAGAATTGTTAAAGTACAGAAAGATACAATAACAATTAAAAGCATAATCCTGTAAACTTTAAACATTAAACCAATGACCGACAAACATGCACAATAACATACAAGATGTAAAGATAACCTATACGAGAAATTTACTACTTCCAAGCACGGCAAATCTCAATTTGGATCATAGAATTACCCGAAAGGCTTCTTACAAAATTAACTATAAAACTTACCGAGTAAATAGAATATAGCTCTCCTCTAATGATATCAATTCCATATTCAACTATTTCCTAACTAAAAGGAAGTCTCATTTACTTGTGCTATCGTTGTATTTGAAATTCTGATCTGATACACACATAGTCAGAAATCAAAGATAGCATCATGACTTCCCTAAGCACATCCTGTAAGAAAGGGAAGTCCTTGAGCATCTGAGAACAAAATTCATCAGTTGTTCTTTAGATTCATATTATGAAACAAAATTCTTCCACTATGATGCAGAACTATCAACAATTACATGCAGGTCATCAATGATATACAGCCATTACCTATTAGATAGATTAATTTCATTTTCAGTGATATACTACAATAATTAGAACATACTGACATGCCTCAATCTGAAAGACCACATATAAGAGATAAGTACCAAAGATCCAATCCCCCGGCAGATAGTGCTTTGACATCATCCAGTGAATGACATTTCTAACCATGTAATTAAAAGCAAGTTGGACTATGTCACTTCAAGAAAATAACTACTGATGACAAAAGGACCAACAGAGTTTAGAGAATCTGAACTTCAATCGTAAATAAAAAGACTTACAAAACTATGGAAAAAAAGAAAACAGTTCTTTCCTGGCATTTGGAAAAGAAGACTCTGAAAGATATTCTGTCATGCTAATTTCATGTTTACCCTAGCTAATGTAAACATCTAGAAAACTGATGCTGATCCTTCATGGAAAATACTGCAACTAGCAGACAACTCTCCTACCCTCTCCGCATGCCATGCACTTCATTAGCAATACCAACATATAACCAATTAAAATCTTTTTTTGCTTTGCCACCAAAAAAGATCCACAGATGCAACATCAGCTTTTCTTTCAATATGACAGGTGATAAGTTCCTCCTCCTGTCTTGGAAGAGCCATTATAACCTGAATAGAAATTTTTAAAAATGGATAGATGAAGTTCATTATTTCTTTTTTTCCTTTTTCTTTTAATCTAATTACCTGTAGTTTAAATTCTTATAAAGGTTGCTTTAAATATAAGCTCCACTACATTGCATGTCATAGATAGCTAAACTTTTCCAAGCTATGCATTTTGCTTTCCGCCTATTGTTTGATGCTTTCTAAGCATTTAGAATTGTTTCCTTGTAGCTATACCTATAGGTGTTCTCCAACTTATCTTTCAAGTCACTCTCTCTAAGAAATATTATCTATGATAAACTTTTATGACAAAAAAGCTTATTTTCCTCTAACAATTTCTAAAAACCGAATAACTTTCTTAATCACTAATTCAAATTATGATGTCAAACTGTTGGAAAATCATAAGGCGTACACACTTTTTTATAAACTTACTAGCTTTTGCAGCGTATTTGGAGATTTCACAGTGTTAAAATCCACTGCAGTTCTAGTATCTCCTTCACAAAGCTAGTGTCACAATCTAGCACAAGTTATTGTTATCATTATTATTATTATTATTTTATGTTACAAAGCTTCACCTTTATATTCCCCATACACCATGTAGATCTATCCTACACTACATACAGGAAATACTCTTAGTTTCCATTTTCCCTAATTTAGAATCTGATTATGATCTCAGAAGCTTCGGATAAACTAAACCAGTATGTTCATAGTGATTATCGAGTTCCCCTTGTTCCTCTTTTTTCTTTTGTCAAATGATATAAAATCACCGACAGTCAAAGTCCAGATATTCAAGAAAGATTGCTGTCCAGCAAAGATACAACTAATATCTCGATGCACATTACATTTCAACCAACATAAGTTTTAGAAAACAAAGATCCATCTAAATTTCTGTAATCTTATGGATAACGAAATGACAATCTCAATATCCCATGTATGCAGTTCACTAAAAAGCAGGATTCTGGTTCCCCCGTGAAGATTGCATACGCCCCTCAAAACATGAATCCGTACAGATTAATGAAGCACGTGCATGAACTCAGAGAAACAGGGCTATCAAAACAACGACTGAAGGATGGAAGAGGCGAACGATCTTACTGAAGGGCTCGGAAGATGTCCTGGATCTTGCCATCGATCTCCTCCAGCTCCGGGCTGATGGGCAGATCGCTCGCCATTCCTCACGCAAGAAACCAAAACCCAGCAGCAGAAACTTCCCCTAGATTCCGACTCCTCCAGTCACCACCACAGAGCGCTGCGCTTCCTGGGATCAAACCCACCGTTCCACCCACGTCGAGAGAAGGATCAGAAGAAAGGGTTCGAATTCAGCGTACCAGATCCAAATCCTTACTCCACCAGAGAGAAAAGGCTGTTTTCGAGGGCTCTCGGTGTCTTCGAACCCCCAAATCAAATCAAATTCTTCGCATCGTGGCAACGAATAGTTCTCTTCTCTCTCTCTCTCTCTGTCTCATCCCTTTTTGTTTTTAAAGAGAGACGTTTCTACTCCGACCCAAGAACACTACCAGCAGCGATGGATCGTCTGATGGAAATCAGACGTTCGAAAATGTGCTGCGTGTATCTAATCAAGGTGCTGTTACGAGGGCTACAACGGGACGAACGAAAAGCGAGTTTGTTTGTGTTGACAGAGTGGATTTAGGTGGGATGCGCTGTTCGCTATGGGGCCCGCTCCACCGGACGAACATGTGATGGCAGTGGGACCCACGTAGTGAAGATCCTGTAAAAAGTATATTGTATATAGAAATTATAAAGTACCTTTTAAAACCGTCCAGCTGACTACTTCTTTCAATCTCGACCGCCCTTATATTTCTACACGTGGACGGTCGAAATTAGAGAAGTCGGACACGATTAGGACTCCGCTGCCTACCGTCGCTCGAAATGAACGGCTACCTTTTTCTTCCACGGCAAAAAGGAAGGGAAGAAGGAAAGACCAACGGTTGAGATTAAAAGCATCGTCTTACCTTCTTTTTCATCTCCCTTTTATCTCAACCGTCTATCAGCTTTAAATAAACATTAAATATCAACATATTGTTTTAATTAAATCAGACATTTTGAAGGGCATTTATAGAAATATTTTCTGTATTTTTAAAAAAAATTAATTTAAGAGAGGACGATATATATATATATTTATTTATATTTATATATATATTTATATATTTGATGCTAATTGGAGTGGGAGAGAAGTAATTACGAAGACACAACTCTTTCTTCCGTCTGGCGTTGACCAATTGACTGTCAGTTAACGTGACAGATTCTTTGTGGGGATAAATAATGTGTATTATATGTAGGAGACGTATAATAATACATAATATTAGATGAAGGGTTCAATGAATCGAGTGTGAAAAGGAAATACCAATTGAGTCCACAGGATGATGGTTTATGACTCAGCGCGTACTAGAGGGCGTCGTTGCGACCGTTTCGGGGTCGTTCGCCAATATCGTAGATAAATCCAATATCGCTTTCTCGCTCACGATCTCCCTGTGTACCACTCGCCGATGGCTTCGCCTGCCGCCGCCTCCTATTCGGGTCGATCCTGAGCTTGGTGGCCATGGCGGTGAAGAAGGCGGCCGAGTGCTTCTCCAAGGCGCTGGCCGAGGAGGTGCGGCGCTGGGGAGCCATGAAGCAGAACGGGGTGAGCCTGCGGTACATGATGGAGTTCGGTGCTCGCCCCACCGAGAAGAACCTCCTCCTTTCCGCTCAGTTCCTCCACAAGGAGCTCCCCGTGAGGATCGCCCGGAGGGCCATTGAGCTGGAGTCACTGCCCTTTGGCCTGTCCCAGAAACCCGCCGTCTTGAAGGTACTTCCGTGTGCTTGGTACGGTGTCCATTCTGGCTGCAGATGTGTTTACTGGTCTCGATCCCCAATCTGGTGTCACCATCGGCTAATAAAAAGCTGGTATCTCTGATGGAAATTCCGGACATAATACGTATCGGTGGTCGGGAATCTGCCCTTTCTTTAGACTTGGTCCTAAAAAGACAGATTTTTTTTTTTGCAGGTAGCAGACTTACAGTAAATCAATCGAAATCTCACTCCTGATATTGACTTTTGCCCTTTTTTTTGGGTATTTTCATCGCATTTTTTCTTTAGGTTCGACATCTCAAGATTTATCTTCTCATAGATTTTGGGAGTAAAATATTTCCACAATCGTAAATATGTGATCTTTTTTTAATATTTTCTTGCTTTTTTTTCCTTTTAGTTCCTATAATACATATACCAAATCCATTAACAACAATGTATGTTTCTTACTGAACATGATATAGGAGAGTCATGAAGGCTGACATTTCAATTATCCTTTTAAAGGTCAGAGATTGGTATCTGGAAACTTTTCGCGATATCCGATCCTTTCCAGATATTAAGGACAACAACGATGAATTAGCTTTCACTCAAATGATAAAGATGATCAAGGTGAGGCATAACAACGTGGTTCCAGCCATGGCTTTAGGTGTACAGCAGCTAAAGAGAGACATAAACTGCAAGGTCGTGTCAGAGCTGGAGGAGATCCATCGATTTCTTGACCGTTTTTACATGTCAAGAATTGGGATCCGCATGCTTATAGGTCAGAGGAAATTCTTCTCTAACTTTCTCAGTGACACAAGTCTTTATTATTCCACTATGCTCTGTAATCTACATGAAAACATTTAGTTGCATGATTTCATACTGTTTTTATACAGCCAAAAGAAAAGGTCAGGGCTCTGTAATCTACATGAAAACATTTAGTTGCTGTTTTTATACAGCCAAAAGAAAAAGTCACTACAAAATTTTGTGACATGATACCTCTGATTTCTGTGGAATTCAGGACAGCATGTGGCCTTGCATGATCCTGATCCAGAACCAGGTTGTATTGGTCGGATAAACACTAGACTTTCTCCGATGCAAGTTGCCCGAACTGCTAGTGAAGACGCCCGCAGTATCTGCTTTCGAGAATATGGGAGTGCTCCTGACGTTAACATATATGGAGATACAAATTTCACCTTCCCGTGAGTGTTTCTCTTACATTTGTTGTATGTGATCAATAAATGTATCTTGTTTGTGATATGCTTATTGGTAAGCAACAAATTCAAATGATTGACTTCTTTTATTCTTGGCTTTTGAATTTTCTGTTGAATGTAGGACCCCAAGATCAGGATCAAGATAGAGATATATACAATTGAATGATGTTTTCCTGTTTCCTGTTTTACTCATCCTTGCATTTCTTTTGCTTGTCATTGACACCCTTCTTTCCTTCCTATCTTCGTGCCTCTTCCCTTGATATATGGATCCTTAAATTGCCTGTTCTGTCTTTCTACAAACAGAAGCTGCAGAAGTTTCTAAGCAAGTTGTTCTAATTTCATAAATGCAATTCCCAGTGTTGTAATAGCATTTTTACTGTCCTTAAAGAGGTGGAAGCACATTTATCTTTAGGTTTTCTGAAGCAAAATTGATATTCTTTTCATGTGATGTTTACCTTTTCTATGTTCTTATGAGTATTGCTTTCTTTCTTCTTCTTCTCTTTCTGAAACAGGTATGTTCCATCACATTTGCACCTTATGGTCTTTGAGTTGGTAAAGAACTCTTTGCGTGCGGTTCAAGAGCGTTTCATGGATTCCGACAAAGATGTCCCTTCTGTTAGAATTATTGTTGCTGATGGGATAGAGGATGTTGCAATAAAGGTTTGCCTCCAACAGTTGCTTATAACTGTAATTAGTGTTGATTATTTGTTCAAACTTGATATTGAGGAAATTGCTGGCAGGAGAAAACTAGTTGAGTAAAATTGTCCATTATTTTCATTTACTTACCCCACATTCTTTGTCTTTCTTTCTTTTCAAGGTAATGATTCTATGTTTATATAGCTGTATTCCAGATTCCAGAATTGTTTATATGGGAAAGTAGTCATATGAGTTTACCTAGATTAAAGAAATGGATTGTTTGAACCATAAACACTACTGTAATTTAAATCATGATCTTTCATCATTTGTGGCAGATATCAGATGAAGGGGGTGGTATAGCTAGAAGTGGCCTTCCAAAGATCTTCACATATCTCTATAGTACTGCAAAGAATCCACTAGATGAGAACTATGAAGGAATCTCAGATGGGGCAACCATGGCTGGTTATGGTTATGGGCTTCCAATTAGTCGTCTCTATGCTCGTTATTTTGGTGGTGATCTGCAAATTATCTCCATGGAAGGATATGGTAAGTCCAACTCTTGTTTTGACTTGATTCACGTTCCTTTGACATTGTTTGTAGTCCACCATGATTATGTCTATGTTCTTTTCCAGATGTTGCTTGGCATACATTCATATACCTCACAAATTCCATGTCATCTCATGCAAAATTATATCAATCCTCATGACAGAAATATAGCTTAAGCAGATATTGTATTGCATAAAAAAGATTCTCTATTTGAGACTTGAAATGAAAGTTACTGCAGCACCATATTTGGTAGGTTTATGTATGATGCACATTTTTTGCTATAAAAACCATCAAAATATACAGATTTCTTTTTTACATCTTTATTATTTGGATAAAACTAACAAGATTGAGTTTGTGGCAGTTAGCTTGAACTATGTGATTGGAAAAATATAAGACTGTACAATTGAAAATAATGTCAAACTAGTGTAGTTAATTGCATCACCTGGAAACATATTTGATGTATTTGTTACAAAAGATTTATGCAAGGAACAAAATAATGGGAAAATTTATGAAATTTAGCCAATGTGACTTAGGCTATGCTGCAATTTGATAGGTTTTCTGCAATTTGATAGCCACTTGATCAAGCAAGGAAAAGGAAGTTGTGGATATACTTGAATGATTAGAATAGTCTTATGTACTGAGCCTCTTTGTTTTCTCTTCTCCTGCCTTTTTATTATATTATTCTTATGTTCAAGAGATGGTTTTTGTGTTGCCTATACATAGAACATTGAGCTGGGAATTTCCAATATCAATGATGCAAGAAGCCTTTCCATTGTCGAACATATTCAATAGCACCATTTCTATTTTTCTCACTTCATGTGCTAGACGCATACAACCTGTAATACAATTAGGATTTTTCTGATGCATTTGTCATTTTTTGCACTGGTGTTTCCAGGAACCGATGCCTACCTTCATTTGTCTCGACTGGGCGACTCACAAGAACCCCTGCCATAAGTTCTTAAATCTTTTTCATGCTTGATAAGAAGCTACAATTCTCACTTGTGCAGAGCTAAGGCTGTAGATCTGTGCTTTAAGCTTGAATTTTGCAGATGATTTCCACACGTCAAAGTCAGCGTCGATCATTGCAGAAAAAAAAAAT
>LVTN01000053.1:392352-456533 GCA_001649415.1 Musa itinerans | reverse complement strand
CCGACGAACCTCCTCCTCTCCGCCCAGTTCCTCCACAAGGAGCTCTCCGCACGCATCGCCAGGAGGGCCATTGAGCTGGAGTCCCTGCCTCTTGGCTTGTCCGGCAAACCGGCCGTCTTGAAGGTGCTCATTATTCACTTGGACGGGTTTGTGGATTTGGATCCTGGCTTTTCTTGTGCGCCGTTTGGTTTTCCATGCGAATCTTAGCGATAGATGCGTTTACGGTTCTTGATTTTGAATATTGTCTTTACTTTTGGCTGGTGCAGTTAGGATCTTTGATGAAATTTTGAGGCTATTAGGTGTCAGGAATCTACCCTTTTCTTTTGTCCAGGATAAAAGGGAAAATGGCATTTTGAATTGCAAGATTGCACTAAATCGAGTGGAAAGTCACACGTGATCTTCCAATCTGAGGTTTGTTTTGGTATTCTGATCGCAGGTGTTTGGGATTTCTTGGGGTTTGATATCTTGAGAAATAATAAACGTAGGGTACCTCTGGATTATGCCGTTTGCGTAGTCATAACTTGATTATTGGGCATGAAATATCCAAGGATGGCATCTCCGTTCTCTCTGTAAAAGAAGTTCCAGATTTGCATATCGGAAGAAATCGTTGCGTCGATTTGGCTCGGCTTCTGCAGCGATTTAAGCGAACTCTGTAGATCGATTTAGGACAACTTCGAAGGTGGTTGAGAATTGAGATTAATATGGCATTAAGACTATTGGTTGAAAAGATTCTCCTTTTGATTCTTCACAGTATATGGTTGTGAAGTTCTTTTTTCTCTTTGTAATCGCTTGCTTGGATTTGCTTTCTTTCATATTCTTTTGGTAGTTAAATATGAGTTAGAATGCGGGGTGTGTGTTCCATTGCTTCTTCTCTCACCATTAGTGGTATTTAAAGATGAAGGTTTTGGTTCTTGACGCATCAGACATGGTTATGTGGTGTATTACTAAAAGCAGTATTCTTTGTTTTTTTTGTATAATGAACTTCTGCATTATTTTGGACAAAGTTCTCAGTGGAAGGTCAGGGACAAGACGGCGCAATTTTTTTTTGTATGCCTAGATAGACACGGCTAAAAATGGGTGCTAGCCGATATTTCCTTGGTCCGATGAGCAATTTACTTATTTCTCTTAAGTAGTTTTGGGCCTCTAGCGCCGTATTTTTATAAAATGCTAGCGGTTGCTAATGAATTGTTGATACTTTCTTTGCTTTCTTTCTCGGCTTCCTTTTCTTTCTTTACATAAATTGCAAATCCCATTACCAGCAGTGTATGCTTGTCATATTAACATGAAAATCTATGATCTTTGTTAAGGCTGACATCTCCATTGTCCTTTTAAGGTCAGAGATTGGTATCTAGATTCTTTTCGTGATCTTCGATCCTTTCCAAAAATCAAAGACCCACATGATGAATTATCTTTCACTCAGTTGATCAAGATGATCAAGTTGAGGCATAACAACGTGGTACCAGCAATGGCTTTAGGTGTACAGCAGCTAAAGAGAGACATAAACTGCAAGGTCGTGTCAGAGCTGGAGGAGATCCATCGATTTCTTGACCGTTTTTACATGTCAAGAATTGGGATCCGCATGCTTATAGGTCAGAGGAAATTCTTCTCTAACTTTCTCAGTGACACAAGTCTTTATTATTCCACTATGCTCTGTAATCTACATGAAAACATTTAGTTGCATGATTTCATACTGTTTTTATACAGCCAAAAGAAAAGGTCAGGACAAAATTTTGTGACATGATACCTCTGATTTCTGTGGAATTCAGGACAGCATGTGGCCTTGCATGATCCTGATCCAGAACCAGGTTGTATTGGTCGGATAAACACTAGACTTTCTCCGATGCAAGTTGCCCGAACTGCTAGTGAAGACGCCCGCAGTATCTGCTTTCGAGAATATGGGAGTGCTCCTGACGTTAACATATATGGAGATACAAATTTCACCTTCCCGTGAGTGTTTCTCTTACATTTGTTGTATGTGATCAATAAATGTATCTTGTTTGTGATATGCTTATTGGTAAGCAACAAATTCAAATGATTGACTTCTTTTATTCTTGGCTTTTGAATTTTCTGTTGAATGTAGGACCCCAAGATCAGGATCAAGATAGAGATATATACAATTGAATGATGTTTTCCTGTTTCCTGTTTTACTCATCCTTGCATTTCTTTTGCTTGTCATTGACACCCTTCTTTCCTTCCTATCTTCGTGCCTCTTCCCTTGATATATGGATCCTTAAATTGCCTGTTCTGTCTTTCTACAAACAGAAGCTGCAGAAGTTTCTAAGCAAGTTGTTCTAATTTCATAAATGCAATTCCCAGTGTTGTAATAGCATTTGAACTGTCCTTAAAGAGGTGGAAGCACATTTATCTTTATGTTTTCTGAAGCAAAATTGATATTCTTTTCATGTGATGTTTACCTTTTCTATGTTCTTATGAGTATTGCTTTCTTTCTTCTTCTTCTCTTTCTGAAACAGGTATGTTCCATCACATTTGCACCTTATGGTCTTTGAGTTGGTAAAGAACTCTTTGCGTGCGGTTCAAGAGCGTTTCATGGATTCTGACAAAGATGTCCCTCCTGTTAGAATTATTGTTGCTGATGGGATAGAGGATGTTGCAATAAAGGTTTGCCTCCAACAGTTGCTTATAACTGTAATTAGTGTTGATTATTTGTTCAAACTTGATATTGAGGAAATTGCTGGCAGGAGAAAGCTAGTTGAGTAAAATTGTCCATTATTTTCATTTACTTACCCCGCATTCTTTGTCTTTCTTTCTTTTCAAGGTAATGATTCTATGTTTATATAGCTGTATTCCAGATTCCAGAATTGTTTATATAGGAAAGTAGTCATATGAGTTTACCTAGATTAAAGAAATGGATTGTTTGAACCATAAACACTACTGTAATTTAAATCATGATCTTTCATCATTTGTGGCAGATATCAGATGAAGGGGGTGGTATAGCTAGAAGTGGCCTTCCAAAGATCTTCACATATCTCTATAGTACTGCAAAGAATCCACTAGATGAGAACTATGAAGGAATCTCAGATGGGGCAACCATGGCTGGTTATGGTTATGGGCTTCCAATTAGTCGTCTCTATGCTCGTTATTTTGGTGGTGATCTGCAAATTATCTCCATGGAAGGATATGGTAAGTCCAACTCTTGTTTTGACTTGATTCACGTTCCTTTGACATTGTTTGTAGTCCACCATGATTATGTCTATGTTCTTTTCCAGATGTTGCTTGGCATACATTCATATACCTCACAAATTCCATGTCATCTCATGCAAAATTATATCAATCCTCATGACAGAAATATAGCTTAAGCAGATATTGTATTGCATAAAAAAGATTCTCTATTTGAGACTTGTAAAGTAAGTTACAGCAGCACCATATTTGGTAGGTTTATGTATGATGCACATTTTTTGCTATAAAAACCATCAAAATATACAGATTTCTTTTTTACATCTTTATTATTTGGATAAAACTAACAAGATTGAGTTTGTGGCAGTTAGCTTGAACTATGTGATTGGAAAAATATAAGACTGTACAATTGAAAATAATGTCAAACTAGTGTAGTTAATTGCATCACCTGGAAACATATTTGATGTATTTGTTACAAAAGATTTATGCAAGGAACAAAATAATGGGAAAATTTATGAAATTTAGCCAATGTGACTCAGGCTATGCTGCAATTTGATAGGTTTTCTGCAATTTGATAGCCACTTGATCAAGCAAGGAAAAGGAAGTTGTGGATATACTTGAATGATTAGAATAGTCTTATGTACTGAGCCTCTTTGTTTTCTCTTCTCCTGCCTTTTTATTATATTATTCTTATGTTCAAGAGATGGTTTTTGTGTTGCCTATACATAGAACATTGAGCTGGGAATTTCCAATATCAATGATGCAAGAAGCCTTTCCATTGTCGAACATATTCAATAGCACCATTTCTATTTTTCTCAGCCCTGTATCACTTCATATGCTAGACGCATACAACCTGTAATACAATTAGGATTTTTCTGATGCATTTTTGTCATTTTTTGCACTGGTGTTTCCAGGAACCGATGCCTACCTTCATTTGTCTCGACTGGGCGACTCACAAGAACCCCTGCCATAAGTTCTTAAATCTTTTTCATGCTTGATAAGAAGCTACAAGTCTCACTTGTGCAGAGCTAAGGCTGTAGATCTGTGCTTTAAGCTTGAATTTTGCAGATGATTTCCACACGTCAAAGTCAGCGTCGATCATTGCAGAAAAAAAAAATACGGAAAGAAACTTTGAAATCTATGCTAGTTGAATGAAACCGAAGCTTATTGTCGAACATATTCAATAGCACCATTTCTATTTTTCTCAGCCCTGTATCACTTCATATGCTAGACGCATACAACCTGTAATACAATTAGGATTTTTCTGATGCATTTTTGTCATTTTTTGCACTGGTGTTTCCAGGAACCGATGCCTACCTTCATTTGTCTCGACTGGGCGACTCACAAGAACCCCTGCCATAAGTTCTTAAATCTTTTTCATGCTTGATAAGAAGCTACAATTCTCACTTGTGCAGAGCTAAGGCTGTAGATCTGTGCTTTAAGCTTGAATTTTGCAGATGATTTCCACATGTCAAAGTCAGCGTCGATCATTGCAGAAAAAAAAAATGGAAGAAACTTTGAAATCTATGCTAGTTGAATGAAACCGAAGCTTCTCATTTCCATTCAGATGATTCATATTTGTGGCATTGCAGATGATTTCCGTACTTCAAAGTAAGCATTGATCATAAGATAATTGAAACCCTACAGCTATATAAATAATTTTATAATCGTCATTTATAATTGGATCAAAATATTTACCAGTTAATGTCGTTTTACCTTCCTCTACGTAGATGGTGATAAGATATGTTTTGGTTCTCAGGTGAGTCATCCTCAACGTCACACGTCACGTCCCTGCAAATGTCGTATTTGTGGCATTGCAAATGATTTCCATACCTCAAAGTCAGCATTGATCATTGCAAAAGAAAAACACTTTGAATACTGTGCCAGTTGAATGAAACTGAAGCTTCTCATTTCCATTCAGATGATTCATATTTGTGGCATTGCAAATGATTTCCATACCTCAAAGTCAGCATTGATCATTGCAAACGAAAAAAACTTTGAATTCTATTCCAGTTGAATGAAACTGAAGCTTCTCATTTCCATTCAGATGATTCGTATTTGTGGCATTGCAAATGATTTCCATACCTCAAAGTCAGCATTGATCATTGCAAAAGAAAAACACTTTGAATACTGTGCTAGTTGAATGAAACTGAAGCTTCTCATTTCCATTCAGATGATTCATATTTGTGGCATTGCAAATGATTTCCATACCTCAAAGTCAGCATTGATCATTGCAAACGAAAAAAACTTTGAATTCTATTCCAGTTGAATGAAACTGAAGCTTCTCATTTCCATTCAGATGATTCGTATTTGTGGCATTGCAAATGATTTCCATACCTCAAAGTCAGCATTGATCATTGCAAAAGAAAAACACTTTGAATACTGTGCTAGTTGAATGAAACTGAAGCTTCTCATTTCCATTCAGATGATTCATATTTGTGGCATTGCAAATGATTTCCATACCTCAAAGTCAGCATTGATCATTGCAAACGAAAAAAACTTTGAATTCTATTCCAGTTGAATGAAACTGAAGCTTCTCATTTCCATTCAGATGATTCGTATTTGTGGCATTGCAAATGATTTCCATACCTCAAAGTCAGCATTGATCATTGCAAAAGAAAAACACTTTGAATACTGTGCTAGTTGAATGAAACTGAAGCTTCTCATTTCCATTCAGATGATTCATATTTGTGGCATTGCAAATGATTTCCATACCTCAAAGTCAGCATTGATCATTGCAAACGAAAAAAACTTTGAATTCTATTCCAGTTGAATGAAACTGAAGCTTCTCATTTCCATTCAGATGATTCGTATTTGTGGCATTGCAAATGATTTCCATACCTCAAAGTCAGCATTGATCATTGCAAAAGAAAAACACTTTGAATACTGTGCTAGTTGAATGAAACTGAAGCTTCTCATTTCCATTCAGATGATTCATATTTGTGGCATTGCAAATGATTTCCATACCTCAAAGTCAGCATTGATCATTGCAAACGAAAAAAACTTTGAATTCTATTCCAGTTGAATGAAACTGAAGCTTCTCATTTCCATTCAGATGATTCGTATTTGTGGCATTGCAAATGATTTCCATACCTCAAAGTCAGCATTGATCATTGCAAAAGAAAAACACTTTGAATACTGTGCTAGTTGAATGAAACTGAAGCTTCTCATTTCCATTCAGATGATTCATATTTGTGGCATTGCAAATGATTTCCATACCTCAAAGTCAGCATTGATCATTGCAAACGAAAAAAACTTTGAATTCTATTCCAGTTGAATGAAACTGAAGCTTCTCATTTCCATTCAGATGATTCGTATTTGTGGCATTGCAAATGATTTCCATACCTCAAAGTCAGCATTGATCATTGCAAAAGAAAAACACTTTGAATACTGTGCTAGTTGAATGAAACTGAAGCTTCTCATTTCCATTCAGATGATTCATATTTGTGGCATTGCAAATGATTTCCATACCTCAAAGTCAGCATTGATCATTGCAAACGAAAAAAACTTTGAATTCTATTCCAGTTGAATGAAACTGAAGCTTCTCATTTCCATTCAGATGATTCGTATTTGTGGCATTGCAAATGATTTCCATACCTCAAAGTCAGCATTGATCATTGCAAAAGAAAAACACTTTGAATACTGTGCTAGTTGAATGAAACTGAAGCTTCTCATTTCCATTCAGATGATTCATATTTGTGGCATTGCAAATGATTTCCATACCTCAAAGTCAGCATTGATCATTGCAAACGAAAAAAACTTTGAATTCTATTCCAGTTGAATGAAACTGAAGCTTCTCATTTCCATTCAGATGATTCGTATTTGTGGCATTGCAAATGATTTCCATACCTCAAAGTCAGCATTGATCATTGCAAAAGAAAAACACTTTGAATACTGTGCTAGTTGAATGAAACTGAAGCTTCTCATTTCCATTCAGATGATTCATATTTGTGGCATTGCAAATGATTTCCATACCTCAAAGTCAGCATTGATCATTGCAAACGAAAAAAACTTTGAATTCTATTCCAGTTGAATGAAACTGAAGCTTCTCATTTCCATTCAGATGATTCGTATTTGTGGCATTGCAAATGATTTCCATACCTCAAAGTCAGCATTGATCATTGCAAAAGAAAAACACTTTGAATACTGTGCTAGTTGAATGAAACTGAAGCTTCTCATTTCCATTCAGATGATTCATATTTGTGGCATTGCAAATGATTTCCATACCTCAAAGTCAGCATTGATCATTGCAAACGAAAAAAACTTTGAATTCTATTCCAGTTGAATGAAACTGAAGCTTCTCATTTCCATTCAGATGATTCGTATTTGTGGCATTGCAAATGATTTCCATACCTCAAAGTCAGCATTGATCATTGCAAAAGAAAAACACTTTGAATACTGTGCTAGTTGAATGAAACTGAAGCTTCTCATTTCCATTCAGATGATTCATATTTGTGGCATTGCAAATGATTTCCATACCTCAAAGTCAGCATTGATCATTGCAAACGAAAAAAACTTTGAATTCTATTCCAGTTGAATGAAACTGAAGCTTCTCATTTCCATTCAGATGATTCGTATTTGTGGCATTGCAAATGATTTCCATACCTCAAAGTCAGCATTGATCATTGCAAAAGAAAAACACTTTGAATACTGTGCTAGTTGAATGAAACTGAAGCTTCTCATTTCCATTCAGATGATTCATATTTGTGGCATTGCAAATGATTTCCATACCTCAAAGTCAGCATTGATCATTGCAAACGAAAAAAACTTTGAATTCTATTCCAGTTGAATGAAACTGAAGCTTCTCATTTCCATTCAGATGATTCGTATTTGTGGCATTGCAAATGATTTCCATACCTCAAAGTCAGCATTGATCATTGCAAAAGAAAAACACTTTGAATACTGTGCTAGTTGAATGAAACTGAAGCTTCTCATTTCCATTCAGATGATTCATATTTGTGGCATTGCAAATGATTTCCATACCTCAAAGTCAGCATTGATCATTGCAAACGAAAAAAACTTTGAATTCTATTCCAGTTGAATGAAACTGAAGCTTCTCATTTCCATTCAGATGATTCGTATTTGTGGCATTGCAAATGATTTCCATACCTCAAAGTCAGCATTGATCATTGCAAAAGAAAAACACTTTGAATACTGTGCTAGTTGAATGAAACTGAAGCTTCTCATTTCCATTCAGATGATTCATATTTGTGGCATTGCAAATGATTTCCATACCTCAAAGTCAGCATTGATCATTGCAAACGAAAAAAACTTTGAATTCTATTCCAGTTGAATGAAACTGAAGCTTCTCATTTCCATTCAGATGATTCGTATTTGTGGCATTGCAAATGATTTCCATACCTCAAAGTCAGCATTGATCATTGCAAAAGAAAAACACTTTGAATACTGTGCTAGTTGAATGAAACTGAAGCTTCTCATTTCCATTCAGATGATTCATATTTGTGGCATTGCAAATGATTTCCATACCTCAAAGTCAGCATTGATCATTGCAAACGAAAAAAACTTTGAATTCTATTCCAGTTGAATGAAACTGAAGCTTCTCATTTCCATTCAGATGATTCGTATTTGTGGCATTGCAAATGATTTCCATACCTCAAAGTCAGCATTGATCATTGCAAAAGAAAAACACTTTGAATACTGTGCTAGTTGAATGAAACTGAAGCTTCTCATTTCCATTCAGATGATTCATATTTGTGGCATTGCAAATGATTTCCATACCTCAAAGTCAGCATTGATCATTGCAAACGAAAAAAACTTTGAATTCTATTCCAGTTGAATGAAACTGAAGCTTCTCATTTCCATTCAGATGATTCGTATTTGTGGCATTGCAAATGATTTCCATACCTCAAAGTCAGCATTGATCATTGCAAAAGAAAAACACTTTGAATACTGTGCTAGTTGAATGAAACTGAAGCTTCTCATTTCCATTCAGATGATTCATATTTGTGGCATTGCAAATGATTTCCATACCTCAAAGTCAGCATTGATCATTGCAAACGAAAAAAACTTTGAATTCTATTCCAGTTGAATGAAACTGAAGCTTCTCATTTCCATTCAGATGATTCGTATTTGTGGCATTGCAAATGATTTCCATACCTCAAAGTCAGCATTGATCATTGCAAAAGAAAAACACTTTGAATACTGTGCTAGTTGAATGAAACTGAAGCTTCTCATTTCCATTCAGATGATTCATATTTGTGGCATTGCAAATGATTTCCATACCTCAAAGTCAGCATTGATCATTGCAAACGAAAAAAACTTTGAATTCTATTCCAGTTGAATGAAACTGAAGCTTCTCATTTCCATTCAGATGATTCGTATTTGTGGCATTGCAAATGATTTCCATACCTCAAAGTCAGCATTGATCATTGCAAAAGAAAAACACTTTGAATACTGTGCTAGTTGAATGAAACTGAAGCTTCTCATTTCCATTCAGATGATTCATATTTGTGGCATTGCAAATGATTTCCATACCTCAAAGTCAGCATTGATCATTGCAAACGAAAAAAACTTTGAATTCTATTCCAGTTGAATGAAACTGAAGCTTCTCATTTCCATTCAGATGATTCGTATTTGTGGCATTGCAAATGATTTCCATACCTCAAAGTCAGCATTGATCATTGCAAAAGAAAAACACTTTGAATACTGTGCTAGTTGAATGAAACTGAAGCTTCTCATTTCCATTCAGATGATTCATATTTGTGGCATTGCAAATGATTTCCATACCTCAAAGTCAGCATTGATCATTGCAAACGAAAAAAACTTTGAATTCTATTCCAGTTGAATGAAACTGAAGCTTCTCATTTCCATTCAGATGATTCGTATTTGTGGCATTGCAAATGATTTCCATACCTCAAAGTCAGCATTGATCATTGCAAAAGAAAAACACTTTGAATACTGTGCTAGTTGAATGAAACTGAAGCTTCTCATTTCCATTCAGATGATTCATATTTGTGGCATTGCAAATGATTTCCATACCTCAAAGTCAGCATTGATCATTGCAAACGAAAAAAACTTTGAATTCTATTCCAGTTGAATGAAACTGAAGCTTCTCATTTCCATTCAGATGATTCGTATTTGTGGCATTGCAAATGATTTCCATACCTCAAAGTCAGCATTGATCATTGCAAAAGAAAAACACTTTGAATACTGTGCTAGTTGAATGAAACTGAAGCTTCTCATTTCCATTCAGATGATTCATATTTGTGGCATTGCAAATGATTTCCATACCTCAAAGTCAGCATTGATCATTGCAAACGAAAAAAACTTTGAATTCTATTCCAGTTGAATGAAACTGAAGCTTCTCATTTCCATTCAGATGATTCGTATTTGTGGCATTGCAAATGATTTCCATACCTCAAAGTCAGCATTGATCATTGCAAAAGAAAAACACTTTGAATAGCTCGTCAAGCTAAGCAGCAGCAGAAGAAACATGAGTATGTACAAGACAGTGATGCAGATTCATTATGTTACCTCAGGAGCAATGTAATTGGGGCTTCCACATGTTGTGTGTAGCAATCCATCACACTGATGCACAGAATCCACAGGTGAGCCAAAAATAAGAAGGATGTCATCGAGAGATTTGAATCACATACCCCGAGATGCTGAGGTAGAGCACTGAGGCCGAAATCAGATATCTTTATGTTTCCTTTTGCATCCACAAGCACATTTTCCGGCTGTAATCAAAGCAAAAAAGAAAGGAGAACCTCAAAAGAAGAATCAGCGATGAAACTTCTCGAGTACAGTTGGATTAATCACCTTCAGATCTCTGTGGTAGACTCCCTTATCATGACAATGGCTAACACCATCAATCAACTGCTGGAAGAGCTTCCTTCCTTCGCTTTCTGAAAGCTTACCTTTTGATACCTTCGACATCAAACAACAAAAACGACGACTCATACAGGAGCTGATGCAAAAGCAATTCGACCAACATGGAAAAGATTTGTCAAGACGATGATCCTCACAATTTTGTCGAACAGTTCACCGCCGTTCACGTATTCGAGGACCATGTAAATCTTGGTTTTGCTAGCTGATACCTGCCACACAACACAATCCATAGAGGTTGAACCATCGATCGACAACTAAAAGTCTTCATCTTGACATAGATATCAATCCTTTTGCCAGGTGCCATTGCCTGTTCTGCATCATCATCACCTTCTTCTTTCTGAAGAAAGGAGACTGAGACTACCGTCGAGAACTAGAACGGGGGGCAATTCGCCCCTGGTTTTCGCAGAAGGGGTTCTCGGTCTGCTGTCATTCGATCCAACAACATCAATGCTGGCATCGAACGACAAAGATTCGCGTGGTCGCAGTTCCCGAAGGAAGCTCGCCTCACCGGAGTCCATGTCCAGAACGGACGGACCCGACAGTATCTTGCGTTGAGCCGTCAGTTGGAGAGGGCCCCACTGGGGATGATCGGCTTGCATTGGATTCTCGATCGTTCTTTTTTTCCTTATTTCTATTTTTTATTACGAAGAAATACTATTATTATATAATTTAATATTTCATTAAATAGGAATCCTCAGCCGGTGAGACCCACAAATAACAAAAGGGCCCCACGTCGCGCGGTTAATCCGCGCCGGTAAGAGAGTCGAACACCCACCTCGGGATGGATACGAACGAGGACGAGCGCGTTATGAATGGAGGCATCTAATTCTGAACCAATGCACGGATCACATAATCTTGCGCAATAATTCCTCGCGGAGAGGATTAATATCGATGGTCAGATGGAAGGAGAGAGCGAGGAAGAAGAAGAAGAAGAAGAAGACGACGACGACCAACCTCATGTAACCGGACGACGTTGGGGTGCTTCAACAGCTTCAACGTGCCGATCTCCCTCTTGATCTGTGGCATCTCTTGCATGGTTAATTCACTTCACATGTATGCCTACGGAACGGAAGGAGAGGTCATCAGAAGAAGCATGTTTAGGCAACAACCTGGTCGTCGATCTTGAGCGACTGGATGCGCTTGCGGTCGAGGATCTTGACGGCGAAGGCCAGCCCGGAGTCGACGTGCCTGGCGTACCTCACCTTGCCGAAGTTGCCCTCGCCCAGCGTCCTCCCTAGCTCGTACTTCCCGAGCACTCGCACCCCCTCTTCTCCTCCTTCCCTCACCATCTGTATATATTTCTTGATCCGCGCACGCAGGCAGCGGCCCTCCTCCTTTGTGCCTCTCTTGCTGTGGAGGAGGAGCTCGGAGGAGAAGGAGGCGAACGGGGTCAGAGCTGGAGATGCGGCCCTTCGTTATACATGAGGACGGGAGAGGAAGGGAGGTGAGGAGACGGCCTTCCTTCCCCTCGCAGCTTCAATAATACCTGCATTTATTCACCCTGCAAGGAAGGCAATAATGGAGTAATTAGGGTGCACGTTGCACCAATCACGGTGGTGTGCTTTTACCGCAATGTCCTCCTGTCTCGAGGCATGTAACAAGAAGAAGAAGAAGAAGGGCGTGTTGCTGTCAACGTTATTCTTATCTTGGCATATACACGTAAACTTAGCATGTAACTATTGGCAAGGCTGTGTTGCCACCATGTCCTTTGGGTGGAGCTCGTTAATGGCTGCGGCTCGCACGTAGAGACGAGGAGGACCAAAGAGAGAAGGAGAAAGGCGACGGAATATTCTCACATACATGTAATAATAACTTTCCTCTCACGTACATGTCTTAACGATCAAATCTGACACGTAGAATTAAGTCAACTAATCATGTCATATCAACATGAAAGTAATATAAGTAGATTATATGTAAAGATAGAAAGCACAAATGAAGAAATTTGTAATAATTCCAAAGATACGGGTGATTGAATTGGCGTAATTTGGGAAGTGGATCAAATCTTAGCTAGCAAGAGGAAGATTCTCGTACCAAAAATGGTGTTCGAGGAGGATGTCGTTCTCATACAGCTTAAGAGGAAGATTCTCGTACCAAAAATGGTGTTCGAGGAGGATGTCGTTCTCATACAGCTTAAGATAATTGAAACCCTACAGCTATATAAATAATTTTATAATCGTCATTTATAATTGGATCAAAATATTTACCAGTTAATGTCGTTTTACCTTCCTCTACGTAGATGGTGATAAGATATGTTTTGGTTCTCAGGTGAGTCATCCTCAACGTCACACGTCACGTCCCTGCAAATGTCTGAATCCGATACTACACGTCGTCAGAGCTCCACAGTGCACATTATGACAGGTTCCGTACCGAGGTACTGTGCGATATGACCATCCCAAGAGCTCAAGACAGTGCCGTCTGAGGTTATCCAAGCATCCTCGAAGACACCACCTCGTCGATGAGGTGGTTCCAGGGAAGGAGGGTTAGGGGCCCGGGGAAGAGAGGGGGGAAAAAACCTTAGACAATAGTATAAAAATCCTCGGTCGACACTCGGCTGAGGGGAGATGGAGATAACAAGACTTGTGAATGAAACTGAAGCTTCTCATTTCCATTCAAATGATTTATATTTGTGGCATTGCAAGAAGGGGTCCAAATCAACAGGAAAACCTGTCGACATGAGCTTAACAGTTCTTTCCCAAGGATGCTCGTTATGTACAACACTTAACCTTATTCCAATTATACATCACTTCACCTTATTCCCATTGTACATCATTCCTACACCTAATGCCGTGCCACAATTCAACAAGAGTCATCTCCCAGCTCTTCCGATAGCTTGGCACACATCTGCATGGATGAATGAAGAAAAATCTTGAGATGCCAGTGATGGATTCTACAGCAGCTTAGCTCTTTTATCCTCAGTGAGACATGACATGATACCTTTCTATACAAGGAAGAATCACCTTGCAATCTTCTCAGTTCCACAACATAGTTGTCATCCACCTCGGAGCCGGGGAGACGTAACCCACCACAAACGACGCTCGGATTAGCGGATCGAAGAACATCGATCAACACCTCCTCATAAGGGCCCAATCGACCTAGGCCACAAACATGAGATCAGTGCCTGAAGGAATTCTTAGCACAGACTCATCAAGAACATGGGAATGAAAGATTGAACAGGCCCGAGGCGCTTCGAAGCAGCCATCCCCGAGCAACCAGTGCCCCGACCTAAGGGACACCTCCCATCACACAAAGGCAAATCAGTTAGCTATTCCAGATCCTAACCAGCGCCACCTAGTATCCCTTTCCGAGGGCGTGGATGAACTCTTTGAATCCTTGGACTTTGTTCCTACTTTCAACTGTCAATAGAAAGCAAAGCAGGTTTATCTTTTGGATGTCAATCTGGATATGGAATGTATCAGAGAAATCTGTGAGTGTACTCACTTTGCCATGTCCCTTCTGAGCCTCCAACCCCATTTCTGTGACAATGTCCACAATCTTGTCTGACAAATCTTTTGGCGAATGCGTCGAGGTGAACCTAATTTTCCTTTCGGAAACATCCTGCAAATGCCAAATCTTTTCAGTGCTCTCTTCTACACAAGATGATAACAGCTTAATGGAGCACAAGTTTGATATGTGGAACTTCAATCACACATGAGATGAAGGCCACTTTAGCATGCAGAAAGTTGATCTTGTCATGTTCATCAAGTCTCAGAGAGTAAACTTTAGTTGAGCAGTGAGTATGAGACTGAGGAAAACATCTGACACTTCTACCTCGTTCTCAAAGAAGCCAGAAAGATCAAGAGATGCAGACATTCCAATCAGCTGAAATGCATTGACAGGTGAAGTGCCATTTCCATCCAACACATTATGCTGCGACAAACCAAGTGATCAGTTCCATCTTTAATATCCGAATTCATCAAAATTAAGTACCCAAAAACTTCACCACCACCTCCTTAATCGGAAGAGAGCCATACAGACTCGAATCATCGTCGTCGTCGTAGTCGAATGGGACAGCCGGAGAATAGTCTTTCTTGAACCAGTCATCTGCTCTGATACCAGCCACATTGATCCGGGTTACAGGATTTGGATCAAGAATTCTCCTCAACATGTTTTGAGCTCCAGGAGAGAGCCACCTGGGGATCTTAGTATCTCCCCTACAGATCTACACCAAACCAGAGACGAGCTCAATGAAGAACCAAACTGGTCATGAACTGATCATAGCATCTCATTCCATGCTTGCGAGATTAGATTTATGCACCTTCTGGCAAAGAACAGCGAAGTTTCTGTCATCGAAAGGAAGACGCCCTGTGAGAATCACGTACAGAATGACACCGCAGGACCAGATATCCGACCTTGCACCGTCGTAACCTCGGTTGCAGAGAACCTTTGGTAGCATTGCCATTAGTAGCTCGTCAAGCTAAGCAGCAGCAGAAGAAACATGAGTATGTACAAGACAGTGATGCAGATTCATTATGTTACCTCAGGAGCTATGTAATTGGGGCTTCCACATGTAGTGTGTAGCAATCCATCACACTGATGCACAGAATCCACAGGTGAGCCAAAAATAAGAAGGATGTCATCGAGAGATTTGAATCACATACCCCGAGATGCTGAGGTAGAGCACTGAGGCCGAAATCAGATATCTTTATGTTTCCTTTTGCATCCACAAGCACATTTTCCGGCTGTAATCAAAGCAAAAAAGAAAGGAGAACCTCAAAAAGAAGAATCAGCGATGAAACTTCTCGAGTACAGTTGGATTAATCACCTTCAGATCTCTGTGGTAGACTCCCTTATCATGACAATGTTACATCTTTATTATTTGGATAAAACTAACAAGATTGAGTTTGTGGCAGTTAGCTTGAACTATGTGATTGGAAAAATATAAGACTGTACAATTGAAAATAATGTCAAACTAGTGTAGTTAATTGCATCACCTGGAAACATATTTGATGTATTTGTTACAAAAGATTTATGCAAGGAACAAAATAATGGGAAAATTTATGAAATTTAGCCAATGTGACTTAGGCTATGCTGCAATTTGATAGGTTTTCTGCAATTTGATAGCCACTTGATCAAGCAAGGAAAAGGAAGTTGTGGATATACTTGAATGATTAGAATAGTCTTATGTACTGAGCCTCTTTGTTTTCTCTTCTCCTGCCTTTTTATTATATTATTCTTATGTTCAAGAGATGGTTTTTGTGTTGCCTATACATAGAACATTGAGCTGGGAATTTCCAATATCAATGATGCAAGAAGCCTTTCCATTGTCGAACATATTCAATAGCACCATTTCTATTTTTCTCAGCCCTGTATCACTTCATATGCTAGACGCATACAACCTGTAATACAATTAGGATTTTTCTGATGCATTTTTGTCATTTTTTGCACTGGTGTTTCCAGGAACCGATGCCTACCTTCATTTGTCTCGACTGGGCGACTCACAAGAACCCCTGCCATAAGTTCTTAAATCTTTTTCATGCTTGATAAGAAGCTACAATTCTCACTTGTGCAGAGCTAAGGCTGTAGATCTGTGCTTTAAGCTTGAATTTTGCAGATGATTTCCACATGTCAAAGTCAGCGTCGATCATTGCAGAAAAAAAAAATGGAAGAAACTTTGAAATCTATGCTAGTTGAATGAAACCGAAGCTTCTCATTTCCATTCAGATGATTCATATTTGTGGCATTGCAGATGATTTCCGTACTTCAAAGTAAGCATTGATCATTGCAAACGAAAAAAACTTTGAATTCTATTCTAGTTGAATGAAACTGAAGCTTCTCATTTCCATTCAGATGATTCGTATTTGTGGCATTGCAAATGATTTCCATACCTCAAAGTCAGCATTGATCATTGCAAAAGAAAAACACTTTGAATACTGTGCTAGTTGAATGAAACTGAAGCTTCTCATTTCCATTCAGATGATTCGTATTTGTGGCATTGCAAATGATTTCCATACCTCAAAGTCAGCATTGATCATTGCAAAAGAAAAACACTTTGAATACTGTGCTAGTTGAATGAAACTGAAGCTTCTCATTTCCATTCAAATGATTTATATTTGTGGCATTGCAAGAAGGGGTCCAAATCAACAGGAAAACCTGTCGACATGAGCTTAACAGTTCTTTCCCAAGGATGCTCGTTATGTACAACACTTAACCTTATTCCAATTATACATCACTTCACCTTATTCCCATTGTACATCATTCCTACACCTAATGCCGTGCCACAATTCAACAAGAGTCATCTCCCAGCTCTTCCGATAGCTTGGCACACATCTGCATGGATGAATGAAGAAAAATCTTGAGATGCCAGTGATGGATTCTACAGCAGCTTAGGTCTTTTATCCTCAGTGAGACATGACATGATACCTTTCTATACAAGGAAGAATCACCTTGCAATCTTCTCAGTTCCACAACATGCAGAGATGGGCTGAGCTTCAAGATCTGCATACCACAAACATGAGATCAGTGCCTGAAGGAATTCTTAGCACAGACTCATCAAGAACATGGGAATGAAAGATTGAACAGGAAAAAGGAAATCACCTCTGCAGCAGCGGAGAATGAACTCTTTGAATCCTTGGACTTTGTTCCTACTTTCAACTGTCAATAGAAAGCAAAGCAGGTTTATCTTTTGGATGTCAATCTGGATATGAATGTATCAGAGAAATCTGTGAGTGTACTCACTTTGCCATGTCCCTTCTGAGCCTCCAACCCCATTTCTGTGACAATGTCCACAATCTTGTCTGACAAATCTTTTGGCGAATGCGTCGAGGTGAACCTAATTTTCCTTTCGGAAACATCCTGCAAATGCCAAATCTTTTCAGTGCTCTCTTCTACACAAGATGATAACAGCTTAATGGAGCACAAGTTTGATATGTGGAACTTCAATCACACATGAGATGAAGGCCACTTTAGCATGCAGAAAGTTGATCTTGTCATGTTCATCAAGTCTCAGAGAGTAAACTTTAGTTGAGCAGTGAGTATGAGACTGAGGAAAACATCTGACACTTCTACCTCGTTCTCAAAGAAGCCAGAAAGATCAAGAGATGCAGACATTCCAATCAGCTGAAATGCATTGACAGGTGAAGTGCCATTTCCATCCAACACATTATGCTGCGACAAACCAAGTGATCAGTTCCATCTTTAATATCCGAATTCATCAAAATTAAGTACCCAAAAACTTCACCACCACCTCCTTAATCGGAAGAGAGCCATACAGACTCGAATCATCGTCGTCGTCGTAGTCGAATGGGACAGCCGGAGAATAGTCTTTCTTGAACCAGTCATCTGCTCTGATACCAGCCACATTGATCCGGGTTACAGGATTTGGATCAAGAATTCTCCTCAACATGTTTTGAGCTCCAGGAGAGAGCCACCTGGGGATCTTAGTATCTCCCCTACAGATCTACACCAAACCAGAGACGAGCTCAATGAAGAACCAAACTGGTCATGAACTGATCATAGCATCTCATTCCATGCTTGCGAGATTAGATTTATGCACCTTCTGGCAAAGAACAGCGAAGTTTCTGTCATCGAAAGGAAGACGCCCTGTGAGAATCACGTACAGAATGACACCGCAGGACCAGATATCCGACCTTGCACCGTCGTAACCTCGATTGCAGAGAACCTTTGATAGCATTGCCATTAATAGCTCGTCAAGCTAAGCAGCAGCAGGTGCTGACTCACCGGCCACGATACTTTTGTTCACTAATAGATGGTAACAAAGAAAACCTAACCCATCTCATTAATCCATCACACTGATGCACAGAATCCACAGGTGAGCCAAAAATAAGAAGGATGTCATCGAGAGATTTGAATCACATACCCCGAGATGCTGAGGTAGAGCACTGAGGCCGAAATCAGATATCTTTATGTTTCCTTTTGCATCCACAAGCACATTTTCCGGCTGTAATCAAAGCAAAAAAAAAAAGAAAGGAGAACCTCAAAAGAAGAATCAGCGATGAAACTTCTCGAGTACAGTTGGATTAATCACCTTCAGATCTCTGTGGTAGACTCCCTTATCATGACAATGGCTAACACCATCAATCAACTGCTGGAAGAGCTTCCTTCCTTCGCTTTCTGAAAGCTTACCTTTTGATACCTTCGACATCAAACAACAAAAACGACGACTCATACAGGAGCTGATGCAAAAGCAATTCGACCAACATGGAAAAGATTTGTCAAGTCGATGATCCTCACAATTTTGTCGAACAGTTCACCGCCGTTCACGTATTCGAGGACCATGTAAATCTTGGTTTTGCTAGCTGATACCTGCCACACAACACAATCCATAGAGGTTGAACCATCGATCGACAACTAAAAGTCTTCATCTTGACATAGATATCAATCCTTTTGCCAGGTGCCATTGCCTGTTCTGCATCATCATCACCTTCTTCTTTCTGAAGAAAGGAGACTGAGACTACCGTCGAGAACTAGAACGGGGGGCAATTCGCCCCTGGTTTTCGCAGAAGGGGTTCTCGGTCTGCTGTCATTCGATCCAACAACATCAATGCTGCATCAAACGACAAAGATTCGCGTGGTCGCAGTTCCCGAAGGAAGCTCGCCTCACCGGAGTCCATGTCCAGAACGGACGGACCCGACAGTATCTTGCGTTGAGCCGTCAGTTGGAGAGGGCCCCACTGGGGATGATCGGCTTGCATTGGATTCTCGATCGTTCTTTTTTTCCTTATTTCTATTTTTTATTACGAAGAAATACTATTATTATATAATTTAATATTTCATTAAATATGAATCCTCAGCCGGTGAGACCCACAAATAACAAAAGGGCCCCACGTCGCTCGGTTAATCCGCGCCGGTAAGAGAGTCGAACACCCACCTCGGGATGGATACGAACGAGGACGTGCGCGTTATGAATGGAGGCATCTAATTCTGAACCAATGCACGGATCACATAATCTTGCGCAATAATTCCTCGCGGAGAGGATTAATATCGCTGGTCAGATGGAAGGAGAAAGCGAGGAAGAAGAAGAAGAAGAAGAAGACGACGACGACCAACCTCATGTAACCGGACGACGTTGGGGTGCTTCAACAGCTTCAACGTGCCGATCTCCCTCTTGATCTGTGGCATCTCTTGCATGGTTAATTCACTTCACATGTATGCCTACGGAACGGAAGGAGAAGTCATCAGAAGAAGCATGTTTAGGCAACAAACCTGGTCGTCGATCTTGAGCGACTGGATGCGCTTGCGGTCGAGGATCTTGACGGCGAAGGCCAGCCCGGAGTCGACGTGCCTGGCGTACCTCACCTTGCCGAAGTTGCCCTCGCCCAGCGTCCTCCCTAGCTCGTACTTCCCGAGCACTCGCACCCCCTCTTCTCCTCCTTCCCTCACCATCTGTATATATTTCTTGATCCGCGCACGCAGGCAGCGGCCCTCCTCCTTTGTGCCTCTCTTGCTGTGGAGGAGGAGCTCGGAGGAGAAGGAGGCGAACGGGGTCAGAGCTGGAGATGCGGCCCTTCGTTATACATGAGGACGGGAGAGGAAGGGAGGTGAGGAGACGGCCTTCCTTCCCCTCGCAGCTTCAATAATACCTGCATTTATTCACCCTGCAAGGAAGGCAATAATGGAGTAATTAGGGTGCACGTTGCACCAATCACGGTGGTGTGCTTTTACCGCAATGTCCTCCTGTCTCGAGGCATGTAACAAGAAGAAGAAGAAGAAGGGCGTGTTGCTGTCAACGTTATTCTTATCTTGGCATATACACGTAAACTTAGCATGTAACTATTGGCAAGGCTGTGTTGCCACCATGTCCTTTGGGTGGAGCTCGTTAATGGCTGCGGCTCGCACGTAGAGACGAGGAGGACCAAAGAGAGAAGGAGAAAGGCGACGGGATATTCTCACATACATGTAATAATAACTTTCCTCTCACGTACATGTCTCATCGATCAAATCCGACACGTAGAATTCAGTCAACCAATCATGTCATATCAACATGAAAGTAATATAAGTAGATTATATGTAAAGATAGAAAGCACAAATGAAGAGATTTGTAATAATTCCAAAGATACGGGTGATTGAATTGGCGTAATTTGGGAAGTGGATCAAATCTTAGCTAGCAAGAGGAAGATTCTCGTACCAAAAATGGTGTTCGAGGAGGATGTCGTTCTCATACAACTTAAGATAATTGAAACCCTACAGCTATATAAATAATTTTATAATCATCATTTATAATTGGATCAAAATATTTACAAGTTAATGTCATTTTACCTTCCTCTACGTAGATGGTGATAAGGGACCATTTGGTCCACCACGATACACCGTTGGGGTACGAGGAATTGTCCGTTTTGAGCGATGGCGATTGAACCGCACGGTTTTACCCTTTCGGAGTCACATAGCTCTAAAATGCACCTCTGAGGGTAAGGGAGACACGACTGCCTTATGAGCCATTGATTCCTCTACTCCTCAACCAATATGGGACTGAATAACCTTATCAGATGGTAACAAAGAAAACCTAACCTATCTCATATCTCCATCTCAAATCTCCAGGTTATAAGTTCCCTGACATCATATGGTTTGTAGTTGTAAGTAACTTTCCTATCATTCATTTCAGTGATATGATACAACAAAGTGTTGATAGTGAAATTTCTCTTATATGAGTTAATACATGGGGTAAGAATTAAATCGGGTTACTATTTATAATCACAAACTTTTTTTTTGATACAATAATAATAATAACATCATAAATTTTAATTATTCGAGGTTAGCTACATATATTTAGTTAAGTTTAGAATATTTAAATTTTTATCAATTTTTTTATTCAAAAATTTTTAGGTCTTCGTATCCTATGCACATATTCGTACTGTTTCATCCTAAACGATTCTCTCTCATTTTATTTTATACCAAAGTAATATATAATTATTTATAAATAAAAATATTTTTTTATTTTTTCTATCCATATCAATTAAAATCTTAGTATTTTCATCTTATAATATAAATTATATATTATTAGTCTCATAATTATTTTATATTTTTTTTTTTTTATGAAATTATAAAAGGAAGAATAAATAGATAGTTTGTGATTCTTTTCATGGTGAGCGAGCTCAAAGTCGTGTGTGAATGGAGCTCGGTTTCTTTACGGTGAAGAATAGACCTTCTTTTGACTTCAGTTGCACGCTTCTTTCGAGCTACCTTTGCAGGTTCCACCATGACTTGGTGACTCAGGAAACCCTTGTTCTAGATGGTCAATGGCTGACCTCAAATAACGTTGCAGCGGCAACCATTCCTCGTCTCAGGACGAAGCTTCCTGCCTCCTCCTGCTCTGTCCATGGTGTTGGCAAACAGACATAACATGACAGATGTGAAAGAGCAGTCATCTCTGTTTGAATATTTTAGTGCAGAGACGTAATACTGCTCGTTCGAGAAGTCAGAAGAACCTTCACGTATGTCTCATACTTTTCTCCCTCGTGCGCCTGCGGTGGTCTTCGTCAATGGAGCACGCACTTGTCTGACAGCATCTCCCATGGCGGTGGCGTCACACTATGTTCTGCGTTAATTATGGTCGACGGATCTTTCTTCTCTGAAATGTTGTTGACTTCTCGTTGCTGCGTGTGTTCACATCTCAAAACTTGGATCTGTCGACGGAGGTGGCCATGACTGCGGTGCTGTCAATGTGCGGTCGAAAGCTACTGCTCCTTTCTGTGCTTCCAGAAGGATGGCTTCTGCTGATTCTAAAGATCTATGGATGTGTCATCCAACTTGGTGTGTTCTAGAATTGCGATGCCATCTGTGGACATGGAATCTGGACACCCTTAGACTGCAGCAGACGTGTTCTAACACTGGATTTGGTTAGCAGGATAAGGATGTGAGGTGCATTCATTGTTCCTCGAACAGAGAGTCAGTGGATGAGGCCAATATATTATTATCTGTAACGAAGAATTAGTAGGTAGGAGGTGATGATAAAGAGGACAAGGTGGGATGAGTGCTGATACTGTTGGCTTCCACCATAGCTTTTGATCTGCATAAAGCACTACTTCTGTTTAATATATGTTGATCACCAAATCTGTGTTCAGCTTTCCTTTTTCAGACTCAGAAACATCAGATCCTCAGATGACAGATCATTTGACATTACATTTCAAGGCGAAAACAACAATAGAAAGAATAAAGATGATTGACTGCTTAGATTTCTTTTGTACAGACACAGTAGACAATATTGAAGAGCAAATCACACACCACAAACCCCTCAATTCACACTCCACAATCCACTAGACTCTCTGCCTGCTTGAAAGCAGCTCTTCTTTCAGTAGTTTCTCTATCCCTACTCATCTAACTTTGTGCATATGATCGCATTTTTCTTACCTCGAGAAATTGCATCGATCACTCCAAAGTTTCTTCTGAGGCACTGAAAGCTCTGTTTTGAACACTTCTCCCCCGTTCACTGTCTTATTTTACTGTGGTGCCTTCAGGTAACTAAGAGCTGACCGGCATGTGGCAGTTGGGAAACCGGACCAGCAGGGAAGATTTCTGGCCGGTTGCTGAAACCCGGGCCGGTCAGCCCCTGAACGGCCACGGGAACCGGACAAAGAACCGGCGCCGGAGAAGGAGAAGTGGGGGCGGCTGCGTCCGTGGCCTCCCCCCGTTTCCTCCTCTTCGGTGAGGAGGAGGAGGAGGAGATGGAGGCGGAGGAGCTGTAGGAAGATGACGAGGTCGAGGAAGAGGAGGAGGGGCTGGGCTCCGGAGAGGCTCGCTTCGAAGGGGACGGCACAGGGGAAGTGGCCCTGGCCGCAGCCTCCTCGGAGCCGATCCGGAGCGGGAAGTTGAGCAGGGCCCGGGAGCCCCGCATCCGGTAGGCGGCGCGGTCGTAGGCGAGGGCCGCGTCCTCCGCCGTCTCGAACGTGCCCAGCCACACCCTCGCCCCGTTCCTCGCCGGGTCCCTGATCTCCGCCGCGTACTTCCCCCACGGCCGCTGCCGCACCCCCCGGTAGTGCTTCCCCTTCGCCGGCGCGGCCCTCAACGGCGCCTGCTTCTGCTGCTGGCCCACCTGGACCACCAGCGGCGGCGGCAGCGGCAGCTCCTCCTCCTCCTCGGCGGGGGGCTCCGGCTTGGCGCCGCATGGGAGCCATCCGTGGTGGAACGCGTCGCGGAGGGCGCCGTAGACCACCATGTCGTCGGAGTCGTCGAGGCGGAAGGGGAGCCCGTCGGACCACAAGTCGGCGACGAGGCTCCCGAAGCTGGAACTCCGGCGGTAGGCCCTCGCCGAGGAGGACACCTTGGGGTCGGGGTTCGAGTCGTCAACGTCGACGAGGAGGTGGTGGCGGACGGCCTCGAGGAGGGCGAGTTCCTCCGCGCGAGACATGCTACGTTTGCGGTGACCGCTCAGTAAGATTGATTACGAGGCGTCCGGTGAGCTTTAGCGGCTTGCGAAGTGAAAGAAGAGGAAGGTGGGAGGCTAATATAGCGGGGTGGAAGGAAAAGAAGGGCTCGTGCTTCCTTGAAGCTTCCGGGTTTTACCACGTGACAGAAACCTTCTATTTCCTTTTTAATTTTTTTATTATTTGAATTATCTGGTTTTTTTGAAGGCCACGATAAAAGGTAAAGAATTAAGACTCGAACCGGGTGACGTCATAAAAGCGGTATGAGATGGGCGATGACGTCACAGGTGAGGTGTTGGGACGTCACGGGTGGTCCTTGCGAATCCTGGGCCGCTCAATTACTCGCCGATTTAATCGTGCGGATGGTGATTACAAGAATACGCCGCTGCATTAATGGTTTTCGGCTATTATAATTTGATTGGTGTAATTACATATCAACACTGTAATTAATTATCTTTAACATCCTTATATTTTTAAAAATTATATTAAAATCATTATATTTATGAAAATAAAATATTAAAAAATTATACATTATATATAAAAAATTTTGTTAAAATAACGAAGTTAAATGTCTCACTTTAATAAATATAGAAACCTCAATATAATTTTTAAAAATATAAAGTTTAAAATATTAAATGTAATTAATTAAATGAGGTAAAATATAATTAGTCGAATTTGATAAGAATAGAAAATGATGATGATTTGATTTAGGTACTTCCAAAGCTTTTTTTATTTAAAATGTGAAAGGTGAGAATTTTGGTGGCATAATAAATATATTTGAGCAAAAAAAAAAAACATTTTTTTCCATTAAAAATCTAGATTACTTATTTATGGTATTAACGTAATGTAAGAGAATGAATGATTTGTTCCCAATTATTTGGGATATTGTAATTTCCATTTCACTGTTATATTATATTAAAAATTGGTATCTACTTGTACATATTATTTTAAATCGATAGAACATCTTTTCCACACAAAATAAAAAATAAAAAAAAATGCATGATTGATATGTTTTTTAACGTGATACTTATTATTTGAAATAAAGCATGCATTCCAAGTGTTTCACTTCTGGTGAAGAGAGGCCAAAAGTTATCAACCGATGAAGGAATCAGCAATAATGTTGCAGTGATCGTAATCATGTTTGCTATCATTAAGTATCGTTCGTTCTCACTTTGGCTCTCATTCTCTCTCCACTAAATCTACATCAATCAAAGAGTTGCAGCTATCGATACCGATCGGAACAGTCCCACTTGCCAAACTTTGGGGTCCATGAAATGTATTATCAAGTTCTATTTTGCTGGTGCGATAGAGCAATTAAGAAGATCCCACGAAGTTCACATTTTGTGGATGATTCATGTTTCCAGGTATTATTGTGTTTGTCATGAGGTGGGAGCGTTGCATTGCCATGCCATCATAGATAGAGTGAAGAACACGTATCATCGATTTGCAGGAGAATGACGTGACGGACTTTGGTGGCTCTCGACGACTATGGAGATGTACATCGTTTATGAACCAGTGGTGAGGGTGGGAGATGGCTCCCACCTGAGAGAAGTGAGTGACTCAAAAGGAATTTTGATCCTAACATGAGGCTATTATGGATCGAAGCATCAAGAAATGAAGTCGATGTCAAGTGTGGTAAATGGCTAAGAACTTAACTAATTAACGAGGAGGAGTTGTTGTTAATCATTAGTAGGTTGGTTCTTAATAATACACTACTAATTAGCACTTTCAATCTATTAAAAGCTAATTGATTATATATATCTAACTCATTAGTACATCCAAGTTAGCTTATAAATAATATATATATATATATATATATGAGAGAAAATATATCTTGTCAATTTTATAATAATATTTGTTTATTTCCATATATATGATGTCTAACCATTTCGGTCCGAGTATCTATGATGTCTGACCATTAAAAGAGAACGATTTATTATGACCTAATAATAAATAAATAATTTATTATATATATGAGAGAAAATATATCATGTTAATTTTATAATAATATTTATTCATATTGATATTTCTTATATCGTAACAGAAAAAGAAAAAGAAAGATCTACTGTCACCCAACAATAAATGAAAATGATATATCCGATTTAACATGATATTATTTATTACATATCTATAAGAATCCATACTCTTTCTTAAGTATCATATATCATTCCCTATAATATATCACACATCATTTTTCTCCAAAATTGTATGTGAAATCCTCTTAATATGACATATTTTGGTACCACCCCGTGGCAATAGTCAGTAATCATATCAGCGTTAACGCGAAGCCTTAGGGTTGATATGGTGCACTATGTTGACATGACATCTCGGACTCAGATGGACGATCGCTTGTTCCCATGTCGTCCGTGGTCATACAAGACAGCGTCGCATAATATAGGACCACTCCGAAAAGCTTAGAACGATGTCGATCCATGCAGATCGGTTGACGCTCACACTGAAGGTATAAACTGATCGCTCGAGGAGTCGATAGCCATTAACTTATCATGTATTACCGATCTTTGTTTGTAAGTATAAAAGTCAACCTTCTGACCAACATCAAGGGTTGGACTTCGAATACCTCAACTCCTCCTAACTCTATTCAACACTGACTTGAGTTTCAAAGGTGTCGAGTCAGGAAATTCCCATTCCAATCTTAGCTTGTGTGTAGAAACTCGTGACGAAACAATAACTTGATAAGGGAGGAAGAGAAACTCGTTGCTCTACCTTGGATCGATTCTGGATATGAAGCCTGGACCCGATCTGACACCACCCTAGTTCGAGCATCCACATGAGTGACTTTATGCACTCGGGATCGAACCAAGTCGAACTAATCTATTAGTCATGGCATAAGGTTCCCCAACACCTCTCCAATAAAATATTATAAAAACTATCCCACATGATAATCATTATTCCATCCACTTATTTCAAACCCCTATTTTTAAGTTTTCTTTATCACTTCCAAATTTAAAATTTTCATACTTTAAACATCAAAACTCTTTTTGTTTATCTTATAGAAAACCCTATCTAAAGAGGATATATATATATATATATTTATATATGATGGTCATGTGAAGCAAGAAATGTGAATTCGATGAGTTCGCTGGAACCAGCGAAGAGAGAAGATTCGGAGGATGACGATGATGATGACGAAGAAGGAGAAGAAGAAGAAGAAGAAGTTTACCTCTTGGAAACGAGGAATACGAATATAAAGAATGAAGAGGAGGAGGTATTGCACATTTGGAGGTGCACCGCACTTGTGTAGGCAACCAGAAAGCAGAAAGGGTGGAGCCGAGGAATCGGCGATGAGCAAGGCGAGGGAAGAGGCGTGCGTTGTACCTGGTCGAGGCCGGTCCCGCGAGGATAAGGTCCACCCCTAATCGGTGGGGCCCCTCGGTTCGTGCATGCGTCGACGCCGTCGTGGTCGTGGGTCCCGCCTCCTCCGATCCACGCGGCTTGTCTTGGTTCGTTTGGGAACCGTGTTCCGTGCGACGTCTTTTCCTTCTTCTTTCCTCCCTCCCCTCATATTTATCCTCTGTAGAATATATTTTATTCTACTTATTTTTAATTAAATAAAACAATTTATACTCATCTCGAATCAGATTCATGATATTATCGATTATGATCATCAAGCCGATGTGAGAAGAAATCCAAACTATTTTCGAGTTATCGTGTTTAGAAAAACCTATATTACGATTGGGCATATCTCATCGTCATTTATAAAAGCTGACATGTCATCTACAAATGACAAAGCATGTTTCATGCATTGCCATCAGCATCGTGAGTCCCACCTCCTATTGATCCACGTGGCTTATCTTTGTTTGTTTCGATAACCATTTTATGTGTATTTTCTTCTCCCCTTGTATTCTTCCTTTCCTTCTTTTTTTTCTTCTCTTATATATATATATATATATATATAATATAAGATTTATAATTTTGAGAGAAAACAATGTTCGTAATCTGATACAGCATATTTTAGGCCCAAGACATGTGACAACCGATGAGACACGCCAGTTTGGAATCCGTACTAAGGCGTTGCTCGGCACGTCACGTCTTGGGAATCCCGAGATGGCACCACCCCCAAGACACGCCAGGTTAGAATCCGTAGTAAGGCGCTACTCGGCATATCACGTCTTGGGAATCTCGAGACGACGTCGCCCCCGAGATACGCTAAGTCAGAATCCGTACTAAAGCACTGTTTGGCACGTCCACCACGTCAACTCGCGTACAACCGACCCACGTATAGTAATATAAAAACATATGGCCGGCATCTGGCAAAGGGGGGCAAAACAATTGAACACTCCACTGACTTGCTCGTTGGAGGGGCAAAAGTCGGGAATCACCCGACGATGGTCATTTTTGCAAGAAAGCGACCACCCATGACCCGGGAGCGTCCCAACCTCCGAAGTCGTCGACCGACGTCCCAACGGCGAGCGTCCCAACCTCCGAAGTCGTCGATCGATGTCCTCATGGTGAGCCATCAATCGGCCCGGATCCCGACCAACGCCAACCAACACTTCTTCCCGAGGGCGTGGCCACCTCACGAAGATAAGCTACCAACCACCATAAAGACGGAGAGACGTAGCTTGGCATACACGACGCCCGGATCGGTACGCCAAGGAACGTTGATCAACACCCTGTCGCGAGGGCTCGATCGACCTCATCATCCAACTCACTCTCCAAAAAGCTCATGATATCGACTCGTGAACTTAGCCGTGCTGATTCACTCACCAGTAACATATTCTATATCTCACTTCAAAGCGGTTCATATAAAAAATATTATGCTACATATGTCAATATAATCAAATCACTGACATGCCATCTACAAATGACAAAGCAATGTTTCGACATCAGCATCGTGGGTCCCACCTCCTATTGATCCACATGGCTTATCTTGGTTTGTTTCGTAACCGTTTTATGTGTATTTTCTTGCCCACTTGTCTCCTTCCTTTTTATTTTTCTCTTATATTTATATATATACATATAATATAAAAATATTATATTTAAAAGATACAATATAGGAGTCATGATTTAAGAGAAAAAAATATTCATAATCTATATCTCACCTCAAGCTGTTCATATAAAAAATATTAACATAATCAAATCGCTAGACATAAAAAGACCTAAAAAGAGAATTATATTTGTTTTATAACTTTAAAGTAAGGATATATTTATAGATATTGGTTTTATATAGTGTATCTTATGATCATCATTTAACGAGAAAAGTGTTTCTTTTTCATACAATGTTGACGTAGCATTGATCTATAAAGACTGACGTGATATATCCTATCGATTGTACTCCATTCCGATTGACCAAAACTAAAAGGCATTGATCTCAATCCCACTTAATCAAGCGATCTAGAAAGTTAAAAGGGATAAGACTCAAGAACACACAAGGAGAAGATGTCAAGACCTAATTTGCACGTGGTGGTCAACCTTGGGTGGGTTTGGAATCATACGTGTGTGTGCTCCCAAAGTCAACGGATTCATGAACCTACACACTCGAGCGATTCGAAAGGTTATAGAATTAGGTCATGACATGAACACACATCAAAAGTACTTTTGTGTTCATTGCAAGGCTCAAAAGTCACAACCCAATATTTAGGGATTAGTGTTGGTCTTCATGGAATTTAGTTCGACCATTTGGCCACCTACTTAGAGGGTGAAGGTTGTCCTTCTCCCGATTTGATCACATAAAATATTATGATGATTATAAAAATCAAATGATGCGTATTGGATTTGAATGACAATCTAAGGGTTTTCTCCTTTTCTTGATCATATTAGTCGTGAGTAGTTTGAATTTGACTAATTTTATTATTTTTAAATTAAAAATAATATTTTTTTAAAAAAATTAATATATCAAACTTACATATTAAGTGTTGAAAACTCGAAACCTTAAATCGATAACTAATCTGATTGGTAAAACTGATAAAATCTTGAGATCAAAATCATATAATTTAGCGAAACATATATGCTTAGTTAACTTTCTTCGTTTCATAGTAATCGTATAATTTAACATAATTTTTCTCATGTATTTGATAGGATCAATGGCTTCGCCTCAAGCACATGTAAAGAAGAAAATATATAAAGACAAAAAACGAAAACTTTGAATCGAGTGGTCAATTAGCATGTCAATATCTAAGAAAGGTAAATGAATATTTTAGTGAAAGAGAAGACAAGATTTAGTGAAAGATGGCATCTTAGATTTTAATCTCCCGCACCTAAATGTCCATTTCAATGGACAATTCAAGACGAGATACCCTTCTCTAGTCATGACACTAATATCCTAATACTATTTAGTAGGCATCGAAGACAATTCTAGTGATGCATGCATGCCTTTATGTCCATTAAATACAAAGTTTCTCTTGCGAATGAATCAGAACGAGTGCTCATCTCAAAGAAAAGAGAGAGAGAGAGAGAGAGAGAGAGAGAGGGTGGCGGGTCAAAAGGGAAGGTCCATCTTGACTATTGATGGTATAGTTTGGTGTTGATCGGTGACTATTGAATCAATTGCTTTAGAACTATGATGTCGAATGCTCAGAAATGGGGATAAGGATGTGTGATTTGACTTCACGGCTCCTTCGCCGTAGTTTCTATTATTTGATCACGAGGTGAAATTTCATAAAATATTAGGAAAGAATAAAACGAATAGGAACACATAATTACATTTTGTGATGTTTAGATTTCGTACAATATATGATATAATTTAAAGGAGAAAAAGTATGCGTAAAGGATACTTAAAAAAAAATCCCATTATTAATTTTTTACCGGATAGTGTCTCTCATATTTGTTTTTCACTCGGGATATTTTTTTTAAAACTTAGATGAAAATATCGTTGTGGTTATACTAAATGATTTGATCATTGATACAATTAAAAATTTCTTAATTTTGATAATTAATTATCTTTTTTTTTAAATAAAGGATGATACTAATCAATTTAAAATCGTGTCACGTCCTAGTGTTTCTATTTCTATTAAATTTTGATTTGGTTTAGTGGAAGTTAATCAGGTAACACTCAAAATTGAACTAAGTTACACTTAATTACAGTATCGATTTAAAAAACTTAAAAATTAATTAGTTAATTATTATTATATCATAAATATAAAAAATATTAATCATCTTGTGCTAGTTATCTTATAAATATTTTAGTTGATTTAGTGAAAATTGAATAAGTTACACTCGATGATGATAGAACGTATTAAAAACTTTTAATTTAATAATTAATTATCATAAAATCCTAAAAAATAAAAAAAATAATACTAATCATCTTATATTTATGATCAGATAAATTGGTAAAAGTTTAAGTTGACTTAGTAAAAATTGATCAAGTTACACTCGATCATGTAATATATTAAAAAAAAATTACTTTTGATAATTAATTATCATAAAATCCTAAAAAATAAAAAAGAAATAATATTAATCATTTTAGAATCATATACTAGTAGTTTTGTTTAAGTTTGAGTTAGCCTAGTAGAAGTTGATAGAGTTATACTCGATCACAGTATCAATTTAAAAAGTCAAAATTTAATAATTAATTATCATAAATTGTTAAAAAACAAAAAAAAATTAATCATCTAAGAACTCTATGAATGTTTAGGTCGATTTAGTGAAAGTTGACCCGATTACACACGATCACTCAAATAATTATAAAATTAAACTAATATACTTAAGTTACACTCGATCAAAACTTATCCAAAAAATTTCAACTTTAATTATGTATGGTTCATTATTTTTTATAAAAAAAATATTTTAAGAGCTCTTAGGATTTTCTTCATCTAGCAAATGTATAGTTGACTTGTGAACCAACTCAATATCTTTCAATAATAGTAGATACATGTCATACATGCTAACTTAGTTGATCTTCCCATATTTGATGTAGGACTAAATCCAGGGAGTCACAAACACAAATGCAGATCAAGTGTAGAGAAGGTGAAACCATGAAATCAGAGGTGATTGATCTCAAACACAAAGATAGAAGGACATGCCATGAGCAAGATGAGAGAGACACTTTGCCTATCCTTCTATCTTTTTTCATGTGATTCACAAGATCAAACCATCAAATGTACACTCATGGATGAGATTGGAGTCAGAAAAAGGCTATGAAGTACCAGCTTTTACACCTCACCATAACATGGGTTCCATGGAAGCCATTCCCAAGGATGGATTTCAGCAAAGACAGACTTTAATGTGTTGAAGACATCTGTGATCAGATTTGCTTACAGTTGATTGACTATAGAATGAGCATAGTACTCTTTCAGATCAATGCAATGCATAGATTCCTCAGTTTCAGAGGTTTAAGCTTTTCTGCTGGTTAGCAATGATCATATACTGTTCTTTTGTGACAGATCCATGGAAATGATTAAGCTCAATACTGTTCTTTTGTTTTTTTTGGGTTTCTGGAGGATTTTATTAGTCTTTTGAGTTTGACATAATTCTCTCTTTCCCAATTGTTAATAGCAATCTGATTACTGAATATATTTGGCTTTATAAATGAAGAAAAGGTGTGATTGTCACTCTCTTTTGAGCAAAGAAAGATCAAGTTTCACCTGCGCTTAATCTAAGGTGGTGCTGCTTAGGCAGAAGAATGGCTTCAATGGAGAATGAAGAAGATGAACAACCAAATTGTTGAATCTTTCATTCAACAGGATACATGTTTGGTGAAAGATGTCTGATATAGCTTCATCACTGCAACGAAAGAAAGAAGCGGAAGAGAAAGCACAATGAAGGATAAATGATGGGCATCACACGCTACACCATTTGTCTTGAATCTCTATGGCTGTGTCTTCCTATTACTGCGCTGCCCGGTGGATTTCTTGATGGATTCGATCCTCTGAAGCCTAATCTGTTCTCTGAACTTGGCAATGAACTCCTCAGCCTTCTTGTCTACCTCATTCCGATTGCTTCCTGCTTCCGGTGCAGAGTCGGGCACAGCCTTAGCTGAGGGCTCTGCAGCTTCTTCTTCATCATCGCTGTCAGAACCATCATCCGATGAAACGAAGACCTTCTCCATGAATTCGTTCCTCTTCTCGATCGGATATTTTGGGACTGGTGGAGGCCGCCGAGTTGTTGCCTTATCCATGTCTCTTGATGTTCTAACTGATCTCCCCGTGGGAGGACCCTTGAAGGAGTGATCGGCGACTGCAGCGCCATTGTTTCTCTGCCACCCCTCGCTCCCTCTCCTGCTCAAATCCTTCAGCTCATCTTTGAAGCTTCGTGCTGTGATCTTTCTCTCGGACGTGGATGTGGATCCATGACCAAGATATGCGAACGGAGGCGGCGGTGGCGGCGCAGGGGGTGGAGCGGGCTTGTAGTTGCTCTTCTTCTTCACCATGTCCTCGCTGCTCTTGACCCTGGTCTCCGGTGAAAGAGATGAAGAAGGCGAAAGCCTCTTGGGAGAAGGCGAAGGCCTGGTGGGGGATCCGCGAGAAGCCGGCAAACGGAAGGATGAAGTCCTCGAAAGACCCTTGTCGGCATCGAAGGCAGGAGTGGCCGGTCCAGTGTCGTCCTTCGGCTCCATCCTTGCCGAACGTGATCTCCATGGAATTGGAGAAGGACGGACGACTGATTCCTCCGAATTTCTTGACTCCACTCCATCGACTTCGTCTCTGGAACCAGAGTGCTGTCTCTGCGATTTCAGGCTCCGGACGGGCAACAACAGAGGCTTGTTAGCGGCGTGGCTGCCCCTCGTGCCTCCGTTAGCAACCACAACCACTGGCTCATTCCTATAGTACTGAGAACTCCATGTTTGGACCTTGCTCTCGTCGAGACCTCCGAGCTGGCTATCGGCCTCGTCATCATCGAAGACCGACGGAACATGGAGAATCTGCGACACAAAAGACTGGGTGCTGCTACCAGCCTTCTGCGGCGGTTCCTTCTCCATGTCATGGTCCGCGTTCCGCCGGCCGAACAAGCCGTATGAGATGGCGATCCCGACGAGGAGGAGGCGGAGAAGCTCCCAGAGTCCGGTGGAGATGGTTTCACCCACGAACTCGGGCGCTTGGGAGGGCGAAAGAGGGAGGAGGGCGACGAACACGACGAAGAAGGCGAGCTTGTAGAGCAGACTGGACAAGAACTTGGACGAGCCTCGCGGAGCATTCGGGGACGGAGTCCTCTGCCTCGGAGTTGGAAGCTTGGTTGGGTGGAGGAGGGAGCTTGGCTCAGCCATCGGTGCCGACAAAGAAGCCCTCCCTTAATGTACTCTTCTTCCTTTTCCTCTTCTCTCAAAACTTTCTCGTGGTGGGGAGAGAGAGAATCCAGTAACGAGAGAAGCGAAGAGGAAGACTTAGCGAGCAAGGAAAGGCTAAGCGAAGGAGAGGAAAGCAGAAAGCTTTGGTGGGAGTTCTGAAGGAGGCCGCCATGTTTAAAAAGCGTTGGCTGCGACTTCATTGAAAGTACCGTAATGACCACAGCCGCCCTCGTCTTCACTCACCCACTGCTCTCCTCTGCATGGAGCTGAACCAATGCTTAGAGAGTTTGAGAGAACAACGGATGGAGAGGGGTAAATTCCAAAATGGTAAAGGCAAGGCTGATGGAAGACGATAAGATGCGGTTTGGATTCTTCTTTTGCGGTGCGCACGCTAGCTTTATGGCTTGGAAATCTAGGAATTAAGGTGGTAGCGTTGATACCTCCTCCAGTCCCACCTTCCTTCTTCTTCATTCATTACCTTCTCAGTGGGCATGGAGAGGAGTCGCTTGGATTATTATTCCCACTCGTTCTGGTGGGTGCAGTTTGGACTTATTACCCCCTCTCTCTTTTGCAGCAGGAATGCATTCCAGCTTTCCCTTCTTTCTTCATTGGCGGCTACCGAGCTTTAAGGGCTCTGAGCACATCAGATGGTCCATGGAGCAACCTACGTCTAAAGTTGTGCAGCATGGAATAGAATAATCTGCCCTGACGCTCTCCTTTCTCCCCTGAGATGATTTCTGTTCCCTTTTTACTGCCGTGGGTGGAGGTGGATCGAACCAGTTCTTCTTTCCTGGCCACCAGGAAAGGAAGGCAGATCGTGGCGTGGGATTAATGGCGTTTGACCCACGCCACCCTCATATCTTCTACACTGCACCAAAACCTTCCTCTGCACTGCAACACTTCCATACATGACATAATGATACAAAGAACAGTGCTCCTTTCTTCTCCCACTCTGTTCAGTATGTGCTCTGCCACCGTGCTTGATTCCAAGCTTAATCGACACGGAATCGTACGTACTTAAGTGGATGGATAATCTCCATCAAACAAAGAAGAAGAGGGTGAATCGCTTTTTTCAGCTGAAGAAAGTGCAGCAGTTAATGAGAGTCCATGTGCAGCAGCGTGCTTTAGCTGATGGATTGTTTAGAGAGTGGGCGAGGAAAGCCTCGTCGGAGATGACAAGGGATCGCCGCTGCAGTGTCCAGAGAAAGCATGACAGCGATCGCTTATCTCAGGCTAAATGCTTAATCGCGTTCTTTATAAGCGCGGCGATGCTTCCAAGTATTATGATTCCACGATTCTTATCGGTGCTCCGAATAATTTGATGACTTGGATGATCGAGACCTCATCCGAATCCTATAACTTGTCGGGTTGGATATCTGCTTTTGGCGGGTCGGTAATGGGTTGGGATTTTGATCCGACAACCCGAACCGACCAGTAACGGTATCGGAGTCGGACCAGTTCGTGACCCGATGGCGCCACCGTCATATATCGGTGGTCGATCAGTCTGTTCCGACAGCTCCAACATTAGTGGCGGAGGAGAGTCGGAGGCGGGGCGGCTTTTGAGGACGAGCATCTCGAGAGCTACCGTCACCAGAATCGAGCAGACGTCCCGCGAGATCGAAACCCTAACCCCGATCCTGGATGAATCTATGAAACCCTGAAGGCAGATCAAAACCGGTGGAGGGATGAAGACGGCTTGGAGCTCCCTTCCTTGAGGACCGAGATGGGAGGTGCAAGGTTGGTGGGGATCGAATGTCTCTTCTCCATTTCTTCCAATTAGAGAAGTAACTTTTTGGCGGAGGTTTCTAATGACTAATGTTGCTGGCTTTGTGGTCTGTAGTCGGCGAATTGGATTGTGGTGCATCGGGCGATCATGGCCATAAAGGATGTGGATTGATATGTTCTCTTCTTCAGATAGTACTACCACTTGCTCATGAAGTAAGATACATCTATCTATCTATTCTTCTCCGATTCTTATTATACCCGTGCTACGTTCTGTAATTTTTGTTATACGCTTTTTTAGATGTTCTGAAATAGCTTGAATTTTCTCTTCCTTTGGTATTTAGATTGTTTAGAATACTGTGATTAGTGGGGTAAATGAAAATTACAAGTCCTGTTTGAAGAAAAATATGCAATGCTCTCACTTGATATAATTGCATTGTGTAATTGTAGATGTTCAGAGTAATCTAAGACCAAATTGTGGCTAGATAGAGGATCTACTTATTAACAGGTTGAATTTAGGTAAAGTGAGGCTGTAGCTTCATAGAATAAGAGAATGATCTAATCTACCAGGCTCCTTTTCTTATTATATTGAGATAATTGCTATTTTACATTTTTGCAGTATGAAGCCTTTGGTGCATGTCCGCATGACAATTTCAACCAATGTTTTTTTGCAAGATTGTGATAGTAGGTGTTTTGAATTTCTGTTGTTTTGTTTTTTTTTTATCCTAACCACAGCAATCCTTGATATTAACGAGCTGGCTTAATTATCATGGCCTACAGTTTAGAGCATTTTTTATTAGTGCTGAAGTAAGAATTTTTTTATTAGTATTATTTAGCTAAAACTATTGCCAAAATTATTTGTGTGTCTTTGGTTCTGTTCATATATTGCTGGAGACAACACATTTGTTTGAAACATGTTAACTTTTTAAGAAATTGTCAAGTCATATTTTTCATCAGATTAATCTTGACATAGTTTAGATCCTCATGGTATCAACTTTATAAGTAGAAATAACAGTTTGCTCATAGTTTTCTGAGAAAGAGTCAGTGGTTGCAATTGCTTCTTGATGCATGATATGTCTAGTAACAATCCTGGGGCTTAGTTTGAGAAATGTGTAACCTATGTTGGTGTTACATACTGGGGATGGTTCATTGAAGAGTTACTGATAAATGTTTTATGTCAGACTGTAATATCTGTCAGGACTTGTCATAAACCGTGTTTATAACTTTATGGTTATAAGGGTGACCAAGTACTTATAGATATTGCAGTCGGGATCCTTTTAAAGTAGGGATGAAAATGGATGATGATTTTTGTAAAATATGGACTCCATCAAACTACAATCAAGTTATGCAAGAACTGTAATAGGGGTGGAAATGGATTATGATGTTTATAAAATATGGACCTCACAGAACTACAATCGAGTTATGAGAGAGCCAGGCTCAAACAAATTATTTTAAATTTGGTTCTGACCCAAGAAATATGATTCTTGTATGATGATCTTGTTCTAGTGTGGGCAGAATTACAATATGTCCACATATATATGGGAATGCAGTAGGCATTACATATCTGATATGGAGCTCTGAATAAGTTAAATTGATTTAAGAGAGAAATTTGTGATGAATTGTTGCCGCTAGTGCAAAGGCTTCCAATACAAAAGGAAGAAAGTTGGTTAGAAATTTATCTTGGGTTTAAAGTATGATGTTCACAATGTTGTTTTAGAAATGAAACTTGTATCTGTGATTGATCAGAGACGATCTGAAAAACTTTGAGCCAAGCTCCAATTCAGCCCAACTGGAGTTTTAGTCTGACTCCAATTTTATCCTGATCAAACCAAACCAAGATCAATCTGGAGTCTTGAGTTCAATCTCAGTGAACCTATCCAACTAGGGCAGCTCCGAGTTCACTCCAATTTGATTAGGACAGCCCCTAGCTAACTAGGGAAACCTCTAGCAGAAAACTCCTGTGGCTGCAAGGAACTGGGGAGAAGTGATTAGAATCAAATTAGGACTTTGGGCACCCTCAACCCTATCAAAGTCAAAGGGGTGCAGCACCCTACAATAATCCCAAACCAAAGACCAGCAGGCCCTAAGGAAGTTCTCCAGCCGAGAGTAAGAGAAGAAGACAGAGAAAAGAAGGAACTACTGCTGGTTCTTCTTCCCAAACTGTCGCAGCCTTGTCTTCCTTTAACCTGTAAGTTCCAGTTTGCCTAGGATAACTTCCTAGCTGAGAGCAGCAACATATGAAGAAGAAAGCCTAGACAACCTTTCTCCAGCAGTAGCCGAGACCAGCAAGTAAGGATCTTCTTTCGGCCTACTGCAGAATTCTGCAGTAGAGAATCATCACAAACCCACAGCTTCATCTTCGTCCTCTACATCCAAAGACGAAGTAGCAACTACTACAAAATCAACCTCTTCTGCAGTGCCTAACAAGGGTACTGCTGGTTGAGAGATCTAGGTGGAAGAAAGGGAGGAATGACAGTAAGCGTTCTGCTGCGATTTGTCCCTGCTTCTCGCATGAGAACTTCCAAACAATTGTCACTCGAGAACTCTTTGTTTTAGTTTCTTGTTTTAGGCACTCTAAATTCACAGTAAGAGTAGATTACTTTTTCTTTTTTTTTTTCTAAATTATGTTTATTATAGAAAAACATAACTCCTCCGTCAAAATTTTTCATCTGAGAGGTGACGGCTCAATGGATCATCGAGCCTGAAACCCATACAGATCAGTGATTGGAGAAGTTTTCAGTCAAGTCTGAGGTAGTTATGATTTATGAATAATGGTATCGTGTTAAGCATGAGCTACAAGTTCAAGTTTCCATTACTGCTTTGATTTTCATGAAAGCATGCATCTTATATTTATCAACAGATGGCCTTGTATTCTTAAAGTATGAATGCATGATATCTTCAGGTTATTGTAGCCAAGATAGTAACCATGGCACAATGACATGTGCAAAAGGGCACTATAATTTATGGAAATATTCCTTTTTCTATTCCTTAGATTAATTAATTGTACTATAATATAAGGATACGATTATTGGATGTTGGGATCAGGAACAAGATTGGAATTGGGTAATCCAGATTGAGCATTCCTCCACTTCCCATTCTGCGCTGTTGGTGGGGGTGGATTTAGAGATCCATGTGGAAGAAAAAGTAGGAGATGGGTCAATAAGACTAAAGCCTTTTCATGGTTCCCTTGGTTCATATTGAACACAGATTAGGACAACACCAAAAAATTAGAGGAATAAGGCCTACATCTGATTGATTTGTAGAGCCGTGCTTCTTATATATAGTGGTAATACCATTAAAATATGCACTCTTCTATTTTTTTTTACTAAAAGCATTAATTGGGAACTTTAATCCTTGATTACAAGGAACCTTTTTTGCTTCACTTTTTCTATTGGACTTAGCTAGCCTGAACCTGGATCAGTGAACTTCAATGCATAATGTTATGGTAGTCCCTAGTTTTCAGAAATTAGAACTACCTTTGGTTAATTTGTTAGCAAATCGAACATATTTGTTTAGATACATATAATGATGGATTATTGATTAATTTGAGTGATGAGGGGAGGAGAAAAAGCAATGGATTTTGTGCAGTAGTAGCATCACTTTTTTTATTCTTGTTTCTATTGAAAATTATAATATTTGGTCACTCTAATCAACAATATTCAGGAACTTGACTCAACTCAAAAGTCATCCAATTGAGTCATTTCAAAGACCCACAATAAGAAAATCAAATATGATTTATGTTTTATATATATGGTACTTGTATAGAGGCCTAGCAACTGGAGATTGACCTAGGTGTGACCAGTGCATCAAGATCATGAAAAGCTGACAGAGAAACCAGGGTTGGGATCTATACTTGGTTCACTAGCCGATGCCTTGAACACCATGTAAGCTTCATTTTAGTCAGCAACTTGTGATTGCCGCAAATGAGTAAGATGAGAAAAGCTTGGTCTCGTAAATTGGTTTCAGTAGACTTGGCATGTTTCCATGATATCTTCATGTTGATAGTCAATTTGATAGTATTATCGATCAAGATGAAAATAGAGGTTACGAGTCTCAATCCATCTTGGTTTTTGACAAGCTGGAAGTAATGTCCTATGGTCCAGGGTGGACCCGATCACCCATCATAATGCAGTTGCCAACAAAGAAGTTGCACTTATTGAACTTGTGAAATGGCCTCTGCAATAAGGCAAGCAACCTCAACTTGGAAAAGATGCGGGTTGCGGAAAAGACTATTGCAATCTGCTTCTGGCCATGGAAACCCTTTGTGCAACACTGAAGTGGATGATGACACTGATGGTGAAGCCAACATGTGTGGAAGTTTGCAGTCGGGACGACGCGGATGCAAATGCACATGGTTATGAACACCTGATCAGATTAAATTGTAAGGAGAAGGATCTTAATCGAACTAATGGTCTTGAAACTTGCACAGCTAAGGTGGCTCGGGTGACCTCTAGAGAAAGGGCACTAGATCTAGCATACCTTACTTTGAGAGAACTGTGTGGCATCATGGGTGACAATGTTTTCTCTGATCTACTGCTTCAAGCTAGTTGTCTTTTGTTGTTCATGTTCTTGTATGTTCTGCCTAAAAATCGAGACATATCTTTTACTTTTCAGTATTCTGTTTACGTATTTGGTAGGTTAAACTAAGACATATTGAGGACTACTTTCTGCAAGCAGTGCTTATTGTGCTTAAAAAATAAGGAAAATGGTATTACTGAAATGAGTTATTAGGTGATACAGAAGTATGTTAGTTCATATTATAGCTTCAAACTGAGGAGATGAGACATCTCAATCTGATGTGTCAGACATTAGTATCTGAAGTACAAGAGAAAAAGAGATCCACTTTGCATGACAAAAGCTGGGGGTGGTCATTAAAGAAAGAACTTGAGATTTACACGAGAGTTATGAGTCTTTTGACTGAGACACTCCCACCACCTCACCACTACCAATTATAATAGAAGCCTTTTTTTTTTTTTTGGTTTTTTGGTTGCTTTGGATTAATTAATCTTGATAAGAAAAATAAAGCCAGAGAGAGAGAGAGAGAGAGTAGGGAGTTGTAGAATGCCCATCAAAAAGAAAAGCTGATGGGATTCCCATCACCCACCTGCGATTCCCATCATCATCCTTGCCACCACCATATGCTGACAACAACAGCATTCACTGCGTCCGCTCAGTATCGGTATCAGATAACAGCGTTACATCGAACTATGGGAGTCAAGAGCGCTGTGGAGGAGCATCGAGGAACGATGGACGGAGCTGAATCGGCGCCCACGGAGCTGCAACAGGTCGCTGCTGGTGGAGGAATTGGTGGTACTCCGCCGGCGGTTGGTTCCTCGATGATGATGATGATGCAGCAGTAGCTAAGGCGGCGGAGGTGGAGCCGCAGGCTCGCTCGCAGGAGGGGCACAGGGTGAGTGTGGTGGGAGGCGTCATGTGCATGTAGAGCTGCGGCGATAGCTTCAGAGCTCTCAGCTCCAGGACTTCTTTCTGCAGCCTTCTGTTCTCTTCCGTGAGGTCTTGGCAGCACCTTCTGAGGAGCTCGCAGTCCACCTCCGTCTGCTTCAACTTCGTCCTGGATCAACAACAACATCGGATGATTCGACCGGATATAAATCTTCCAAGTAGGATAAAAAGTGTTTGGTCTAAGCACCTCGCCCTCCTGTTTTGGAACCACACTTCCACTTGCCTTGGCCTCAGATTCAGTTGCTTAGCCAACGCGAGCTTCTGCTTCTGTTAATTGCCAGAGACAAACACATGAATCCTTGTAGGCATTCTCAAACAAAACCCTACTGGTGCGAGACTAAGATGGCTCACAGGGTTGAGGGTGCTGTGTTCTTTGAAGCTCTCTTCGAGGATGGCGGATTGGTCCTTGGAGAGTCGAAGCTTCTTACGGCAGCCATCGCCGTCATCCTCCTCGTCGCTGACGCCCCTGGAGCCTGCTTCGCGCTCCGTTGACCTCTTCGCGGTGGCACTCGAGGCCCTGCTGTTGGGCGACGACACCCCTCCGTCCTCCTCGCTGTTCCTCCCTGCTGCTGCCGAGGGCGTTCGATTCACGTCCAAGATCGGTCTGCTTTCTGCATGCATACAGTATACGATCTCAACCACAGTCGAAAGAAGGATATACATATAGATATCGTTTACCCGAATGGTCGTGGAGGAGATGACGCCATTGAGCCGGCTTCTCCTGACAGGAGGAAGACGATGGTTGGGAAGCGGACGAGGAATGCAGGAGACTGAGATGAGCAGGGAAGCCATTGCTGGAGAAGCTGAGACTGAGGCCCAGGTATTCCTTTTCCATTAGCTCGCTACTCTCTAATCTCCCCTTTCTTTCTCTCTTTTCTCGTAATGGCTTTAATCCTTCCTTCACTTGTTCTCTCTCTCTCTCTCTCTCTCTCTAGAGCTGGTGATGGACGAGGGATCCACGGCAGAGACTTGGAATCTGGGTATCACTGGTAGGCGGATGGTCTGCTAAATAGTCGGTGTATTCCTGTTGCTTCCAACTCAATCATGACTGGTGCATGTGTGACCGTGCAAGTGCTTCAGTAGTCATTAGCTTCTCAATTATCTCATTCGTCATTCGATTTGTGTCTGCTGTCTACATGATCTTATGATTCCATCTTAAAGCAAATCCGAGAACAAGTCAGTCTGAGGCACTCACTGACATAGTAGAGAGGTGTGGGGTCAACACTGCAGCTTTGACATGACCTGCTGATCCATAACCCTACCTTGTGTTGTCAGCCGAAGGGAAGGAGAGAGACCTTTGATCCCAAGCCCAACCATTTTGGGATCAGAATCATCGAGCCAGGCTTGGATATAACCCTTTATAATCAATCCCGTATGCATTTGTGCTGTATATGATCTTATCATCTACGTTGAGATGAACAAACACACGAATCTCCAAACAAGTAGAAGCAAAATAAGCAGACTCTCTCTCTCGCGCACACCTCATGATTGCTATGCGTTGCCTTCGAGTGCCACAGTTCTTACAGCCTGTTGATGCCAATAGGATATGGGATCCTTAGGAACAGTGCTGACTGTTGAGATCTTTATCAGCCCCAATTTTTTCTCATTTTAATTAATTAATTAGTCTCTATCCGATTTTATCAACGAATAAGAATTCCTTTAATTATGATAATTTTCTTTTAATTACGATAAATCACTGTACTGAGATAAGGTTTCGTTTGTCGTCTTTGGTGGAGGCCATAGTTTGCCCGGTGTTTATAAGATTTTAATTTTTCTTCATTCTTCAATCGATGTTAAGCTAAAACAAATCATTTTTCTGGTTTGGTCCCACCGTGGCATCATTATTGAAATGGGCAAGTCATGTGGATCCAAACCCGGCAGCGATGTCGCGCCCGCACGCACGAGTGCCCGTCGCCTGCCCCCACGTGTCTCCCCCCAATCATATGCGTGCATGTGAGCCGGTACGACAGAGATGGAGGAGTGGCTCCGACATCCTCACACGTGGCCGTCACGTGTCATCGGCCCCTCTCTGTCTCCCTTGATCGTGGCCGACGTCGCAGTCCACGACGAGTCACGACCGGCGTCACGACTGCCTCGGAGGCTCTCTCGACCGGCAAGCGATCTACGTCCATCGTGCTTTGCGAGGCGTGCAGCGGCTCGATCGACGCATTTTAGATCCACGGGACTGGCCATGGCGGCTACAGTCGGCCGACCACCTAATCTTAGGGTGCAATTGAGAACGTACGACTGCCTTGCCCGCTACCAAAACCCAACATCATGATGAACCATCGCAGCATGGCATGTAACATGGAACGAGGACAGTGGTAGTGGTGAGGTGGGCCACTGTGTCTCCTCCGAGCTGTGTACGCTCACTGTTCATAGTTGCATGGCCATGGCTTCCGATTCCCATGGATGAGATCCCATGTCTGTGGCCATTATTCAAACCTCGGCCATTCTGTCCCTCGTCAAGTGCTTCTTATGGTAATAATAGTGTTGTAGAGACCCACATGTGAGCTGCCTTTGCTAGATCTCACTTCCTTAGTTCATCAAGTTGCAGATTAAGTTCTTAAAAGCTTCTGGTGACTGAATGATGTTTGCATGCATCTCACAGTCCCATAGTTTCAGTTTCGAGATGGAGTGAGGGTGAAGTGACACACATTTCATGTGAGAGGCCATAATGGAGCACAGCTTTTGAGGACAGGAACCCTGAAATCTGGTGATCACCATGATCTAATAATGATAGATCCATCAGAGCTTCATACTCATGATGGTCCAGTGGAGTCTCCCCTAAAGGACATACAGCATGCATACAGCAACATAAGTCCATGGGAATCCCACAATCAATTTTCTTTTCTGCTTACATTATCATTGTCTTTCTGAAAAAGTATTATCTTTTTTTTTTTTTTTCTTTCCAAGACTTCCTTTTTTTCTAGGTGATTGGATGCATATTTGTGATGTCGAATCCCCCTCGCTACTTGATGTGACTTCCACTCACAAAACTGTGACTTCCGGATGGTGTTCAGTTCTTTACAAGCCAAATCATTTCAGTGCTCTTCTTTCCTGCAGTTGTACAGATGGAAACAATGATGAAGCAAGAAATCTGGTGCTCTTAGCACCATTACAGTCAAATGGGAGCCTGAGATGTAGTTCCTGATGCTGTCACATCTTTTCCAAGTTGCTGAGGGAATTATTCCCTCTCAAATGATAGATAGGGTGTCGGAAGTTTGTCTGTCGCAGCTTTGGAGGAGAACAACCTTTGGATTACCTTGTGTGTCTCCAGTTGACCTGATGGCCATTGTGGCAGGCATGTGATTGATGGAGTTCCTTCGGCCAAACAGGTCTCTGGCCTGTCACCTCTCTCTCTCTCTCTCTCTCTCCCGCAACCAGCACAGCTCTGAAGAGAGTAGTACATGCAGAAAAAGTTAGAATAAACAGAGATCATGAAACTGTAACTTTGCTGTTATTTGATGTAAAGTCTGGCATCAAAATGCTCACATATCAGATATGGTGTGCAAAGAAGAGCTGGTTATCTTAACCAGCAGTGTCATTGATGGCAAAGTCAATAAGCAAACATTCATACAAACACTAGCAAATTAGAAGAATTCAAATGACTTGATTCACAAAAATTGATGAGAATACATTCAGGAAAATCTTGTTTTCCGATCATACTATTCAATTTTGGACTGCTAGTGAGGAAAAAAAAAAATCTCATGGCTGATTCGTTTCATATAAACAACACAAAACATTCATACTACTCTACACATTTCTCTACAATGCCATCTTCTGCTCTAAACATGTTTTTTTGGGCATTTTTATATTTACAGAGACTCTGCACTACTGTCATAGCAGCAGTATCGCAACATTCTTTGACTTAATTGACGTGGATATGTAGGGCGAAAGAGCAACATGGCTTTCCAGGATGGATGGATCATCATGGTGTCATTGAGTTCTAGCCTTCCAATCAATGATTGCAGATAGAAGAGAATTGTCCGGTATGAGCTCTTTATTGGGCAATGGTAAATTTGTCATCGGTGAATTTTCGTTCCAGCTGAGCCATGCCCCGATTGCATACCGATCGTATGTGTAACCATCAGCAGCGATGCAGGGATCATTCATCACAGTCTGCAAAATATTCAGGGATGTGCTTTTAGCACATACTTGTAAAGCATATCCAATTCAATTGAGAAGTGCAAGAAAATTAGATTTTAAGTGGTATCACATGTTTGTAGTAAGTTAACAGGGCGAACGAATACCTTCAGTATTGGACAGATGAAATGCTTTGGAGGAACAGAGGGGTCACCTAGTGAAACATGAGCCTGTGCCACTGTATCTTTTAACCTCTCTAATACTGGAAGAACCTGATCCTTCAATTCAGGCCTATCCTTGCGCCTCATCTCTAAACACCATAGTCCGAGATTAGAAAGTTCTTTCGCCCCTGCTTCAGGCCACTGTCCAGCCTTAGAATCCAAAATATCCATCAAACAGTCCGTTTCCATTGCAGTTTCGATGGCAAAGGCAAGTCCCATTGGTGATTTTGCAGTCAGCAACTCTAAGATCACCATTCCTAGTGCATAGGTATCGGACTTGGCTGACACCAAACCAGTTCTCTGGTACTCGGGATCCATGTAGAAAAATGTACCAACAGGCGCAGTGTCCTTGTACATTGTAGACAAAGGCATATTGGATGTAGGAATTAAAGTGGAAAGTCCAGCATCACCAATCTTGCTCACAAAGTTATTGTCAAGCAAAATGTTGGCAGGTTTAAGATCCCGGTGTATGATAGGTTCTGGTCTCGAGTTATGTAGAAAGATAAGAGCAGACGCAACTTCCCATGCTATACGAAAGCGATGAAACCATGGAAGTGGGAGTGTATCATTTTTGCACTGTAATCTGTCCTCCAGGCTACCATTTTCCATATATTCATAAACCAAGCAGCCCTTGTCAGGGCATGCACCAAGCAGCGGGAGCACGTGTGGATGACAAACTCTACTAAGAACCTCAAGCTGGAATGTTGGATATACGCATTAGATTGGAGGAAACTAAGGAAACTAAGGAAAAATATATACTACCTCTTGATTGAACTGCCTGGTGTTAGAACCCTCACTGGAGTGCAATACTTTCACTGCTGCAACTGTATGATGGAAAATTCCCTTGTAAACAGTTCCACTTGCTCCAACTCCAATCTTGAGAGCATCAGAGAATGATAAGGTAGCATCAACTATCTCTTCCCAATTGTACTTCATATAAGGCTCACTACTACATGCAAGCTCCCTTTCAGGAGTTGGCTTCTCACTGTCTTCATGTCTTTCATTTTCTTGTTGAGCGATCTTACCGGTCATCTCTAATCTAGACCTTGTTTCTTGGAGTTTAAATATTTCCTCACTGTCATGCTCATGTATGTCATGCAGCTGGCCAACCCAAAATTTCACAAATTAAAGCAAACAAATTTCAATTATCTATTTAGAATTTTTTTATAATAAAAGAAAAAGCTCACCTGTTGGGAAGCAGAATGCAACTCATTTGGAGCAAATTTAAACATCCCCATAGGATGCCTGAGTTCTGTTCTCAGCTTCTCAAGCTCAAGATCTATGTCTCCCTGCATAATAGAGGATTGAGAGTAAACAAACTAGTCAACATATACAAAAACTTCTTGTGACCTGAAAACTTCATTTTAGATGTAGGACTCTGCAGTTGGTAGAATTGTGTACACTAGGCTTTGGAAAGCAAATTTAGTTACCTCATTTCCTGATGGTGAATATTCTTTTGAACTATGGGATGTCGAACTCGTAGTAAAATTCCATGACTTAACAGTTTGATAGCTTCTCAGACTAGCTATACTGTTACTGTATTGACTCTCTGATACATAAGAACTGGAAATTCTAGAATCTTCAAGCAGAGACATGTTTCCAGTTAGAAGAGTATCAACTGAATTGGATCTACCATAATCTTTACTGATAAAGGCTTCCTGCTGAAGTTGTGGCAGACAAGTGAGCCGAAAGGAGGACTTTACTTCTGCACCCGAGCCTATCAATTATGCACAAAATAAAAACTAATTGTAAGAGTAGTAAAAAAATCTCAAGAAAACATATGCCAGTGCCACAATCATCATGAGCAGAAGATTATGTTTGACTCTGCACAGCAATGATCTGTTGGCCAGCAGAATTACACTGCATTTTGTTTTCCCTACAAATTTTATCTAGCATGTATAAATGGAGGTGAGTTTTGGCTCCTGTTTGGAAAAAAAATTGAAATCCCTAAGAATTCCTCCAGTAAAGAAAGTGTGTAGTAGCTATCTCTTTTACATTTAAATTGATCACAGCCATAAACACCCTGAATCTGCAACTAAAAATTTGATGCGACAACATCATTTACATTTGGTGTGAACAATATCTAAATTGGGAACTTGAAAATTAATCTTTAGTTATATAATGAACAATTGGAAAGCTGTAAGGTTATGGTCTCTTCTTCTTCGAGGGAAATTAGTGCCTCCAAGTGAACGAGTGGGAATAATTAACCTAAGCTAAAACTCTTATAAAGGCTTGGTAGGATAATAAGTCAAAAACACACCCCAATGGCTTGCATGATCTATATATATGGAGGGGTTGGGGGGAAGGAGAGTTGATCTTGTCACTTCAGAGGCATCTAGAACTCTTAAATATGGAATCTTAATAGTAAAATAACTTGTTTATCATAGATTATACCCTTACTCATACTTGGGACACTGATTAAACTCAAAATATGTCTCCTTTGGTCACTAAACTAGGTAATGATAAAAAAGGCCGTGATCACATGTCCTTTTCAAAGAAATTTATGTTAGACGACCATCTGAGGGATTCCTTGGGTCCCCATGATTGGCCCAGTTAAAGGTAGTGACCTGCCAACCGTAAAGCCCTTATGTTGGGCTATGAAACCCTCCCGTGTGGCCGGTCATGAGGGGAAGTGGCCAATAGTAGCATGAGTCCAGTTAGGAGGATGTTTTTTCAGGCCACTCCATAACAAAGGCTCTTATGGGACTCATCTTTGACAGTCCCAAAACTTCACATAATTATTTAGACTAAGTGCTAATAGAACTCATCTTTGGTAGTCCCGAAAGTTCACATAATTATTTATATTGAGTGTAATTTGGATGCCTAGTGACAATTGAGAAGAACATATAGTACAAGCCTATATCTGGAAAATTTCATAACCAAGATATGGGTAATAGATCCATGTCTCTTCACTCCAACATCTTCAGCAGCAGAATAATACAGACTGACCTCAGTGACATGTCCTAAGAGTCGATGACAAGGGATTAAGCAACAGGATACTCATTGCGATATCTACCATATTTTTGGAGTTTTTGGATGCAAATGATCTGAAGTTTCTCTACTTCTACTTCTTAAGTATTTAGCCACTTTTTTCTTTGTCAATCAGTGATTCAGTTCTATGTCTGTCATTTAGAATACTGCTCAAGTTAATTGCATATGGTGTAGAGGAGACAGTTCATTACCTGATATATGATTTCTAGAATTGCTTGAAAAACTGCTAGAAAGTGCACTGGAATCATTTTCTTCTTTAGCACTATCATCTGTTATTGATGTGGATGCAGTCTCATCCATCTCAGATACCGATGCACAAACAGATAACAGTTTACCCTTTGAGACAACATAAACTGTGCAAAAGCTTGGCTTACATTCGGCAATTCTGGTTGGCAAGTTGCTTCCCTTAAACTTCCTACAGCAATATGCATCATAAACTTTGTGGTTTTAATAAAATAAACATCAAAAGATTCTTACTAGATCAGAAAAAATAAATATGGACATCAAGTGTTTGTGCATTCATGCAATGAGAATGGGGACCAAAGAGAGAAAAAGATTGAACAGTTTACTAAAAACTATGAAAGATAGCATGTACAGAAGTTTACCAAAAACTACAAGAGAAAAAAAATGACAATATACAAAGAACAAAAATATGATATTTTCACCAATAACCAAAATTCCATAATCCGGTGATTAAAAGGTATCTCAATTTGTAAAGCTCCTGAAAAGTACAGGGTCTGTACAGACCAGTCTGTGCAACCTTAACTCAACATACGGATGAACGAAGCTTCTTGAATGTGAAAACTCATAGGAAGGTTAATTTTGGACGGAAAGGAAAGCCATGAAAAAATGATCAAGATTAATACCACAGTGCTCGGTAAAGACTTGCTTAGCTTTTAATACTTTTAGTGGGATTAGTATACCCTGTACAAAACTACAAAGTTTATTAAATTACACTTCTGTAAAGGCTGAATGACACGTACCAAAAAAAAAGGCTGAATGACACAATATATACAAGAAAAAAATCATAGATATCCTAGAGAAAAACATAAAAAACAGGTAGACAATCCCAGTGATTTCCTATAAGATATTCCATTACATTAGAATCCAAGCATTTGGTATTTATTTAAAAATGTATATTTAGATAATTAGCAAAAGGTCCCAATTGCATCATGTAATAAAAGAGCCACAGATCTTGATTTTAGAACCAAATTTGTTACAAGCATAAATTAGCATCTTAAAACTAGCAGTTGCATGTGACACTAATTTCATGTAAGCTTTAATCTTGTCTTTGTAGTTTAGGATACTTAAAAAATTAAATAACAATTTGTCAGAGCACATATTGCAAGCCAATTCAAAAACTTCTACATGTAAGAAAGTTTCAAATTGCAAGATTTGGTAATATATTCATCCAGGGTTCGTTTTTAGCTATGTTGGGCAATATCCACTATAACTCAACTTATGTAAAGTACGTGGTCTTTTTGCAAATTCCAGGTTCTCTAATTGGGCGAGTCTTGGTGCATTTGTTTTCTGTTAGAAAGGCATAATTGATACATGAGCCTTCACTATAAAGTCTAGAGGTTAAATAAGAGTATACTGATCAAAACAAAATTTCCTTTCACCATCAACTCATCTCGTCACTTTCACTTCTTACTCTTATCTTTATCCTACGTCTACTTGCCTTTTATTTTCATTAAAACTGTGGTTCTATCAAATTACCCTTGCAGAAATCCATTACCCATTATATCAATCTGCCTTTTATTTTCATTGAAGTTGTGTTCTATCAAATTAACCCCATGGAACTGCATTACCCATTATATCAATCCCAAACTGGGCTAAGTTGAAACCCAGCTCATGGGTGTGGCATCCTAAAAAGTAAGGTGATGTCTAGAAGAGGCCCCTCAAAAAAAAAAAAAAAAAAATCCAATTCTGATTTTTCTTCAATACATTTCTGCTTGATTTCTTAGAGCAATGCGTTATGAAAGTGTCAACAGATCTCTTTTCCTAACTAATTGGTGAAAACTGGGAGTTATAGTACCTCATTAATGCATTTCTGGAAGAAGCACCAATCACAAGCTTGCTGATAGAATTTTCTGTGACCTCTTTTGCTATCGCTTCAGCTACATCATCTGCTTCAAGTACCACAACTTTGGTTTCGATCTGCATATATTGTCCAAATATACCTTAATCAAATCTTTTTCTTAATTTAAGAAAATAAGGTAATGGAACAAGTTGGACCTGCTTTTGTGAACACATATCCTTGTAGGGACGAAGCATTGTTTGGGTTCTCCATCCTTGTTCCTTCCTATATGCAGAGGCAACATCTTCTCGCACTTGATTAACAGGGAGATTCCCCACTAAAATGATAGACATGTTATAAGTAGAACGACATATCAAATGAGCGATTATCAGGGATTCCAAATAATGTTTAAGCTAAAAAATCACGAAAATTCCAATGTCTGCGGCAACAGAAAACTTGTAAGAAAAAGATCAAATTGTTTAAGAAAATGCTTAATGTAGGACTGAATTTAAGATTAGGTTTCAGCTAAGTATGGTTCTGGATCAAGGCAGTTATTTTAAGATGTTTCCTCTGAATTTTCATCCTTAGTTTTAGTAATTACTTTGGTGAGTTTGTTATTTTTTCTTTTTTCAAAGAGTACAAATGTCCTGTTGTGGTGTACTCTTAAAAGAAAAGAAAATTTATCATCTCATTTGAAAAATATTAAAATTCATTAAATTAAATTGCAAATCCCACTAGAATTCCACTAATTGAACCTAACTATTGGATATATCTGAAAGCCAAAATGCAGAAAAGAAGGACAAGACAGATCAAAGAAGACAGGTGTGGATAAAGATACTGAAACAAATATCCATAAGTCGAATACTTGACCAGGGGCAAGAATGATACAAAGCATCCGCGTAAATTAAAGTTACACGAAAGGAATTTCCTCCACTCTCTTTTTTCTTTCACTGTCTTTTTCTCTTCCGTCAATCCTTTCCAGAAAAATTGTTGCATTTCCATTAACAATTCGAATTGACCCTTCTTAACAGATGGGCTCACTTAAAATCCAAATCAAACTGTACTCCTTGTCCAAACAAAACTGCATGGCACTTTCTCACTAAAAATGAACTAGAGAGGGAAAGCAGATATGCTCATCAAGAAGATATGCATCCAGCGAAAATAGATGGAGCAACAGTTGCAATATCTGGAGCTGAACAGATTCAGCTATTACGACCTGATACCTTTAGCAAATTTGAAGAAAGCAACTCACGGTTTCCAGAGATGAGAAGGGAACTTAACAAATAAGAGGAACATGACCAAGATGTCATTATTCTTTACAGGATGAAACAAGTCAATAAATTATAAGTAGCTGGTCCTAAGTATCAAAAATGGAACCAACATACTAAAAAGCAAGTTTCACTGGATTATACAAGAATGTGCTGGTAATCAGACAGAAAACTTCCCTGCCCTCTATATGCATCAATCAAATTTCATAGGCATCCGGATCTATTACAATGAACAATACAAGAATTGTCATACTGAAAGATCATAATTTGTAATTTCAAACATTTTAAAGGACAAGTGTCATTGTCTTTCTCTCTCTACAAAATAAGTTTGTTTGTCACTTGGTTCACCTGAATTTATTATGATATTACAAGAGAACTAAACTGATAAATCTCAAATACTTCAGGGATTCTTCATGTCAATCAACACAGAGTTGCCCAGAAACAATGTTGTGTGCTATAAAGTGGCATAGTTTCATAGGTTCCCTGCAATATCAAATAATTCAGGTTGATGTGTCTATTAATCAACAGACATCCTCCTGAAGGATGTGTACACATCCACAACTAGCAAGCTTGATTATGGGAATGTAAGAAGTTTCATTTTTCTAGGTTCAAAGATGTGCCTTCTCAAGCTTGCCAATAGTGGATTAGGAGCATGGCTTTGCTTTACGCACACAACTGCATGTTTATTGTTAACCATTCTTGTGTGATAGTCACGCTTGGAAAATGAGGATTAGGAGCACAGCTTTTATCTTTGGCCGTGTCTCAAGGATTCTGGTGTTACTTGTTCATTCTTTTTACAAATAATGCACATTGTTCTAACAAAGTAATTGGAAAAAGAAAAAAAAAATAGAATTCCTTGACATAGATGGCATGGCCACTACAAGAGTTAGATCTGCTGTCATGACTTACTTGGTGTTGGAATCATCTTAATCCTTGGCTGAACATGTAGGAGTTTAAACATAACTCTACCCTCATCTCTGAATTTATTCAGAGCCCACTGGATCACATACTTGCTTCTTTTTGTCCCATCTATGGCAAGTGCAACCGTAGAAAGTGAATCATGTACCAATCTGTTACCTTCTTCCATCTCTCCAATACCGAAATCTTTTCCTTCTTCCTTTTCCACAATCTGATTATTACACATCTTTCTTTACTTGCAAAAAGAGTTAAAGAAAGGTAAAGACAAAGAAGAATCAGCTATCATGCAGTTAATGTTTACCACATGAAATCATTTCAAGCTAGAAGATAGTAAGATATTGTAGACAGTATTGAATGCATTCAAAATATAAAAAAAACACTCATCTAAATTTATGCACTACAAACAGGTTCTAAACTTGAAATGGAAAGAGTTTTGTCAACCCAAAACACAATGGACCAATAATCTTAAACAGAAGGAAGGTCACAAGGCACAGCTTGGACAGAACTGGAAAGAAGATAGAAGAAATGGATGATAGAAAAATGAAAATTTCCCCTAAATTATAGAAAGAAAAGGAGTAAACCGATCTCTCTCAGAACTCAATCATCTCCTCCCAAGAAGTGGATGTATATTTTGGGTGAAGAGACACTCCACCCTTTTCTCTTATCGAACTAACAGTCTAATCGGAAGAAAACAATCGAAAAACCCCTTCTCAACAACAGCCAAAAACAGAAGATATGAAACCCTTTTTCTGTAAATAAATAAAAAAGAATCCCAAAAAATTGGGAGAAAATGAGAGAACGAAAACCCAAGTAAACAATATAAGAAAAACCACAAACACAGCACAACCAAGTCACTCCAAGAAACATGTTTTACCTATGCCAAATAGAACTTCGAATATTAAATCGACTCAAGAAAGAGATAGAGAAGCAAAAGGCATCTAACTACGAACGCAGACCAAGATGAAGGGGGAAAAAACATCTCTCATCCTACAAAGCACTTGTCGACACAAACCCAACATAGGACAGCAGAAAAAGAAGTAAAACGACCGCGAAGAACTCCGAACTCACACGAAGAAACCGGCGAGTAAAGATTCCAACAGAAAGCACAAAGTTCCTCTTGGATACCTTTTACGCCGCTTCACACCGTCGGAAGAGACCAAACAAAAAGGCCATCAAAATCGCACCTTTAAGCGATATTAAACATCAAAATCTCCTTTTGAAAGTGGAAGAATCGCCTCATCCAAGCAGAGGACGCGACCGCTACCAAACCGTGCCATACTGGCGACTTTAATGCCCCGAAGACTCAGAAATGGCAAAAGACAAAAAGTAAATAAATTAATCGGGAAACTTATTAAATCTGTCCCACAGTTGTTCGCGATGAACTCATGATTGGTGGAGCAAAATTCCAACTTTTTCTTTCTCAGTAAATGGCTTCTAAGCTTTGCATATATGCACCAAAGATAAAGGCTTCGGGTGATGTGAACCATATGGTTGGCTCACACACATCAAATAGCCAATGGGCGAGACGACAATACCCCCATCTCACTTTAAATGGTCAACCTTTACAACATTAAATCACAGTTTCCTTTATCATAGAGTAAAATAGATGGATAGAAATAAAAGATCATGTCACGGGAACGAGTCTTTTGTTCACAAAATTTCTTGAATGAATGATGCCCATAAATTCCTACCCAAGCCTTGTGATGGTGTAGAAACCCCCCTAAGAACTTATCTTCACTTCACAGTCAAATTCTATGGATCTCTAAACACCGTCAATTCCCAGTTAGAAGATTTAGCTAACACGAGATGTATTCATAGATACATAATACGTAAGAGCGTCTGATAGAAAGAACTGCATCAATCGGATGTTCACCATGGGAAAGGCGAATGTTTGGGAAGGCAACACAGGGGGTTGACTGGAAGGTCAACTTGAAGTAACCCAAAAGTTTCCTGTCATGTGCTGTTATATCGGATCTAGAAGTCGCAAGCTTTTATCTTGTGGGTCGCCGTTGACCACCTCTACTCGATGATTGGCTCCGATAAAAGGAAGATGAAGACGCAGGCTTTTTATATTAGAGAGAGAGAGAGAGAGGGAGGGAGAGAACGTTGAAAAGTCGATGACTACGCGGGGACGAAAGAAGCTGCAGAATTTGAAGACGAAACAACCTCGAAAGGGATGTCCTCTTCGGAATTTGAAGTTCATATGACCCCACGCCTCTTGTGTTTGTTTCCTGGTCTTCCCCCAATAAATTCCTTGAGAAGTTTGACTTGGATTTGGAAGAAAGATATAAACTCTGAATGCTGCAGTCATATATTAATATTCTTCTGGAAGATCATGACCTCATCTCCTTCTTCCCCATTAAGCAACAGTTTCACACTGGTTATAATTTAACAGAGCGCCAGACCTAATCCCAAGCTCTCATATGCCAAGACAATCATTTGGTCAACTCTAAGATTGCTGTCATCAGTCTTCATCGACATTCCTTGGAATCGAAGTAAACGTATATCAGTCAAACCAATGGAGGCCCGTGTGGCTCAACAAAAGATGGGACTAGTCTTGGTCTCCTCCATGCAAGGTGCCCCCGGCTGCTTAGCACCCTTGGCCGGCCAGGGATTCCTGGCCGAGAGCAGCAAGGGTTGCTCTCGCCCAAGCAGCCCTCGGCCACGGCTGTAGTGCAGCAACCATTGCTGTCCTTTATCTCATTTTCCCGTTAACCTTTTGACGAAAAATCATTGATCGTCTGAACGTTTCAGCCGCCAAAAAAATACATGCTATCCTAATCTTGAAATCAGCAAAAAAACGTAATTAGTTTACGAGTAAACCAATTCTACGTAGTACCTAGTTAATAATCGATCACGAGCAATTTGGCTATGATTATTGGGATCCCTATGATAAATGCAGTAACGACACATCTCTTTATGCGACGAATTCTTTCTTTATAATAACGCATCATCACGCAATGGCAAATAATGAGGGATCGGTCTCTCTTGTTGTCCTCTCGCACCAGAAAGGGGGTTGACGGTAGGAGGAAGAAGTGGGGAGGAGATGAGGAGGGCGACGACTATAAGGGTCCAGCTCGTTGCATGAATATATTATGATATTCATTGATCTGTGCAATGAGAATCGAATTATGATAAGATCATAATACTAAGACCGATTTACCTTTAAACACAGATCTTAAATAATCCTGGTCATAAGTTACTCGAGAGATATAACGAGATAACCGGACAGACTAGTATACTATATACTCGTCCATACGATGGAGGCAGCTGGTCTCATAGCTACTTGTGTTGAGATGCTATGGATACAATGCAAATGCTCATTAGAGAATTAGTTCACTGATTGATTTACTTATGAAATGTTGGATGATTGATGATGCCTTATTGTTAGACATTGATTCCGTAATTTTAGTGGTGTATTTGGTTGTTAGACTTGAGACACCAAGGATGTCATGTATGAGTACTCCACTCTTTGATACTAGATTTATAGGTTTGAATGTTTCAAATCTAACATAGCCGGTCATCGGGAGTGGTAATTAACCTTACGAGAGCTATTAAGTGTTGATAGAGGATCATCCGCTTTCGGTGTCATGAGAGGAATATCTCATGTGTTCTTGCTCAAACAAATCTCTGGCTAAGGTCATTTGGATTGAGAGAGAAAGAGTTCTTCGAGAGAATTCAATTAGAGTGAGACTCGAGTAGAAATCGTATGGGTCTGACAGCACCATGCCCGATATACGGTCTTTGGAATATTAGATGGATAAAGGATTATATATACACGGTAATTGAAGATAGATAGGTCTAAAGGATTGGATTTTCCTGTATCGTTTGAGGGTTGCGACGTAATGACTTAGTACGTCCGTAATTGATGAATCGAATAAATTATTATGAAGATAATAATTAATTAAGCCAGAAGGAGTTCTAATCAGTATGACTCACGACCAGCTCGATATTAGGCCTAGAGAGTCACACACATATGGCAGAGGTTGCGACGAGTAGAGGTTCGAATATGAGATATCCGTCGGAGCTCCTATTTTATTGGATATCCAATAAGTCTATGAATTATTGGATTATATGAATGAAATCCAATAAGAGTCATTGAGGGATTATTGGATAGAGATTCACTAATCTAAGAAGCGTATGTAGTTGAATGAAGATTCAGTACCTAATATGGTAGGAGCTATTAGGGTTAATTTGACATAAGCTCTCTATAAATAAGAGGGAACCAAAGACCTATAGGCAAGAGGCTTCTTGGTTGCCACCTCCTATTATCCTCTCTCATTCTACTCCTCAGATAGTATGTGTGGATATTTAAGTAGCAATTTGAGGAACGTTGTCGCAGTTATGCTACGTGGATCGCCGCTAGAGAAGAGAGCGTTTGACCTCGTTCATCCTCTCCTACAGATCTATAGGGATTCAGAGATATACGATCTCCCTAAGTAAAACACATCTATCTCACAAGTGGATTTAAGTTTCATTGGTTTTTGCGTACCAATCTTTGCATGATGATGAATACCTTTTTGAGAAATTTAATATTTTTGTTTTATATTCTTCCGCTATGCATGTGATATTGCCCCTAGATTTCTTTACATTGAGGATAGACAGGTCCAAAGGATTAGATTCTCCGGTATCGTTTGGGGACTGTAATGTAGTGGCCTAGTACGTCCGCAGTCGACGTAGTGAATTATTATGGAGATAATAATTTACTAAGCCTCCATAATAATTTACTGAGCCAAAAGGAGTTCTGACATATATGACTCCTTTTGGCACAGGTTACTTGAGAGAGATATCGAGATAACCGGACAGATTAGTATACTATATACTCATCCATATGATGGAGGCATCTGGTCTCATAGCTGCTTGTGTTGAGATGCTATGGATATAATACAGGTGCTCATTGGAGAATTAGTTTACTGATTGATTTACTTACGAAATGTTGGATAATTGATGATGCCTTATTGTTAGATATTGATTCCGTAGTTTCAGTGGTGTATTTGGTTCTTAGACTTGATATACTAAGGATGTCATATATGAGTACTCTACTCTTTGATACTGGATTTATAGGTTTGTATGTTTCAAATCTAACATAGTCGGTCATCGAGAGTGGTAATCAACCTTACAAGAGCTATTAAGTGTTGATAGAGGATCATCCGCTCTCAGTGTTATGAGAGGAATATCTTATGTGTTCTTGCTCAAACAAATCTCTGGCCAAGGTCATTTGGATTGAGAGAGAAAGAGTTCTCCGAGAGAATCCAATTAGAGTGAGACTTAATAGAAATCGTATGGGTCTGACAGCACCATGCCCGATATATGGACTTTGGAATACTAGATGGATAAAGGACTATATATACACGGTAATTGAAGACAGATAGGTCTAAAGGATTGGATTTTCCTGTATCGTTTGGGGGTTATGGCGTAATGACTTAGTACGTCCGTAATTGATGAATCGAGTAAATTATTATGAAGATAATAATTAATTAAGCCAGAAGGAGTTCTAATCAGTATGACTCACAGCCAGCTCGATATTGGGTTTAGAGAGTCACACACATATGGCAAAGGTTATGACGAGTAGAGGTTCGAATATGAGATATCCGTCGAAGCTCCTATCTTATTGGATATCAAATAAGTTCCTGAATTATTGGATTATATGAATGAAATCCAATAAGAATCATTGAGGGATTATTGGATAGAGATTCACTAATCTAAGAAGCGTAGGTAGTTGAATGAAGATTCAGTACCTAATATGGTAGGAGCTATTAGGGTTAATTTGACATAAGCCCTTTATAAATAAGAGGGAACCAAAGACCTATAGGCAAGAAGCTTCTTGGTTGCCACTTCCTAATCTCCTCTCTCATTCTACTCATCAGATATTATGTGTAGAGATTTGAGTAGCAATTTGAGGAACGTTGTCGCAGTTATGCTATATGGATCATCGCTAGAAAAGTGAGCACTTGACCTCATTCATCCTCTCCTACAGATCTACAGGGATTCAGAGATATACGATCTCCCTAGGTAAAACACATCTATCTCACACGTGGATTTAAGTTTCATTGGATTTTGCATACCAATCTTTGCATGATGACGAATACCTTGTTGAGAAATTTGAGATTTTTATTTTATATTCTTCCACTGTGAATGTGATATTGCCCATAGATTTTTTTACATTGAGGATAGACATGTCCAAAGGATTGGATTCTTCGATATCGTTTGGGGACCGTGACGTAGTGGCCTAGTACATCCGTAGTCGACATATTGAATTATTATGGAGATAATAATTCACTAAGCTTCCATAATAATTTACTGAGCTAGAAGGAGTTCTGACAGATATGACTCACGGCCAGATTGATATTGGACATAGAGGATCACACACATATAGTAGGTATTACGACGAATAGATGTTCGAATATGATATATCCGTTAGAGTCCATATCTTATTGGATATCCAATAAGCCCCTGAATTATTGGATCTTATGAATAAGATCCAATAAGAGCCAATAAGAGATTATTGGATAGAGACCCACTAATATAAAAGGTTTGTATAGTTGGATGGAGATCCAATACCCAAATATGATAGGATCCATTAGGGTAAGTTGATAGGGGGCTTCTATAAATATGAGGGAACTAAAGGGTCATGAGCTAGGTTTTTTTTATTTGCCACCTCATATTCTCCCCTTCTCCTCCTCAACTAATAGGTGTAGAGATTTGGGCAGTGATTTAAGGAGTATCTTCGTAGCCTCTACCATGTGGATCACTGCTAGAGAGGGGGACAGTTGACCTCCTTTATCCTCTCTCATAAATCTACAAGTTTTTAGGGATATACGATCTCCCTAGGTAACACATATTTCTTATATGTGTAGTTTCCAGTTTCGCGGGATTTTGCGCACCAATCTTCGCACGACAACGATTATCTTTTTGGGAAATCTAAGATTTTTGTTTTATGTTCTTTCGCTACACATGTGATGTCACCCTAGATTACCTACATTATCTCCATAATAATTCACTCAACTCATCAACTATGGATGTACTGGGCTATTACGCCATAGTCCCCAAACGGTATAGGGGATCTAATTGATTGGACATATCTGTCCTCAATTACTGTGTATTTATAATCTCTCATCCATCCAATATCCTAGAGACTATATATCGGGTATGGTGCTGTGAGACTAATACGAAATTGATCCGAGTCTCACTCTTATCGGATTCTCCTAAAGAACTTATCTTTCAATCTGAGTCTTGCTCTTATCGAATTCTCTCAATCCAATTGATCTTGGCCAATGATTTGCCTAAGTGAGAATACACGAGATATTCCTCTCATGATACCGAGAGTCGATGATTCTCTATTGACATTCAATTGTCTTCGTAAGGTTGGTTGTCATTCCTAATGACTATTTGTACTAGATCTGGAACCTTCAGACCTATAAATCTGATATCAAAGAATGAAGTACTCAAACAAGACATCATTTGTGCCTCAAGTCTAAGGACCAGATACACAACTAGGACTACTGAATCGTTATCTGACGATGATGTATCATTAACCATCCAGCATTCCGTAAGTGGATCATTCAGTGAACTCATTCTCCAATGAGCACATGCATTATATCCATAGTGTCCCTATACAAGCAATTATGAGACTAGTTCCTCTATTATATGAGCAGATATATAGTATACCGGTCTATCCAGTTATCTCGATGTTCCTTTCGAATATCCTATGACCAGAAATATTTAGGAGTTATATTTAAAGGTGAATTAATCTTATTATCATGATTTCATCGTGATCCAATTCCTATTGCACAGATCCAAAAACATCACAATATATATTTATTACATAATATAAAGTGAGAAAATATCATTATTAATATTAACCAAAGATTATGTTATATAGTGCATGTGTCATCACTTAAATAATTGAAATTGATTGACTTATAGGATACTTACTTGTAACTAGCGAGAGCATGTGTTATGAGAAAAATAATACGATTGACTTGGTTCCACGAGACAGACATGCCGAGATCACGCGGTTGACACATCGACGCCACATAGCAGATACTGTGGCATTGAGTGGTTGGCAAGTCGGATCCGTATAATTGACACCCTAACGTCACCTCAATGTCACGTAGTATCATACGATTCATACCACGTGTCAAGAAGTTATGCATTCTTGAATTCAGCGTAGGCTGAAGACGACGATTACACTTAGGACCGCCGCTCCATGTTTGCACGAGTAGCACACCATCTAAAGGTGACAAAGCTCCCACTGTGGAAGGGACTCCGCAGGCACAGTACAACTGTAAGATAAAATAATCTAATCGACTTGTCCATTGACTTAGGTGTCAAAGAGGTATTTTCGAGAGTATGTGATGCATTTTGTAGGGTTCAACGACTGCAGAAAAATTCAACTTTGAGATCGGCTTAAGAGAAGGACCATGTTAAATCCAATTCGACTTTTACATCGGGTACTCAAAAACTGATTTAACTCGATCAGAAAAGGTCGATGTTCACCAACAAAACAAAACGGAGACGAAGGCATGTCGATGTCCACAATTTAACATCGCTTTTAGTCAATGCAAACAGTCCTTGTTCCACTCAATCAGAAAAGGTTGATGAAGCATCAGTATCATGTTGACGGATGGCTTTTGAGATGTCCAGAATCCTCCAATGCCGTCCTCGCCGGGATAGTTTTGGCTGATACTGCAGCTCTTAACACGTAACTCCTCACACCGTGAAGAACATTTTCCTTCGCGTCCGGTGAGATTCACAGGACAAGACTCATAAAGCAGACGGTGTGCGGACACTGAGAAAATGATGGGAATTTAGACAGGAGGAGGAAGAGTGATATAAATGGATTCCACACTAAGCATGAGGCACAATGATTGATTTCTGGGCTTCTGCAAGGACTGCAAGAGGTTTGGTGGGGGTGTTAGGTGAGACCTCCTTGTAGTCATGGCTACAAGAAGTGATCATCCTATCCTCATAAAAGAACAAATGGGTCACACACACAAGCTGTAAGTTTCAGGCGATACAAGGGACGTATGAAACATGGTATTAAATCCCAATCCCAGCAATCAAGCTAAGAAGAGAGAGCTTCTTGATGCAAGAGAACAAGGTTAGGAAGCCCCATCTGATTGCCACCTAATACAACAAAACTGAGAGCCTTTCTTACGCATTGATACATTGCCACATTGTTGGAGTAGGTTGTGTTGCTGTGGGTTCTAAGAGGACTAATCGTATTCATCATCTAAATTACATGGTTATTATACTCTGAACCATCACAAGACAGTCTTTGTCTCTTGCACACTTGGTTACCTCTCCTTGAAAATGAAGCATACTCTAGAGAAAACTGGCAGCCCGATGTGTATAACAGCATAAAGTAGATCAGAGTGTGAGTCTCACTTTAGATTATCTTCTTCGGCTTGGAAGGTTAGATGGCACTTCTCATTAGGTGTAATCCTGATTAATCTAATGAAAGCATGAGATGATGATTCAGAGAATTAGAATCTGCCAACACACAAGACAACTACAAAGCTTAGTTCTTTGGTGCAGTTCAAAGTACCTTCTCTAAGGTCATGAAGAACATCTCTCCGAGTGCTGATGTGAGAGGAATAGATATGATGCATGATATTGCCTAGCAGCCCACATTATTCAAGGAATAAAGTGATTGAATTGTCTCTACATGAGCATGAGTGCATGAATTTGTTTATCTTTCAATAGGTGTTTTCCTGTGACAAAACTTACCCCTAGTAGTTGGTCAATCGTTCGTATAAAGATGAAGTACTGCTTTCTATTGTCATCATCCTTATCGGTAGGGACCAAGGAAGGACCTCCAGCCTTAGAAACGTAATGGCAGCACAGTCTCAGGGAAAGCAAAGGCACATGAAACACACCTGGTCAAAGTGATAAGCTGGTTTTACTACGTCTCTTTAGGAGCAAGGAGGGGGGGGGGTAAGAGTTGGTGTTCAAGGAAGGTCGACTCTGAACACCATGGAGGTGGGTAATGTCACTACGACTGCATCACTTTTGCATGGGCCCATCGGCTTGTTCCTTCGTTCTTCTTCTCTGGTTGGGCGTTCATAAAAGCCTGCTGCTGCACTACATTCTCTGCGATCGCTCCACCTTGGTGCCCTCAATCATGGAAGAACCTCTGTGCCGAGATTGTGAAGCTGACACGATCTCGAAAAAGACTGTGAAGAGTGGCTGCAAGCGAGTGGCTCGGACGATCTGCAGCGGCGGCGGTGGCGGTGTTGACGTGGCGAGAAAGCGAAGCAAGGGCCGCAAACATCCGGCGTACCGAGGTGTACGAATGCGTGCCTGGGGCAAATGGGTGTCGGAGATCCGGCAGCCGAGGAAGAAGACGAGGATCTGGCTCGGGACGTTCCCGACGGCGGAGATGGCGGCCAGAGCCCACGACGTGGCGGCGCTGTCGATCAAGGGCCAGTCGGCGTGCCTCAACTTCCCCGAACTGGCTGCCGAGCTCCCGCGACCGGCCTCCGCGGCCCCCGAGGACATCCAAGCAGCAGCCGCGCTGGCGGCGTCCATCATGTTTGGTGATCCCCACCCGGGAACATGCACGAGCACGGAGTCCGGCCTGAGGCAGACTGAGCTGCCCGCCTCACGCTCCCCACCTCCGTTAACCCCATCGAGCGATAGCGACGATGCGCTCTTCGACCTACCGGATCTCTTGCTTGATGTAGGAGAAGGGTTCTGTTACTCCTCGCCATGGGAGAACTGCATGGAGTTTCCACTGGAGGAGCCATTACTATGGGAATACTAATAGACCTGGAAATGAGCCGCAGCTGCAACTGTTCATCTTCTTGTAGAGCTCCTCGTCTGGTGGAATTGAATCCATAGATGAAACACTAGACTGAGCTAGTTGTATTAAACATGTTCAGATAAATGTTAATTCGTATCTTTCGTATCATCTTCTTCATTTGCTGAAACCTTTCATATGATTCTTTGTTAAATATGTACATTAACACTTTTGAAAATAAACTAGAGAGATTCATCAGATATTTT
>LVTN01000053.1:343933-392059 GCA_001649415.1 Musa itinerans | reverse complement strand
GTATATATATATATATATATATATATATATAGTGACACATTATTGAAATATGTTGAGCCTAAATATAAGCAATTAGATGTCATTTGGTGTATTAAGTAATCTTAGAAGCATATGTTTAGAGATCTTAAAGGGTTTTGCTTCGGCTGGCCGTGTTCCACTGCATACTCCTAGAGCGCATCATCTCTCTACTCTTTTCATTAAGTAATTGAAGCGAACACCTAGATGGCGTTACGATGCACGTCGCGCGAACCTAAAACCTGGCTTCCTTCCAGCTTGGTCCACCCGCTCGAGCTCTATTGCCGCCGCCCCGGCGGAGGCTTTGTCGTCCTCAGACGTCGGCACGGGCGGGGGTCTACATCCTGCCGGAGATCAACTCCCGGTTCGTCCGCCTGGTCGCCAGCCGCAGTTCCACAAGAGGCTCCGCGTCACCGACGCCACGCCCTCGCCACGGAAGTTGTGGTGACGATCCTCGTCCGCAAAGTCAACAAATCCTTGTTTCCCTCATCAACAGCGGCAAGGACTAGGGAGTCATTATTGATGGCCAGGTTCCGCACTCTCTGCGTCTTGGGGTTCTGACAGATGTGGGCGCAGGGATGATGATCACTGGGTGATTGATGATGCAAATCATGAAAGGCTTGAGGTGGTGATGCTGCTGCTAGTGAAGGTAAAGGTTTCGGTGCCTTTTTCAATTTTGTTCAAGAATAAGCTAATAAGTTATGAATCAATGTAGATTAGTAAGAAATTCATATCAGATAGCTGTTTAATTGGTAAGAATTCAGATAAGATAGTTGTTTGAGTGATCTTTTATCTCTATGTCGATTGTTGCAATAAATGGCCAGCCGATTGATGTTCCCTCTAATTCTTGCTTGAGAAATCGACCAGTATTCACTTCTTCACTTGTTCAAGAACAAGTTAATCAGTTATGCCATTTATGAATGGATGCAAATTAGTAAGAAATCAAATCATATAGTTGTTTGACTGGTCTTTTTTAAGGTTCATTAAATGGCCTGCAGATTCATGTTCTCTCTTTTCATATTCTTTCTTGAAAAGGTGACCATGATTCATAAAATGCAGTAGGGAAATTTGTCTTTATACTGGACAGCTCCTTAGCAAGTTATTTTGTGTTCTGTGCTGAATACAATATTGCAATTGTTAATGTGCATGGTGGTGAATTAGACACTGAAAGTTGCCTTTAGTTTCCAATCAGATACATTACCTGGCATTGTTTGTCTTTTTTGTCCTTGCCATTCTAACTGCTCCTTTTCGAGAATAGTTTGTCTCCTTACACGGCTTAAAGGAACCGATGAGTTTCCATGGCTTAACTATCAAATATTATGAGAAGAATAATTGATTGTGATGCACAGTTTAATCTCCCAAAGCTAGGGCTGAGCTTTACCACGATGGAAAGCAAGAATCACAAGAGGTTACTATTTATTAGCTCAATGGCTTTTCCATAAGAAAAGCTGTGCTGCATGTCCATGCGTGACCAGAGAAGAAACTTGTCTTTACACACTCATTGCCTCTAAATTAATGAATCAGGCAGGGTTCATCCTCATGAAAGGTGGTCCTCTTTCATCAGGGACGTCATTTTGTAGTTTGGGTTGTATAATGCATAAGATCCCAGTCAGAGTACTTCCTCGATAGCTTTGGCTCCTTTCAGATAAGAAATTGAAGGTTGCTAACCAGATGAACTATTGCACTAATTACCCATTTAAATTTTCCAAAACAATCTCTAAAGTGAAACTGACTACAAAAACCAGATGAGCCCCAAGTTGACCCAAACCTTAAGTAGACTAAAGCACATTGTACTTGCCTCTTCTTCTTCAGCTCTAAATTACCTTATCACATATGTCAATTTTGTTACATAATTCAAGCCAACTAGAACCTAGATATACTGATTTCAGAATGAAGACAGTCTTAAAGATTGTTCCTGGGTATGCATTCTTCTTTGTTATGATAAAATTACATGCTTTTGGGGAAAAACTGTGCTGTTGAATCTTATAATTTGTCTGCTTAATATCAGAAAATCTGCCTTTGAGGAGATATTCCACTGATTAACGTGTGTTGTGCTCAGTAATGAAGCCCAGTTTTTAAGTCCTATAGCATCTGGTGTGCATATTATGTAATGTTTGAATGAAGGAAATAATTATATATATCAGCAGATCTGATAGTATACTCTCTTATACTTTGCTGCAGAACCTAACGTGTCTCCTGAAGTTCAATGTCTATCATGTAAGCTTATACGTCGGAGCTTATAGAGCACAAGAATGTGTATCCTGAAGTTCAATGTCTATCATGTAAGCTTATACGTCAGAGCTTACGGAGCACAAGAATGTGGGATCACAGCTTATAGAATTAGTTGTCCCTATTGGGCCTCTATATCATCATTTATAGGTGCAAGATAATTTAAACATTTTGCTATATCTCCTACAAAGGTACAAACCTTTAATGAAGGGCGAGTTTATGCGAAGAAAGCAATTGTTCTTTCCTGCATCAAAGATGTTTTTGGTGGGAAAAGCTTGACCAAATGATTGAATTTTGGTTTGGTTTAGTCAAGTAGTTAACTAGTTGGTGTTCTGATTTTGATCAATATTTTATTTGGAGGATGGAGCTCTGTTTGTCTGAAGTGTCTGTCATGGCATGAACTTATCAAATGTATTTTAGCTTTTGATGTAAGATTAGTGAAGAACAATATTTTTTAAAATTTGTGTGTTCTTTTTCTTTGTTTTTCTTTTCTTTTATAAATTTGTCATCTAAAATGCCATAGCACAGATTTCTATATCCTTTTTTCAACATAGTTCCTTTTGTATTATAAGTTGATGTTGTAAAATGCCGGGAAGCAATGTGTTGTTTCATTAAGAACTTGTAACAGCTGCTTGCTCAACATGATTCTTTATCCAACTGACTTGTGCTATCATTTCTTTTATTCTTTTATAAACTCTTTTTCTTTCAAAAAAGGAACTTTGAATTTGACTTGTACAATGAACACGGTTTTGTTAAATGATAGAAAAGTATATATTTGATATCTGCTTCTTTTATTTGACACTTAAATCCCATTTAAATCAGAAAAATAACTTCATAAAATTTGTACACTAATGCATGCTGAAGCATTTGGTGTGATCGTTGTTATGGATAGGAACATAAACTGTCTAATGAGTTCATATTAAATTGTTCATCGCTCACTCGTTAATGTTATTGCATCTCTGCAAAGTGTGGGCGCCGCCACAAGGCGATGTGGAGCCAAATGCGGCATCAACAGGAAATGGTTCCGCGGATTCCAAGGTTGGCATCACTCGGAGCACAGCAAGAGCAAGGAAGATTCCGCAGCATCACGAGGTTCCTCTGCTTGGCGTCGTCTTCCGGTGATCTCAAGGGGCAAGCGCGGTGCAAATTGAATGCGGGGTGACGACAATGGTTCCGCCGCCATCCTCGTCTTGGTTGTTGTCGACGACTCCGTCGACATCATCATGATAATAAAGATTAGAGACGAAATGGACGCACTGCGAATGGCTCTGCTCTTTTCCCCACCGGACACTGCTCTCATTCTTTGCCTCCAACTTGATCTTGACACCACCAAGGAGCGTATACGTCCAAGGAGCGGGCTCCACGGTTTGGCAATATGCCGGCACCGCATCAGAGGCCCTATTCCCACCGAGGACGGCAGGTACGAGTGCTCTGTGTCTTTTGCTCCGTCTCTTTCCTTCTGTCATGCCCGGTTCGAGTCTTTTCCAACATGAACAGTGAATGCATACAGAAGCGCCACCTTCTTCCCTTTGCCGAACACTGTTCCTCCGCACCTGGTGATTTACACCGATGGACATGACCTCACTGGCATAACCACTCTTATAATAACAGTCCCAGTGGATGGCACCTCGCTTATCGCAGAAACCTGCAACATCATGCAAGCCTTTCCAGTCCACCGCCTGCAGCCGCTGCCTCCGTCGACCAAGCTCCTGTCCTTGCCCACCACCGCCTCTGCCCATCGCACCATCCCCTTTGTCTCCTCTGCGGCGGCATCTTCTCCCTCCACCTCCCAGCTCGCCGGCTCTGCCACGGCCCCGGACTCGGACTCGCCCACCGCGGCATTCTGGGACTACCAGCTGCTCTTCGCCTCCCAGCGGTCGGAGACAGCCGAGCCGGTGCTCCTCCGGGCGGCCCACGGCTCGGTCCCCGTCGACTTCCCTCGGGGCACGTACTACCTGGCTGGCCCGGGCATATTCTCCGACGACCACGGGTCGACCGTAAACCCGCTGGACGGCCACGGGTACCTCCGCGCCTTCGACTTCGGCGGCAGCAGCGATGAGGTCTGGTACTCGGCGCGCTACGTGGCGACGCCGGCGCAGCGGGAGGAGCGGGAGGCGGCGACTGGCCGGTGGCGGTTCACGCACCGGGGGCCCTTCTCGGTGCTGCGGGGCGGCAGGCGGGTGGGGAACCTGAAGGTGATGAAGAACGTGGCTAACACCTCGGTCCTCAAGTGGGGCCCTAGGCTGATGTGCCTGTGGGAGGGCGGGGACCCATACGAGATCGATCCCGCGTCGTTGGATACAGTGGGGCTGGTCGACCTCGTCGGGAGTGATCATGGCGATCGACGGCAGACGGATAGAGGCAGCCGCGATCGAGCAGTGGACGTCGCAGCACACTTGTTGAAGCCCATATTGCGAGGTGAGAACAGCCGTGCATGCAGCACAGCACGTACACAGAGCACGGCAAACTAATGAAGCAAATACACACATGAGATTTCCTTTCTGCAATCATGGACTACGATGCTGGCGCTGACAGGTGAATCGGAAGTGCAGGAGTGTTTAAGATGACTCCAAAGAGGCTGCTGGCTCACTACAAGATAGATGCCAAGCGGAACAGGCTGCTGATGGTCTCCTGCAACGCTGAAGACATGCTCCTTCCTCGCTCCACCTTCACTTTCTACGGTACGGGATGTGTGTGTGCCAGGTACAATGTAGGGTTTCAGAAACTACATGTCATGGAACTGCATCGCAGTTTGGGTGTTCAGAAGGCAACTCCAGGCCATGCTGCCTTTGCAGCAGCAAACTTAATAGTGTGGCAGAGTCTGGTGTTAGTCCCTCTGAACTCAAATACTCTGCTTCCAAGTTTCAAGCCCTCTTTAAGTAGTTTCTGCAATCTGCTTACTTGCATGTAAATCTACCTGTTACTCTTGGTGTATCAACCAAGTAAGATTTAAGAGCTTACAAGCCTTTTTCAAGTTCAAAGGCACTGCTTCATTTGGTGTAAACGTGAGGACGTTTCCCGGTCATTCTGTGACTCATATATCTTGGTCTGATGCATTTGATTTCTTGGCCATGCAGAGTTTGACTCTAACTATGAGCTGAAGCAGAAGAAAGAGTTCGTCATCCCTGATCACCTGATGATCCATGACTGGGCCTTCACTGACAGTCACTATGTCCTCCTTGGAAACCGCATCAAGCTTGATATCCCTGGTAAACTATGCTATTCTCTTCTTACACTGGTCTATAGTTCTGGAAGCTCAAGTTCTTTCTTGTTATTTTCCCTGGTAAACTATGCTATTCTCTTCTTACAGACCTGCTAAAACTACCATTACATTTCTGCTTACACTGGTCTGTAGTTCTGGAAGCTCATGTTCTTTCTTGTTATTCCTGAAAATTAGAGGCTCTTCTTGTATGTTGCTCTTTCTTTTGCTGAGCTTTAGGAAAGAACGCTTACCTATGGGATTCTTTTGATACAAAGATGAAACTTCTTTGAGAGTGGCAGGATCGTTACTAGCAGTGTCAGGCCTGCGCCCAATGATATCAGCACTTGCAGTGAACCCCAGCCAACCCTCAACACCAATTTATGTGCTGCCCCGTTTCTCCCAGAGTCCCAACCAAGACAGGAACTGGCTTGTGCCCATACAAGCTCCATCCCAGCAATGGGCACTGCACACAGGGAATGCATTCGAGGAAAGGGATGGAAATGGGAACTTGAAGATCCAGCTCCAAGCCTCTGTATGCTCCTACCAGTGGTTGAATTTCCACAAGATGTTCGGTAGGTGGTCACTGTATGTTCTGCTTCATTCTATCTATCATTTCTTTTAGCATACACGATGCTGCTTTGTAGGATACAACTGGCGTACAGAAAAGCTTGACCCTTCTTTCATGAACCTGGTTGATGGAAGCGAGGCAATGCTGCCCCACCTTATTCAGGTGAGTTTGGGAGCCCGTGAAGCTAATACCATGTATCGCAGAACGAATGACGCATGCATGCACTTCCAGGTATCGATTGAGTTGGACGCAAAAGGGACTTGCTATGGATGCTCCATGGCAAATCTCTCGAACATATGGAACAGACCAGCAGACTTCCCGGCGATCAATCCATACTTCTCTGGTCAGAAGAACACTTATGTTTATGTGGGCTCGAGTTCTGGAACCCGGAGATTCTTGCCTCGCTTTCCCTTTGACAGCATAGTTAAGCTGGACTTATCCAATGGATCAGCAAAGTCATGGTCTACCGGCGACCGGATGTTCGTCGGCGAGCCAATCTTTGTTCCCAAAGGCACAGAGGAAGATGATGGCTACGTTCTTGTTGTTGAGGTGATGATGTTCTCGCAGGACTTGTGCTTGCTAATCAATTGATATGGATCTTGAGCGCTCTTAATTTCATGGCTGATCTCTGCTTTCATCTTGACACCAGTATGCTGTCGCAAAGCAAATGTGTTACCTCGTCATACTGGATGCTAGAAGAATAGGGGAAGCCGAAGCAGTCGTAGCAAAGCTCGAAGTGCCAAAACACCTGACCTTTCCTATCGGCTTCCATGGATTTTGGTCTACCAAATGACAGCAGAAGACTGCAACATATGAGCCTTCATTTCAAGCAGAGCCTAATGGCTTCCACCAATTGTTCACTTCCACATTCAATTCTGTGATCCAAGAAACAGCTCCATGAATACACTAACATGTATTTGTTGTCGATGATGTCTGACCATGTAGTTTATCTCATCCTATCAATAATATGAGATGAATTTATTCTGTTTCTTCATGTTTTCATATTCTGATCTCAGTGCATACAGATGTATCTTCATCACCTTAGTCACTTGGTAAATTATATGATTAATCTAATTTCATTAATTGCCTAATCAGTTTATAATATATATATATATATAACTATTTTTATTTGATAAATCGATTTAGCTTAATTGAATCGAATCAGAGTCTTAGAATGATTAGATCGACACGATAAGATTTATGAAATCGGACTCAGGTTATTTGCGAACATCACTATTGAGATCATTTTGGGTCAATTTAATTAGCGGAATTGAACTTTGATTAATGGAATGAACTTGTACTTGTTATCTATCATTTCTGTATAATTAGCCATGCAGTTTATCTTATTCTATCAATCATTAGGAGTCATTACTGCAACTAATACTACAATTATGAGCTGACAAGTGGGAGCATTCATACTACTTTAATTGCAGGGAATCAACGTTGAAACAGACAGACAAACACAATCGAGAGAGCATTTATTACAAGACATGCGACCACGACGATCCACTATGATGTACTCTTTATATGCACATTTATGTGTTGCAAGCAGATCACACAAGACACGAACGAGACATGAAGACTCCCAAGCCATCTCCGCAACGGCCGGCGCTGCCACCTCAAGGATAGTCCTGAGCTGCTACGGGCTGGTAGGAGCCGATGAAGATGTCACCGTAGATGAGCCCGGCCAGTCCGCCGCCGATGAGTGGCCCCACCCAGTAGACCCAGTTGCCGGCGAAGTCTCCGCTGGCCACCGCGGGGCCGAAGGAGCGCGCCGGGTTCATGGAACCGCCGCTGAATGGCCCGGCCGCCAGGATGTTGGCCCCGACGATGAACCCGATCGCGATGGGTGCCACCGTCCCCAGCGGCCCCTTCTTGGGGTCCGCCGCCGTCGCGTACACCGTGTACACCAGCGCGAAGGTGATCACCACCTCCATCACCATCCCCTCCAGCTCGCTCATGCCGGCCGCCACGCCGTGAGTCGGAACAGCCTGCGAACAGCACGCGAAATTGTTGATGACCGGAATTAACACTCGAAAGATGAGGTCAGGTCAGGTCATGGTATGCTTGTATGCGTTCGTTACCAAGCCGCCGGTGACGAACTTGAGGAGGAGGCAGGCGACGGTGGAGCCGAGGAGCTGGGCGACCCAGTAGAAGATGCCGGTGAGGATGGTGATGTGGCCACCGACGGCGAGGCCGAAGGTGACCGCCGGGTTGAGGTGGCCGCCGGAGATGTTGGCTGCCATGGAGACGCCGACGAAGAGGGCCAAGCCATGCGCGAGGGCCACGGCGACCAGGCCCGCCGGGTCCAGCGCTGCACCACCCGTCAGCTTACCTGCAGCAAGAACGAGAAGCATTCAAGCTTTCACTCATTCACAACATTCATTGACTGGTCCACGAAGAAACAGAGAAGATATATCCATTACACATATGTCTTCCTACCATAAGCGATGGCGGAGCCGACGCCAGCGAACACGAACAGGAGGGTGGCAATGAACTCGGCCAAATAGGACTTGAGAGACACTACGCCGAAGGAGTCACCCAAGCTTCCTAATGCGAGCTTCACCATCTCGGAACAAGGACGAGTTACAGCAAGCTCAGCTGCACTCTTCTCCTCTCCTCACTACCTCTTCGGCTTCAGAGTGCAGAAGCCTTGAACCCATGGGGCTTATATAGAGGGATCGACCGAGTCTCCATCGACGGTGCCGTCCATGGAAACGGCGTCGTCGTGGGGGACGTCAGAACAATGTGGGCGGTGAGGGCTAATAGCAGCTCGTGAACTGATTGATGGCCGACCGACCGCCCCAGTTTGGTTTGGTTGTAATGGGAATAATGGGCGTGACGACAGCTGCTGACTCCATTGTTTATAGACGAAGAGGATGATGTGACATGACAGGATCGATCCTTTGGAGGACTTCTCTCTGGCGTGGAAGCTTCAATCTTCGATGGGCTACAAAGTTGGCAGCTTTGTACAGTAATCCTCCATGGCTACAGTGAACTTGTGAAACATATGAACTGTTTTGGGTTTCGGATTCATCAGTTGTCCAAGGGTTTGTGCCTATGATGGATACATACACACTAACATACAGAAGAAATAATTGCAATCTTGGTATAGAAAATAAGATAGTTTAGAAGGGCAATTATAATGGGTGTCCTCTCTTTTTGTTCTATGTTCTTTATGATCTGGATAAGATGCTCTTGTGCTTTTGGCCTTAAAGGCTGACATCTTTTATTTGTCTCATGTTAGAGAATTAGTGGCAGTGGTTGGTGTGCACTTTACAGCAGATAATTAGGTATTGTTTTATTATTTTGTGATGTTATTACCATTCAAATTAATCTATTCATGTGTATGTTGTAATACTTCGAGGAAATAGCAAGTCACTCGTCTCATAATATTTTATGAGGGAATTAATCTGTTCATTCAAATTTATAGCTTCATTTTTTTTTCATGGCACTTATAATTAAATAAATTAAAAAAATTTGAAGGTCAAATATTTTAATTGATAAAGATTTTGACGGTTCATTATAAAATCGTAAATCTAATTTTCTTTTCATCATTTATCCTTTATAAAAAAATTAAAAAATATTTTTTTAAAAAAAAGTACTTTAAATCTAAATTAAAAGTACTATACTTTTAAGTTAATATTAAACTTAACTTACTTCGGATGTAAGACTAAGCCGAGATGTTACTGTTAGGATCGAGTCGACACTAAGAGGGATGGTGAATTAGTATAGCGGATAAAAACGAAGCCGATTCGAAAAATCTTAGTTTCGATAAAATCGATATTGGAAATATATTTAATTTGAAAGCACTCTTAAGTGTCTAGGCAAGTAAGACAGTTTACCTAGAGGTAAATTGCACAAATAGAAATGCAAATCGAGTTTTATAGTAGTTCGATCGTTGTGATCTACATCCACTCACAATTTCTCTTCCGTCGAGGCTACCAACATTCACTAACAGTCTTCCTCCAATAGGCGAAAACCAATCACCTTGTTACAACTCTATTCTTCTTTTAACAAGCTCAGAAGAGAACCTTTATACCCATACTACCTTTTCTCTAAATAGAAATCACACTTTAGACTAGATGAGGAGAACTCTCAATATTACAATAGAATTTTCTTTTGTTCTTGTGTAATTTAAACATGGATGAGAGATGTATTTATAGGCCCCAAATGGATTCGAACTTGGAGCCTGAAAGAGTATCATCCCCGATTTTCGAGGTACTGGTGGTATCATCGCTAGTGCTGGATGGTACCATCACCCGGATTGATAGTACCACCGCCTGATAGTCTCGAAGACTGAGTCTGGGTGGTACCACCACCTAGACTAACGATACCATTGTTTGACATAGTCTCGGAGATCATACCACCGATGGTTCCATTTATTGGGTCATTGTTTGTGCCTTTCACTTGGCCCAACACAGCCCAAACTTTGGCTAAATTAGCCCATAATTGAATTGGCCCAATTCTAACTCAATTACGCCTAAAACCTATTTCAATCTAGACAATTATTATAAAGCTAATCAAATGTTATCAGATTTGTCATTGGTTCATCGACGCATCGTCTTCTCTTGCAGCCTATTGCCTAATTAGCCAATTGACCTCCGCAACTTCGATTTTCTTAACGTAATTTTTACTCTTCTTATCGATTTCCTTGACGTAATTTTCGCTCTTCTTAGCCCGATGCCTGAAGCCTTCCATCGATACGTCAACTGATCCTCCGGCTTGACGTCCAATCTTCTGACATATTCCACTCCAGTTCAACATGATTATTCCTGCTTTAATTGTCTCTCCTTGATCGAAGCTTTCTGCGTCACTCAAAACGCAGATCAGATCATAAACACATCAATTGATTTTATTATTAAAATCTGATATTTAATAATTAGACACGTGAGTAAATTTAGATAAGTCTACTATACAAAATTTTGAACTATTGTATTATACATATAATTTAAAATCTATTATTAAATATCACAATATTGATTAATTTGACATGATTAATTTTTAGCTTGATTATGAAAACGGGTGAAAAAAAAAGAAGAAATATGGATCAGATATTGGAGAATATATCCCATGCTACTCCTATTAGATCCGAATCAGTGTGCGAATATTAAAATTTACTATCATATTTGGTTACAATAGGCAACGATACGAATCAAATATTCTAAGGATATGAATATGTTTTTAAATCGGATTCATATTGATTGAATATAACATAAAACCTTCTTAATACCAACAACAAATTGAGAAGTGAATTGATTATAATTCTTGGACAAGAAACTTCAAAGCTCGAATGTAAGAAAGAATATAATATAAATAGAAAACACCAATCAAATTGCAGCGATACTTATGTTAATACAGGAAAGTTTTTTTTTATAATTTCAAGATATAATATGACATTATCTAAATAACCAATCCTAGTCAAACAAAAGAGGAAATGGAGGGATATCCAACTTATTTCTTTTCTAACAGTGATAGACAACCAATCAAAAGTCATCTAATTAAGCCAATGATGTGCAATAATTATACCTGATTAATAAAACATCAAAAGAGAATATTCTTATTTCATATCTTAACTTTCAGTTTTTTTAAAAATATTCTTTGAGGACATGCATTTTACCTTTAAACTTTTCGAATTTAGATCTGAGTTGAACAAAGTTCACTATCAAAGAAGTGAGACGAGGAATAACTTTAAACTCTCTTTATCCCTTGACTTTCGAATTTAGATCTGAGTTGAACAAAGTTCGCTATCAAGACGAGGAATAGCTTTAAACTCTCTTGATTCCTTGACTTGAAGGTCAAATGAATGAGACATGAGAAGCTAGTCGAAACAAATACTGAGTCATATAATTTTTAAATGTTATAGTATTATAAAAAAAATTAACCTTCGAGACATGAATTTCATCTCATGGGATTGATAATCATTTTAAATAATTTAAGAATTTTTGAAATATATTTTGTATTTGATTGATGACTAATTGTCTCGAATATGTTATACTATTTTGTATGTGACAAAAACCTACACGATCAAGTTTAATTTTTAACTAAAGATTGTTAAAGTAAATAAGGTAAAAATATCGAAACTCAGCTTCTTATGATTCAAATATTTCCCCACTTAATTCTATGAAATCGTCATAGCAACTCATCTCCTTAAAAATTTTCAACTTGTAGAAATGCATTTAAATTCTATATGTTTAGAATTTAAATGAAATAATAATAATAATAATAATAACAATAAATAAAATAAAATAAAATAAATAAATAAACGTGAAATCATGCAAGTGCTATATATATATATATATATATGAAACATTATACGTCTAATAAAAAGCTCAATGAGTACCTTTTTATTTCTTCGAGGTTTGACTCACATGATTTTCGTAATTAGAATTTGATATAATTTTTCTTTAGAAAATATAACAAAAAAAATAAATTGTTATGTAGTTGATATGAGTAATATCACTAACATTTAGATAAGTCCAATTTGATTCGAGTCCACATATATAAAAAATTTAAAATTTAAATGTGATTGAGAAAATCTCAAAGGTTGAACGAATATGGATCTAAGATCAGTCAATAAAATATTTGATGTGAAGGTGACGTAAAAAGAGTAAAAGTTTTTAATAAATAGTAATCTGACTTCAACTAGTTTCTATAATAAGTTGAATTGAAAAATTATTTCATTAATGAATGAAATATTCGTTCAACATTTTATATTATGTTAATGTCACAATAATAAGTACTCTATCCGTTATCACTTGTCCCATTACGATTAATTAACTTATTAAACAAAAGATTTAAATGAATTTAATTGATACACTAACATCATTTTGTAATTTGCATAGTTATAAAAATTGAATCAGATAAAAATTGAATCAGACAAATCTACTTATTAGATGGTATATATTAGTAAATTGAATCGATGTCCGATCGAATTGTGGATCGAATCCTACTTATGTGTATCCGATCTAAGCAGTCAACTTAGTATCTAAGCCGTCAATCTTAATTTAATTGCTAGATCCGCTTTTCTCTCTCATACGCGCATAATATAAAGAAGATTCTACGGCGCAGACCAAACGGTCAAGTCGGACAGGCGTGAGTGGACATGGAGCTCACGATGGGTTCTCTCCCGGTGGCCAACGTTCAAGCTCTCGCGGCGGCGAGCCGTGACGTCCCGGAGAGGTACATCCGGCCAGAGGCCGGCGCACACCCCGTCGTCGCCGACTGCGGCGTCGACATCCCCGTCATCGACTTCTCCCGATTCCTCGACCCCAACTCCTCCCGAGACGAGTCCTCCAAGCTCCACCTGGCCTGCCAGAACTGGGGCTTCTTCCAGGTGGGATACATGTCTGTAGTGGAGTGAATCGGCTGCACAAACTCGCATCTAACGTGGACACCAATGGGTCGGATCTGTTGATCTCTTGCAGCTGATAAATCACACTGTTCCGAAGGAAGTGATTGAGAAGATGAAGCTTGACGTCCGGGAGTTCTTCCAGCTTCCTCTGGAAGAGAAGAGGCAACTGGCGCAGGTGACCGGCGATGTGCAAGGTTACGGCCAGTTGTTTGTTGTATCGAAAGATCAGAAACTAGATTGGGCCGACGTGCTCTACCTTAACACTCAACCTGCTCCCGAAAGGTGTTTGAGGTTTTGGCCCACTCAACCCCTCACATTCAGGCAAGCATGCAGACGCGCTGTTCCATAGAACGGGATCGAACACTTCTCTTCCTTCTATTTTCTTCTCCATTTGTTATGAACAGATTCATCGATACCATCAGTACATGCATGCAATTGTTCTTCGCAGTTGCTTGTAGCTATCACTGTACGTTGACTGTCGCAAGTAATCTCAGGGCTGCACTAGATAACTACTCTGCTGAGGTGAAGAACTTGGCAGATCGCTTGCTGGAGATTATGGCTAAGAACTTGGAACTCAACCCGGATGTGGTGACTGACAAGTTCAAGGTCGGCATTCAATCAGTAAGGTTCAACTACTACCCTCCTTGCCCTCAAGCCGACAAGGTATTGGGGTTCTCCCAACACTCTGATGCTGATCTCATAACACTGGTTCTTCAAGTAAATCAAGTCCAAGGGCTGCAAATAAAGAGAAGCGGCGAGTGGTTCCCCGTTAAGCCTCTTCCGGGTGCTTTCATCGTTAACGTTGGTGATATATTTGAGGTGAATCCTCCTTTGAATTCATCCTGTGCTCCTACTTCAGTAATTTTGCTTCGTATATGTAATCTTTCGCAAAAGATCTAATAGCCTCTTTTTTGTTCTTTTTCATGCAGATCCTCAGCAATGGCAGATATAAAAGTATCGAGCACAGAGTTGTAGTGAACACAGAGAGGGAAAGACTGTCGATAGCAACATTCCACAGTCCCAAATCTAATGCCATGATAGGTCCCCTGCAGGAGCTGGTAAGAGGAAGTGGCGCAAGGTACAAGACTGTGAACCATGAAGATTTCATGAAGCTATTCTTCTCTTCAAAGCTTGATGGGAAGAGCTTCTTGGATCGTATGAGATACTAAGAGATGATTTTTCAGTGCAGCAAAGACCAGAGGTCTTCTTGCAAGAACAAAACGATTTCTAGACCACCCTTCTCTCTCTCTCTCTCTCTCTTTCTTTTTTGTTAGGGTGATCTGTAATCCCAGTGCTGTCACAATACTTGTTTTATGCACACTAATGCAATGAAAAATAACATTTTAATGATAAGAAAGATCAAGCCAACTCTGAGGAATGAGACTCCAGTTTCACTACAATCAGCAGTTCAAGTTTGTACTGCAAAAGACAGCAAAAGCACCACACAGTCTCAAATACAGAGTCTCAACTGGTTAAGCATCTTCCTAGAAGTTTTATGTGACTGCTTTATCAAGAGGTGGAAAACATCTATCCTGACTTCTGTGATTTATTGTCATTTGGAGTAGTGCATCAATAGAGATGAATGATTGTGCTCAATCTGAAATTTTCTGGATAACAATAACCAAAAGTATACCAACTGCCAGAAGGAGACCTTTTAATGAAAGTTCTTCTCTTCCTGTCCACCAGTCAAAAGGAGAAATGTTATATCTCAGAAATCCTTCATCATCACTTAGTGGAGTCCAATCATCTATGTCAAACATTAATGTTGGGTTAGACTTGAAAAGAAACCTGACTCTGAAACTTGTAGTAATATTATTGATTCATCTAATTATCCAAGATAATTGATTTAGAATGTTTGGATCCAAAATGATAGTAGACTCATCTCTCTCTTATAAATTCATCAACATATTCTCTCGTTTCTAATGTATAATTAAATCAAAGACTTTCTCTCTCTCTCTCTTCATGCATACTTTACAGCAATACATATCCCTGTCAAAAGCAACAATGGGATGACAGGTTCACAGCAGACCGCCATGCTCAAGACAAGACATCCTTGAGAAACTTGTACCTACGGCATGAAGGTTGGATGATAGGATATAAAGAGAAATAATTTTTTTATATGAACAAATATTAACAGATCATAACATGCAGTGGAAATTAAATGGAATCACAATCAAATAGAACATCAAGATATACGTGGAAAACCCCTTCAATGTGAAGGGTAAAAATCACGGGGCAAACTAGAGATAATCCATTATGAATAATGAATATACAAATCTTAATCTCTTGCCCAAAACCCTAGCAACAATCACAAGAGAATAATTGAGATATAAGGATCATGACACTGTGCACAATATCTAAATCCTCCTTAATTCTCCCCAAGTAATCACAGTAAGAATCTACTGTAGATTTGATCTAATTTGAGATGAGAACACTGCTAGATGATTAAGAATAGTCTCTCTGCGTTGTCCTTGTTTTCTTCCATTTCTTTCTCCTTAGATTTCTATCTTTTTCTCCTCTTTTTTGCTACAGCCAAGATCACTACTGCTGCCCTATTTATGCCTATTTTCGCAGCCATCACACCCTCCCCATAATATAAATTAGGATTAGGTTAAGAGGGGGTGAGTTATGGGCTGATAAAGCCCACCTTGGGCTGAATATGGGCTGTCACCCAACAGATGATGCACTGCTGCCTCCGGTCGTGTCTTGATTGTCGCTTTCCTCTTGACCGTCGGAGTGCCTATCGTGTGTTTATCCTCAGTTCTGCACACTTCGCTTATACACCAGTTGCAGACCACTGTAGTTTCTGAAGGCTTCTCTCCTTGGCTGAGTTAGTGTAATAGAGCACGAGGTTGAGCGAGATAGAGAGAAAGGGTGGAGAACGTCGGGAAATATATGCATTCGGAGAAACGAATTCGAGTCAATATACGATCAATAAATATTATATTTTAAATATATATCATAACTATTATTTAATAATATTATATTTCAAAAGTTCATAAAATGATAAATTTACTATTTTTTAATATTTATTCAAAAGTAAATATATATGTTTTATTTAAATTAATAATAAATTAATATGCGAGTTCATTAGATGGAGGAAAGTGAGAGGGAAAAGAATGCAGTGGATAAAAAGAGAGGAAATGGATGGTGGTGGTTAACGGTGTGGGGTAGCATGCAAAGCGAACCCCAGATTGGGTCCATTGACCCAGCGGAGCCAACGCAGCACAGGGCGTCCCACCCGGGCCGCAGCCGACCCCACATCTCTGACGCCCACTTGTCACCAACGACTACAGCCCGCCTCCACTCCCCTCCCCCATCCACATCCAACCACCAACTCAACTATAAACCAGGGAACAACTCAATTACACCACTAAGAACATGAGGATTATAGAGAGAGAGAGAGAAAGAGAGAGAGAGAGAGAGAGAGGTGAGAGACCATTTGAGCTTAGTCTTACACCATACAAACTTTTACTAGCCAACCCCAGCATCAATCTCAACCACTACAAAGCTCCGCCCGTACCTGCCCTTCTCGTCGCTCCCTTCTCCCTCTTTTCAAATGGCTATGGTGATGGACCAGCAACAACAACCAGAGCAGCAGCAGGCTTACAAGCACTACTGCCGGATCTGCAAGAAGGGCTTCGGCTGTGGCCGCGCCCTCGGTGGCCACATGCGCGCCCACGGCATCCTCGATGACCCGGTGGGCGGCCAGGCCGATGCAGATGATGATACCTCCGGCTTTGGCGCCTCCGAGTGGGACGACAAGCTAAATAACCCGGCCGCCGCAGGCACCAAGCGGATGTACGCGCTCCGGACCAACCCCAACCGCCTCAAGAGCTGCCGCATATGTGAGAACTGCGGCAAGGAGTTCCTGTCCTGGAAGTCCTTCCTTGAGCACGGCAAGTGCAGCTCCGAGGAGGAGGGAGACGACTGGTTCCCCTCGTCGCCTAGGTCTGAGGCCGAGGACGATCTCGCTGGGCAGAAGGGATGCGCCGGTTGGTCCAAGGGCAAGCGGTCTCGGCGCACGAAGGTGGTCTTGACCGAAGAGGAAGATCTCGCCAACTGCTTGGTGATGCTGTCCGCAGCCCGCGTGGAGCCTGTGGTCATTATCGAGACCGAGGAGTCGTGTGCGTCGGCGAGTAAGGAGGATGACCGGCGGCAGAAAACGATGACGATCGCCGCGACCGCGGAGACGCCTAAGGCTCCTGCACTTGCACCGCCAACTCTGCCGAGCGTCCCCCGGGGGATGTTCGAGTGCAAGGCTTGCAAGAAGGTCTTCACCTCGCACCAGGCATTGGGCGGCCACAGGGCCAGCCACAAGAAGGTCAAAGGCTGCTTCGCCGCCAAGCTCGAAGCCCTCGACGAGGCCCTGCCGGACGAAGAGCTCATCACGCATGAGAAGAACGCCGGCGAAATGGCAGCTGCGTCGATGTCGATGGCGATCGTGCCGTATGAGAACTCGGCTCCCTTGGCCATTGCACCGCTCAGGAAGAAGCCGAAGTTGCACGAGTGCTCGATATGCCACCGCGTGTTCACCTCGGGACAGGCATTGGGCGGGCACAAGCGATGCCACTGGATCACGTCGAACTCGCCGGACCCCGGCGTGAAGCTCCAGCCCGCACCAGACCACGCGAACCTTCATCACCGGCTAACTCTCAGACCAATGTTCGATACTTCCAACTCCGAGCCTCTCGATCTCAACATGCCCGCGCCCGCCGACGACGTCGCTGGTGTGCGGAGGGATATCGGCAGTTCACTGCGGCTCGAAATGCCTGCGGCAATCTACCTACGGTCATGGATCGATCGAGGCAACACGAACAAAAACAGAGCCGCTACCAGCATTAACAAGAACAACAATGACTATCACATTCACAGCAAGGACAACAACACCGAGATGTCTAGTCTCAATGTGGATGATGAGGCGGACAGTAAGGTAAAGCTAGCGCTGAGTGACCTTAAGGATATCAACATGGGAGGGGAAAGCTCTCCTTGGTTGCAGGTGGGGATTGGCTCGTCAGCCAACGAGGGCAGCGAGGCATGAGGAGATTCTTCCACTGTTCGACATCACAGAAACAGAAGAGAAGGAAGAACTTCGCACCGTATGTATGTTGTATTAGAAGAGTGTAATTACAAGAACAATTCTTTTTCCTCTGGTGGGAGATGTCTTCTCCAGTTTCCCTCAGGACAAGAAAAGAAGAACACTTCTTCTTTTCAATCTTCATTTTTGTTTAAAGATCATGTGTAACTCCCTTCTCTCTCTCTCTCTCTCTCTCTCGCTCTCTCTCTTCTCTTCTCTTCTCTTCAGTGTCTGTTGAGATCTGATGATTGGGTACTGAAACACTTTTTATGATAAAGAGGGATGCTTTTGATCCAATAGAAATAGTGGAGAAGAAGGTGTACTTTTCTGCCACTTACTTTTGATTGTGTTTCTTGCTCTTCCCGTATTTGTCATGTTAGACAAGAAATCTAATCCGAATCTCGTCTTCGCCACTTACCCTTTGCACCCAAATAAAAAGACTCAGTTATTCACATCAATCACACTCTTCTTAGTCCACGAGGACCCAACACATTAATGCTTCTGTATCGCTAGACAACAGTGAATCTGGTTCGGGGAAATGCTGTGCACTTTCTTCGACTTCAGGTAATCGATAGCAGATCTCTTACAGGTTTTACTCACTTGTTTTACTAGTCCTTCCGATCACATGTTGCTGCACCAGCACTCCTGGCAAATCTTTGTAAAAGCTGCTTCAGATGCAGCAGTTTAGCTTCTGTGTCATGAACGATGAACCAAGCTCTGCTGCAAGCTAAGGTACGAGCATGTTATGATGTTCTAGTGCACAGGATGATGAACAAGCACCACCAACAGTTCGACAGATACGATACGCGACATGTCATGGCGACGGGGTCATGCCAAATCTGTAGGTGATGAAGGTGAAGAAGGAGGAGGAGGAGAGAGCTAAAATGCCGCTCGGCCATACGATAGGTGAAGTTAATGGGAAGGCAGTCGGGCAACGCATGTGGGATGGGCGCCTTTCGCGTTGGCCTACTCTCCCTCACTACCTCTTCTTCGTACCATCTTTTAGCCAATGGATTCACGATACACACTTCATGCAATTCGTTTCCTCCACCAATCCTTCCCCAAATGAAGCAAATCATCCACCTGCTTCGTTTAGGAACTGCAAACATCTAACTCGAATAGGTTGCCTTGGTGAGTGACCACAGTAAAACAGCAAGAAAGGTCAGAGTTGTGTAGCTTTTTATGGTGTAAAGATGGCCATTGCATTTGCTCCATGCTGAAGCAAGTAATAAAGTAGAAAACACCCCTGCAAATCTTGGTCAGCTGCATAAAATGTCAATCTGAAGTTAGGGTTGCATATAAGTCTCTTCTATCCCACTTGCAGATCAATTGATATGTCCACCGGACACTTCGATGACCCCATGCTTTGACATTGCACGACACAAAGCATGGCATTAGATTTGAAGCCAGATGCAATCAGTAAGATGCATTTGACTTTAAAGACTGATAGAATATGGCATCATATTAGAATAATCGAAGTCAACTCCAAGAGTTAAGGCTGATCTCAAATTCAAATCTGCAATCTTCAAGCCATCTGCTTACTCTAAACTGGATAATATAATACGAAAGCGAAAACATTGACAATCGCTATCTAAGGGTTATTTGCATTCGTATAGAACATTGGACGATGCCAAATTTCTTGGCTATAACATGAGTTAATAATATTTCTGGAAATATTCCTTGATCATTGAAGAACTTGGATGGAGAGGAGTGGGGTAGGGGACAGATAACATCTTCCTTCGTTCATGGGAGTAGGCAGTCAGTATAGTAATCTCTATGGGGAAAAGAAGAAGAGTGAGGTGCAGAGAGAGGAGGGCAGAGGGATTCCTTTTGCCGCCATGATTATGGACAAGACCAAGAACTGAAGAACCTCCTTAATTTGTGTGACAGAATCTTTCCCTTTTCCTCCATCAGTTGGTGATGGCCAACTCGAACAGCCAAACTTCTCTTATTGGGATAAATATTACGACATTAAAGGCTGTATACATTATAGAAAGAAGACGAAAAAGGCTACCATCAAAATTTAATGCAACCAATTTACTGACTCTATAGCACACACACTCGAGACATAATATGCATGATTTGCATACGTAGTGAAGTATAAAATTCTCATTCATACATGGATTCCACAAGCGGGTGTGGAAGAGCCAGTGGCTGCGCACTCCTCGATGTCACCCGCACAGAAAAAGGAGGAAGGGGGAGAAAGAGAGAGATCACAGCGTCGTAGACTTCCGTGCCTCTTGCCGAGGACTACAGTACTCGTCTCTCGACTTCAACAACTCCACTTGACTGCTACTGCAGCTCCTCCTGTTGTTCTCCAGCCAACACTCGCTGCCGACTTCTGCAGAACTACGGAATGGAGACGGAAGACGAACAAGCCGAAGAGGAACGAGAGAGAGAGAGAGAGAGAGAGAGAGAGAGAGAGAGAGGCACAATACGTTGCAATCAAGACTGTCGCGAAATTGGTAACGCCAAAAGCAGTCTCATGTTCGATACTGCTGTTCATGTTTATGGTACCGTAAGGACTCGATATAAGTATGAAGTACTTACTGTGAGGGAATTGGTAAGACCAAAACACTCACAAGTCTGCTATGAAGAGAGCAACAAAGATGCATGAATGGGGAAAAAGTGTTTCCAAAATAAATTTAATGTTTTCCATTGGGTTTTTATGCTTAATCGCTGCTTGTTTCTTTCATCTCATAGATTAATAATAGTTGCCTCTCTGCAATCTCTTCTTCATGTGAGGGTGTGCGTATCTTTTGGTGGAGGAATACTTGTCGTCTACTCTTATTACGTTTCCTGGCGACTGCTTCTTGTACTCTCGCACGCTATAATATCAGGAGGAAAAGCTTCACGCCTCCAGAGACATCTCTTTCGACTACTGTCATACTATTCCTTTCTTTTCTCTTCCTTCACTCTTTTGTGCTTCGTATGGAGAAGCACAGGTGTAGCATCTGCTTCCGCCGCTTCTCCAGCGGCCGGGCACTCGGCGGCCACATGCGCCGTCACGTGACCGCCGCTGCCACCCTTCCAACCAAGCTCCTTGGCCACCACTGCTCCGCCGTCACCGCGGGCTTACCCCCCTGTGCCGGTGCGGTGGAGGAAGCAGTGGAGGAGGAGGAGGAGGAAGAGCTCACCAAGGAAGCTGCTTATGGCCTTAGGGAGAACCCACGGAAGAGCTTCCGCCTCGTGGACCCGGAGTTCTCCTCCGCCTTCGCCGCCATCGAGCCCGCCGGTTCCTCCTCCGTCGTCGTCCAGGACGGTGAGAGCGAGACAGAGTCCCTGTGCGCTGCGGCCACCGACGATCGCCGACTTTCCAAACGGCCGCGCCATCGATCCCATGCGCCTACCTCGGATCCGGAGAGTTCCGACGTCACGACGGAGGAGGACGTCGCCCTCTGCCTCATGATGCTGTCCCGAGACTCCTGGACCGCCGGTAAGGCATCGCTGCTGTTCGACGGGAACGACGACGAGGGATACGGCCGTCGAATCGCCGCCCGTTCGCGTCCACCGCGGAGGGGGCGGAGCAAACACCAGTGCGGGACGTGCAAGAAGGTGTTTCGGTCGTACCAAGCTCTGGGCGGCCACCTAGCGAGCCACCGAAGGCCCACTGCGTGTATCCCTGCTGTCCGATCGCGTACCGACGGGGACGACGATTCCCAGGCCAGTGTCGACGCCAAAGTCCACGAATGCCCCTTCTGCTTCAGAGTCTTCCCCTCCGGCCAGGCTCTCGGCGGCCACAAGCGGTCGCACTTAACATCTTCCACCGCCACCACTACCGTCACTTCACCGGCACCAGTGCCTCCGTTGTCGTGCTCGACACCAACCACATCAACAGCCGGCGGCAAGTCCGGCGATGGCATCGGTTTAATCGATCTCAACCTGCCTGCGCCACTGGATGATGACGCGGCTCTCTCTGCGGTCTCCGACTTTGAGTTCAGTCCCAACTACACAGTGAACTGAGCAATTCTGAGTACGTCAACCATTGGATCTGTACATGAAGCAAGTTGAGGTATGAATTGTAGAAAACTCTGAGCAAGCTTTAGAGCTTCAAATCTCCTTTTCTTCACACTGAAATGGGTGGAACTAATTATTCGGTCATTCGCTTTGTACGTATAGCTTCCGGTGAGATGGATGATTGATCTGATAGCACTCTTGAACATTTAATTTACTGTTCTTATTCTCTTGTCCCAATTGCTTGCTGTTCTCCAGCTGTTCTTGCTGGTGAACATCAACTTCCAAAACATTAGTAGCGCTTGATAAGACTAAAGATAGCACGGCAGAGCTGGAGTTGCTGCTGCTGTTGTCGTTTTGTTCTTCCTCTGCAACTCGCCGCCTGCAAAGCCCGCTTGCTACCCTGCAGTACTTGTCTCTTCTCCTCATCTCTCCTTCCCTCTCTCTCCCAAATTTTGTAAGCTTCTCCCCGGATTGAGCTGGTCAGTCCCCGCTTCTTTTGGACGCTTGCGGCCCGTCAGTGATGTACTTCGACGCTCATCCACGTCTCCCGCTCCGGCCGCTCGTTTGCCATGCGGTGAGCGTCGCTGTCGTCGCCTGCTCCATCGGCGTTCCCTTGTCACCTCTGCATTAATATGTCCAGCTCAAACATTACGAGTTTTAGATTCAAACTCTTAAGTTTGTAGAAACGAATCATGAAAGAACAGCATTTCGCCGGAAGGACCAATCTATGATATTATTGCCAGATTGCGTAAAAGTGCGTACAACACGTTGTAAATAAAATAAAGCTAAAAGAATTAAGACTATTGGATGTATGAAGTGGCTCTCTTTGGAATCATCCATCTCGATCGATCCTTCAACGCCTGTCTTATCCGCTGTTTGATGAAGCTCAAGGACAAGAGGATCGAAAGAGGAATATTTATCTCTAATCTTAATTCGTGGTTTAATTTCAAGCACATTAGCAAGTTTAGTTGCAGGTAATTATCCCCATTAATCGATAGCCGAAGAAAGAACGATACCTACCGGGAGAGAGCAGGGTGGAGGTGGTGGTAGTGGCTTTCACGTGCTCTTGCTGGTGGTACGTCTGATCGACATCGGACTGCCGTGATGGAGGGAACGCAGATGTTGCCCTCTGCAATTGGCGCTTCATAACCAGCGTGGGACCCGAGTTGGAGGTGTGGCTCATTACATCCGCAAGGTGGATAGTTGAGTCGAACGAGTCGTAGACGAAAGCTCGACTTTATCTTGTCATGGAATCTTGGGCTTGCTGTTGCCATGCTTATCATCATCATCGGTCACCACCCATTTCGTGAAACTGGTACTCTGGTGGATTAAATCAGCTGTAGAAAACTGAATTAAATTTTCTCAGAGAATTGCAACATGAATCATGTTCGATTTGCTGAAATATCAAATAAGTACAGAAGAAATTAGTATAGTCGAGATGAAGATAAAAAGGTTGATGTGCAACAAATCTACAGATGATATGATCGCATGAGTTAATCGATTAAGATTAACAAAGGAACATACATACAGGAAACCTAAAATGATTTTTTAGAAACGCTAAAAGGTTGGTTTCATACTTTTGATTCAACAAAAAGATAATAAATTTATCAAGAATAGATCTAAGGAACAATCTTTATCTCCTATTTCCAAAAGTAAAGTTGTTCATTTTCATCTCTGGGAGAACAGATCATAAGTCTGGAGAAGAATCCACAAAAAAGACGGTAATGGTAGCATTGAACAAACATGATGATCTCATCACATCTTGCATGGGTTTTATTAACATAGGGAAGCAGTGGTATCAATCTCTAAATGAAATCTTTGATCAGGCATTAAAAGAAAATTGATGAATACATATTTGTACCTTCAGGCCTGAAGAAAGCCTTCCACATGGAGGTAGCTGACACTGAGTAGCTGTTAAAAAAGCAGGCAGTCTTGTGTTGTGGTGAAGCATCTTTCAGTCTTTCGGATATGAAATGAAAGGGATTTGTTCAGGTAAAGTTCCAACTATGATTGGAAACCTCAAGTGGGTTGCAAGTTTCATTCATCTTCTCGTGTCAAGTCTTTACTGAAATCACTAAAAAAGACAGCAAAGGTGCAGAGAAAAAGGTTGCAGAATCTTTTATTTTTGGGGGCATAAACCAAGTTGGTTTGCTGGAACATTATAAATATTCAAAAAGGTGACAAGACAGGAGCAATTAAGCCTGCAACAGATTTATACAATTCCTGATGATATCAACATTCAATCAATCAGTTTTCATTAGTGATTTCTGCATCAACATCACTTATCACATGACAGCAATCAATAGCTTTAAAGATCTCTGCACATCACAGCAGCAGTGTGCTGGTTGCAAAGAAAACGCTATAGTCTCAGTCATGAACTTGCAAGGAAGCATACTGAGAGCTCAAGTACAAGAAGAAAACTGCAAGAGACTCTTTTTTTTTTTTTTCTTAAGAAAAGAAGTAAAACATCGGATGAAGATAATAAAGTCAATCAAGAAGTGTCAGCGATGACCCACCCAAACAAGCACACACGACATGGGAGCTATGCAGAAAACCTAATGTAACCTTTTGTTAACTATGGAGAATCTGAAAAATGGATCAGCATGTAGACCAATATGGGAGTGATGCTGTAACTGAGCACCTACATAACTTTATAAATTATTATAGATATCATCCATATATTAGAAAATTGATGAATAGTTGTGAATGTTTGAAAATAAACCAAATATTAGCAACCATACACTGCAGTATCTTGATCACCAGCAAACTAGAGCTGGTTTATGTAGCATCATCAGTGATTGCTGCATTTAACCATGTTAGCTGGATCAGCAGAATAATGATCAAAAGGGCATTAACCCCAGTTTTCAAAAGCCAACAAATGCTACCAACCTCCACAGATATGTATACAGTCATTTATGTTTGGGTTATATGAGAATTTTTTAGCAGTGTTCAATTTGAACTTGTTCACTGGAGCTTCATTCACTAGTAACTTCAATCAGTAAGCTAAATACCTTAAAGATTCATAGAACCATCAGAATCATTACAACAAGACAGACAATTATGCTCAGTTTTGAGTCCTGACCAAAACATTGACAGTGGTGTTTGCTAATTTTGCACTAAAAATATAGAAATATAAGAAATAGTATCACTCGTCAAAGCAATCTCTGTATGGACCTATCCAAACTATGTCTCTAGAAGACAAATAAAATCACAAGTACATATGTCCAAAGGTGAGCTACCATCTTTATATGTCTCAAACAGTAAATTGAAACATATATTATGTTCAGGAAATTGAAACAGTAAACCTTTATATGGAGGTACAGACCCATTAAGTAATCAAGTTCCTTTCCTTGCTTAAATATCATAAACTAACATTAATTTCTGTTTCATATCCACTTAAAAATCACTAAAAATTATTCATAGTCGGTCATTCTCTCACCTATGGATGAAATAGAATAGAAAGACATGGAAAGAAAAACCTATAAAATGATATAATGACCTTGAATCAATATCAATTTCAAGAGAACTAATCTGTGAACAAAGTCCAAACTGAAGCAAGGCTGCCAAAACTTTTGAAGACTGTTGAAATTAACCAAAACTACAAGTTACCATGAAAATAAATTAATGAATCGATCATGCAAATTGTTCCACCTATTACCAGTGGGATTACCATAAACACAGAAACATGTGATTTATGGGCCATATTGCATGAAAAATATGTGCTTGTGCAGCAGTTAGTGCCATGCTAATGCCACATAGGAACAGGCCGGTGAAATGTAAAAGCAATCCATAGACAAAACCATACATGAATTTGTGGTCTGGAGACAAAACTTCTGGCAAAGAATACCTACCTACAAGTGTGCACATTGTTAGGAATTCATGGAACGCTATATCCTTGTTCTTATTTTCTCAGTTATTTAGCATAGAGATGTCTACTTCTATCCTAGGGAAAGAGGAAGCACTATACAAGGACCGAAGGTTCGAGCTACATACAGTAATCATTTCTGTACGACTAGCATTGTGTTGTGAGGGATTAGTAAAAGGTCCTATATGGTCAAAGATGTCCTAAACTTAAACAATGAGGATCAATATTTTGGATAAGGAACTCTTTGGTTGAGTCTGCAAGTCATTTCCACTGTCTAAAACATTTCAAATTCACTTCTTCCAGCTCAGTTATTCTTCTATCTTCACTTTTGCTCCTGAGACATTCATAGTACCACATATCACAATAATGAAAGATAATCACAACCACCATCTGCTCTAATACAAACATATCGTCAGCTGGTTTCCACTAAGAATTGAAAATTTAGATGACAGTGGAAATTTTGTTCTGACACATTTCATGCCATGCCATTTTGGTGCCAAGATCTACTAGGTCATTCTTTGGACCTTTCCAGCTGGCACAAAGAGCATGCCAGCATATTATGCCATATCATGCAGACCAACAAACTGAAACCCCCATGCCACCATATTTCAAATCCTGATTTACTTAAAAATTCAGAAAGGTCTCTGTGTGTACTGCCAGTGAAGCTTGTTTAGCCACTCAGCTAAATGTAATGAACCTTTAGACCAATGCTACAGACTAAATTTTTAGTTTTAGTTGTTTGGACTGATGACACCAACAAATGTAATTGAGTATTGTCTGTGGCCCTGGTTAAGTAATTTTATGCATAGCTCCTTCTCTATCTGAGCTAAAGCATCATTTTAGCCAGATGGGGAAATACCAAGTGATCATCAATATATCTAGTTAATGATTCATCACAACTTAACACTCATGCAAGATGAAGTATTCTTTCAAGAAATTCTTGTTTGAGTTATTGGTAGACTAGATGGAATGTGTAGCTTTGCTAAACCAACTGATCCATCAATCTTCTTCAATCTTGAACACATTATTGGTAGACTAGATGGAATGTGTAGCTTTTGCTAAACCAACTGATCTAGCAATCTTCTTCAATCTTGAACACTCCAAGTTAAACTCATCCATTTGTATATGTCACCCATCCGTGTTGAAGCATACTATGAAGAAATTTTAAAGAATTATTTAATTTATTAGTAGACCAAACTAGATGCACACTTATCGTTGTTAAAACCAATTGATTCAGCAAGTATTTTAATGTTGGAAACATTGAGTAAAACTCATCTTGGTGCAAGTATTGAATCCATACAGAGACTGGAATGAGTCCAACACATATTGACCCATTTTAGACAAAGTAGAAAAAGTTGCAAAGTGATGTATCAAAAGCAACAAGAACTTCTTTCAAGCTATTTATAAGCAGGAAGTTAAAGCATTAATAGAAGATAAGCATAAAAGAGAAGGATGCAAGATTGACCTTGGAGTCTTCAACAGCAATCGAATACTACTTTGGTCTCAGGCAAGTTTTTAAACTTACAGTAGAATAATTACTGTCAAAGGAATGAGTTTAAATTGAAAAAAAAACGAAAATTCACATTAACATGCAAAGTGGAACTGTTGTTTATAACCATACGCTGTAATTTTGACAATTAATATGGTACAACCGATTAGCTTTCAAAGATTTCCTTTATGGTTACTATCAGAAGTATAAAGCACAATAAAACACAAACAATTCTATCATTGTCCGTAGCAACTAGTGGAGACAAATAATTGAAACTTTCTCAGAGAAAAATGTGACAATTCAGTGGGCATTGGCAAATGGTATAATAACTGAAGCAAGCAAGATGTTTTAGTGAAAAAACATTCTGAAATAATCTAAGCCTTACAAATGCAGCAGTTTCATACGACGCTGCAAACTGAAGTATGGATGTCTTTGTAAAGCTATGAAACCAACACTTAAGCAAGTCTATTTGACATCAAGTGTTGTACATACTCATTCCCTCAATCGTTTTATATCTTCACTCAACAAATAGAAATAAACCCAATGGTTGATCATCATTACGTAAGATGTTTGGGAAGATTTGTTTTAACATACCCGAATGACCTTTTCGTTCAACCCAAAAAAATAGCTTCGTTGACGCAAAAGCTCGAACAGCGTCCGGACATGAACATCAGTTAGGAAACCTCTTAAATCATACATTGATGAGATAAAATACCTATCCCATGGCGTCCTTGAGCGAGTCCCCTGCACCCTGGAAGAAGCAATAAGAAAGAGCGAAGTCTGCAATGAAAATTCCAACAAGGGAGATGACCACGGCAGACGTCGTGGACTCGCCAACCCCCTTGGCCCCGCCATGAGTCGTGACCCCCCAGGCGCAGCTGACGATCGCAATAATGGCCCCAAACACCTGCGACTTGATCATGGCGCTAATGATGTCCCAGGGGCGCAGCGCCCTCCTGGCGGACTCGAGGATGATGTTGATGCTCACGCCGAAGACAGCGTCAGCAAGGAAGGCGCTAGAGGCGAGGCCCACGAAGAAGCAGAGGAGGGTGAGTACAGGGAGGGCGAGGCAGCAAGCGATGACGCGGGGGGTGACAAGGTAGTCAACGGGGTGGGCGCCGAGAACGCGGAGGGTGTCGGTCTGCTCGGAGACCTGCATGGTGCCGAGCTCGGCGGCGAAGGCAGAACCGACGCGGCCAGCGGCAACGACGGAGGTGACGACAGGGGAAAGCTCGCGGGAGAGGGCGAGGGCGAGGACGCCGCCGACGGAGCGGTGGAGGCCGAGGCGAGTGAACTCGCGGACGAACTGGATGGTGAAAGCCATGCCGACGAAGGCGGCGGTGAGGAGGCAGACGCCGGTGGAGCGGGGTCCGACCCTCTCCAGCTGCTGCAGGGTGTTCCGTCGGTGTATGCGCCCGGCGAAGGCACGATGGGCCACCTGCCCGGCAAGAATCAGGGCAGAGAGGCCGCGCCAGAGAGGCCGGGGCGGTGTCCACGAGGAGAACAAAGGAGCAGGTGCGAGTGAGGGCGCGGTCTCAGGTGCGGGTTCGGGGGCGTTGTTGGTGATGCCATGGGAGAGGGAGAGGCGGACAGTGCGGCGGAAGATCAGCGTCCGCCGGGGTATAACTTTGGGGGTGATTTGGGGATTCTTAGGGCTTAGGAGTGGGGAGGAGGAAGAGGGCAAGGGGCGGAGGAAGAGGACGGAGATCGCCTCCATGAGAGTGAGGGGAGGCGAAGTCGCAACAGACAAATACAAAGCTTTAGGCGACGATTGTCCGGTCGGTGCATAGAGCATTGGAATTGTGCAAGTTCGTGGAACATGCGTCTTATTATAATGGGGTCAAAGAAAATTAAAGTTTAGTTATCCTCACATTAGGAATTTTATGTTTTGAATGCAAAAATTCCAAAGCATAATATCTCATCCTCGAAATTTAAAATTAGGTTCGAATTTAGAATACATGTATTACTGATAACAACATATATTGTTCTCCATCCTCAAAACTTGATTTCTCAAACATTTAACAGATATATTATGCTCTCCTTTAATTGTCCTTAATATATTTATTTTTATAACTGTCTACCGATCCTATCTTAACATATCCCTTTAGCTTTTTTACACTTTTATAACACCCCCAAAGTCATTATATAGGAGGATATATTAATATACGAGATGAGATTGAGTTCGTTTATAAGTGACATTGTGATCAGCTCGACATGATTTGTATTGTATAGGATTATCTAAGGTGTTTCTGACATAAAAACGTTGAGATACTGAAGTGTCACTTGCATGAAAATTAAAATCGATAGAAATTTCTTTAACGTGAAAAAGAGACCTCTTGGCTAAGTTAAAAATAAGTTTTTATATTTGATAGTGAATGTACAACATATTTTATAAAATATTCATTAGGGGATAGCTTTTAACAGTCTTTTATAACCTTGATAGCTCATAAATATTTGCTTTGGATCCATATCCATGCAAACACGTCGATGAGTAATAACTTTTATCTCTAAGGCATATTTCGATAGCTCTTTGGTTAGGATTTTGAAGCATGACGTCTAGTTCAACTAACATGTTGGTCTTACACTCTTTTGATCACTTTCTTTAGGGGGAGCAGGCGTGCTCGACCAATGTATCTTGGGCATATCCAAAAGGGGGCTAAGAGCTCATCCTCTACACCTTGAGCAACGAGGCAATTGGCGTGTCCTAACCAACCCACCTTATGTTGAGACGGGGTCAATACCCGACCCCTCCACATTGGTTAAAGGGGGTCAGTATTCAACTTTTCAACCTTGAGCAAAGGGGGTGATCAGTGCTCGACCTACTCACCTTGAGCGGAGAGGGGGTCAACACCCGACCAACCCACCTTGGTAAAGAAGGGTTCAACGCTCGACCCCTTCACCTTAGTCAGAGGAGGTCATCGATGCTTGACCCACTCACCTTGGGTGAGAGGGGAGTTTGGTGCCTAACCCCTCCACCATGTTTGACGCTTGATCCACTCACCTTGATCGGAGAGGGGGTTTGGCACTCAACCAATCCACCTCAGGCAGAGAAGGGGTCGATGCTTAACCCTGACACCTTGGTCGAAGGAGGAGATCGACGCTTGACCCACCCACCTTTGGTGCCCGACCCCTTCACTTTGGTCGGAGGGGATCAACACTCAATTAGCTTATCTCAGGTGGAGAGGAGGTTAACGCCCAAGCCCTCCACCTTGGTCAGAGGTGGTCAACGCCTGATCGACCCACCTCGGGTGGAGAGGGGGTGATGCTTGACCAATCCACCTTAGCCAAAGGGGGTTGGTGTCCGACTAGCCTACCATGGTGTCACGGACAAACTTCTAAACAGAATGTTTGATGTAATGCTTATGTATGTCCATATCTTTTGGTATATTCATGCTTTGTACAACATGTAGAGGGACGACCAAAGGCTTAATAGTCTCATTTTTAGTCAGGCTTAGTGGCCGCATTAGGTTTATAAATAAAGGTCGTGTCATGTGGACACTTGTGAGAGATACTCGGTCTGTAGTGGATCATTTTGATCTTTTGTTGTGCAACTATTCAGAGCTTGTAAAGTCTGTTTGTAATTTGCATTGTCTATGAAGTATTTTCGGAAATGTTTGCTTGTGGATCCCGAGTGAGGCGCTTTCTCTAACCCGTTTTCTCTTTTGTAGGTCCTAAGGGACCATGGGAGGTTTTGGGAAGGTTGACCTTTGCGGACGAACACGCAAGGGTGCTGCACAACTTAAGCAAAACCAGCTAAATCCGTGACAATGGGCAAAGAGGGAGTCAGCACCCAACCTCTTCACCTTGGACTAGCCTCAAGGTGGTAGAGTTTTTTCGACCTTCATATCTCAAGCAAGTCTTTCTTTAAGTGGGTTGGATTTTCCTGACCTAGAATGACTTATGTCTTTGATGACTCTCTTGAAGTGGGATGAGTTTTCTTAACGTGACGGGTATCTTCTTATGTAGATCAAGTTTTGCTGACTCACGTACATTGAGCATATTTTGTCTTATGCCTCTTATCATAACGAATTTCTTCATATAAAAATCAGGTTTTGTCAACTTACATGTCTCCAACATATTTTGTTTTATGCCTCCTATCATAACATGTTTCTTCTTACGTGAGTCAAATTTTACCAATTTACATGTTTCAAACATATTTTGTCTTTATGTCTTATGTCATAATAAATGTTTTTTATGTGAGTCGGAGTTTTGTCGACTAATATCATTTATCCTCGGAAGTTTTTATATTTTGTATTGCTCCTCGCATAGTTAAATATAATATATATACCTGTCTAATCATTAGAAAATAAAAAACTTAGCCACGATTAACTCTCATGATTATCTTTTATGATTTTGTATTGATCCTCTTACAATTAAATATGATATATATGTCTGTCTAATTATTAGAAAATAAAAAACTGAGCCATGATTAACTATCAAGAACTAACACATATCAATTGGTATCGTCGTTGAGGCCATGATTATCTTTTCTTTAAAACAAATGTCTATGCTTTCCACATTGGCATGTGAAATATCAGCTGTATGCTAATCCTGTCTTAGGTGAGTCGCTTGGATACTAGTCTTTGCTGTATTATAACATGAACTGGACTGTTGAATTATACTTTTCATCACCACAAAGCTTTATGAGGTGCTTTTGTTACTTGCTCCCTGTGAATCTTGACCACAACCCACACACCATGTTGAGATTTATTTGATGACCGTAAGGGATGATCGATTAAAAATGAAATATCTTTTTATTATTCTGAAACGCTATATTCGTCCTCTTTTTATCTTCTGAACGTCTTCTCAAACTAGTTGATACTGCACAAGACTCCGTTTAGACGATGAAGTCCTTTGCAGCTTCATAAAGGAGTAACGATGTCAGGCTTAATGGGCTTTTGTGATCCCTGTTCTGGAGATCGTAAGCAGTCACTGGTGGAATACACATTACTTGGGAGCAGAACATTATATGCATGCATGCATGCCGGAGAGACTCATATACTAATCTCGAACGATGATGATGAATACTGCTTGCTTTGTTGCTTCCTTGTCTTGTATTAGGATGGCCAATTCCTGTACCAACCGGCCCAAGCTGAGACAAGGCCGCTGATCCCTAACGTGACTGCATGGTTGCAGAAAGGATTAGGCGCGATGTCAGCCAAGGCAATGACGAAATCCGCTACGTTGGCAGCCACTGCCATCAACCTCATCACCCTCTCAGCTCTTATCTTCTTCGACTCCTCCTTGCCCCCGCCGCCGCCGCCGCCGGCTTCCTCCACCTTTTTCTGCTCCGCCAGCCCCTTCCTGATCATGATGAAGTCGATGACGACGAAGAATACGTAGCCCAGCGCCTCGCCGAAGGCCGAGACGTAGCTCATCTTCCGCGCCAGGCTCGCGTCCAGCGCCCCGATCCTTGACAGCCACAGGAAGTGGTCGAAGAAGAAGTACACCATCTCGCCGGCGTTGGCGAACACCGCGAGGAAGCGGAGCAGAGGCGTGGACCCGGGGCTGCGGCGGAGGGTGTTGAAGCCGGTGAGGAAGCGGCCGGAGCGGAAGGCCTTGCGGCTGAGCCCGGAGGCCACCTCCCAGCTCTTGGCCCTTCTGGCGAGATCCGGGTGGGCGGACTCGGCGTGCCAGTGCGCGAGCTTCGAGACGTACTGGAAGGTCTTGACGAGCTTGTCGATCCCGTCTCGCTTCGCGAGGAAGACGACCAGCTTGTCGACGGTGTCGCTCATGGCGTCGACGGCAGGGAAGGACGGAGGGAAGGGAGGACGCGGAATATGAGCGGAGGCGCTGGGCTCGTTTCCGCCACTGGCGCAGGAGTTCGGATAAGGGTTTAAGAGTTGATGGCCACGATGCAATGCTTGTTTCTTCACCCCATTACTGAGATAGAATTGTTTTGTCTTCTCTGCAACTCGTTGGTGGTTGTGATGAACACCAAGTGAAGCCTCGCCATTAGTAGATCAAATTATATATATATATATATATAAGAATTATCCGTTGTGCATCAAACAATATATGGTGCACAATTTAGTGTTTATTTATTAAAAATGAACATCGAGTTGCAACTATGATTCTGATTGTCTAATGCATTGAATCATGGAATCATTCTTGATTACCATCAAAGTCTGTCATGAGTTTGGTATTGAGAGATGATTGATTCGACATTGAACTATAAAAATATGCAAGAGACGTACCCGATAAGAACACCTGTGATTATTTAAGTTACTGTTAAAAAAAATAGTTGAGTAATAAAAGGTTCGGAGGGTTTGGAGAGTTAATGTATAGTCTTTCAGGGTACAAAAGAGTACCTGTGGGGCTAATTCGTAGGGATTTGGTCTTATGATTAAAAAAATTATATTAAAATATGTATAGTTATAAAAATAAAATATCTAGTTATATTTATCTTTGTATAGTCAATTTTACCCATGAAAATATAAAAATAATAGATAAAAAGATAATTTTAATATTCTAAATGATGGTGATGAATAATATCGATATCGATAATGATGAATGGTAATGTTATTAGGGGTCGTGAGTAGTTGTTGTGGATGAGGAGAGTAATAGTGAGGGACGAGAGTTACTTTACAACTGCATCGACATTGATGCAATTGTCGATGACCCTTTCACTGCTCCACATTTGCATTGTCATCGACGTAATTGTCGAGTGGTGAAAGAGTCATTGATGCAAATGCCAAGTGACCCTTTCGTCATTTGGCAATTGTGTCGACGTGAATGTAGATATAGAGCGGTCCTCATCTCTCGTCTACAATAATCACCCACGACCCCTAGCAATGTCGGTCATCTATCATCATAGACACTATTCGTTACAATTAATTGAAATGTTAAAATTATATTTATGTTTATTATTTTCATATTTTCGTCAGTAAAATAGATAATATTAGAATAAATAGACGTAAATATTTCACTTTCATAACTATAAAAAATTTAATATAAATTTTTTAAATCTAAAAATTAGGATGAGTAATATATAATTAGTCCATACCTATACTCGTTAAGTTGGAGATATAGTACTTAGGATATCTACATGTAAATTCCCTTATCACAATGGTCAAAAGTTATTTTTTAGATATACATACACTTCAAAAATTTTAATATATCTATGTAAGTTCATAACTCACAAAGAACATAATTTCCAAACCCCAAACATTTCACGAGGAGAGAAAGATGTTTATGGAGATTTAAAATATATATTGATTCGATACATACAGATAGAATATTTATAAGTCAGAAAAAATATCAGACTACATAATTTGATGCCGATATGTATGAATCCATTATTATAATGATTGATATCAAATAATGTAAACTGGTATATTACTTGATATGCTCTTTTTCATATCTTATCCACATTCCATTTCATTTCCCCATAGGATGGATTAAGATTAAACCTTGATGGGGATGTCTTAGAAAGATCACGAGAATAAAATATAAAATAATTCTTCGAAATAAATGCTAAGGCATTTCCCTGTGTAATAGCTTTGCTGCAATGGACAACCAGCATTTCTCACCTCACCTGTGATGCAAGGAGTCCATGGGAAGGTTTCAATTCCTCAACAACAAACATAAAGTCAGAGAAGTGAGCAGGTTTCTGTGCATGACAGAGTGGTTCATCAGCTTGCAGCATCAACAAAAGTATTGTCACCATCCACAACACAACTTGGCCCCATTGCATGAATCAGCTGAGACATTTAGCAATGTGTACCACATCATCAGTCACCTTTGCACCACTGGAAACACCCCTGGCTTGGTACCTTGTTCTGGCCAGTTTGTCCACCACTGGAAAAAGCTTCAGACCTCAATGGGATGTGGAGGAGGAAACAGAGAGTACAAGCGTGCACAGAAACATAAAACAAGGATGACAACAAAACACATTCAAGATGAGTCCATGGTGACAACATAACTCGTATCGCAGCAACGGGGAAGACGAAGCTCCGCTCCATTCCGGATGGAAAACTTGTGTCCATTTAGTCCTTCAAAACTATCTTTTCGATAACTGGAGGAACAGGAGGACCTGAGCAATACTAAAGAGGACAAGAGTTGCTCAAAGAAAGAATGTACCTTGTGTATCATGTGGGACAATAGAGTGACCATGTGATAGATCAGCAAGGAAAGCTTTAATTAATGTAATGAACCATGATTAGGCAGCTTTGTCTGGTGTTAGCCCTGCATGCAAAGAATCATTACATAGAAAGAAAGACTGTATCTGCCATTACTGCATGAAGACATGAGCTTTGGCCTCGGCGGCCACCGTCATCTAATAGACCACATTGACCATGTGAGCCGCATGACTGTATCTGCCATTACTGCATGAAGACATGAGCTTTGGCCTCGGCGGCCACCGTCATCTAATAGACCACATTGACCATGTGAGCCGCATGACTGTATCTGCCATTACTGCATGAAGACATGAGCTTTGGCCTCGGCGGCCACCGTCATCTAATAGACCACATTGACCATGTGAGCCGCATGACTGTATCTGCCATTACTGCATGAAGACATGAGCTTTGGCCTCGGCGGCCACCGTCATCTAATAGACCACATTGACCATGTGAGCCGCATGACTGTATCTGCCATTACTGCATGAAGACATGAGCTTCGGACCCGGCAGCCACTGTCGTCTAATAATAGACTACATTGACCATGTGCAGGCACACGATCATGGAGGTGTTTTGCTATTTGGATCTAACAAATTGAGGGTGCAAGAAGACGGTCACACAAACAATGAGAATAGACAAAATACCAGCTGTGAAAACAAAAGCCAAGATGGCCACTTTTTGCAAGAATGACAAGCGAAACTACAATAGAACTTGTTGACTGAAACGTGTAAACAAGATTGCATTATTGACAAGCATGCACTTGATTCGATATGCTAATCACTTGTTGCATATGCTTGAAAGGGGCAGATGCACCGGAAAAATATCACATTCTCTGCAGCATAATCAATCAAGGTATATGTGGAAGTCAGTATCATAAACTGGCTTGAACATAGGACCTAACAAAACTTTGACGACTCTACTTATGGTTCATTGATGATACTTTTGCATCCTGAATTCTTCGATAGATGCTCTAGAATGCCAAAATTAGGTATTGAGTGTTTTCGATGTCATTTAATTTTACAAACTAGACCAATTAGAAACAATAAATTCTGGCAGCAAATATGCTTCATGTTTCAGTTGAGGATAACCTGTAGAAATAATTTGGATCGGAGTTCAGTAATCTTTACACAACAAATAAAAACATGTATAACAATTTGAACATCAACTTGGTAGTTATTTAGTGTTTCTACTATGGTAGTGTTTCTACTTGGTGTGTATTCATAAGTATACATAAGATGCTAAGTGTTTATAGTTCAATGAATGAAACCAGCAGTCTTAAGAGATGAAATCAGAACCATAAAATTAATGATTTTATGGTGCCGAAACAAATTGAAGAAACCATGGAACTATGAAAACAATAATAAAAATATACTGCAAGAGATGCTATATCGAGTAAGCCCTACTTTAAATGGAACGATAGGAATCAAATTTCAATTGCATTGTTTTAGCTGAAATCGTAGGAGCAGCTGTGTTGTGAAATCTGATCAGGATGGTTCACCAATTTTGGCTAATTTGCTCACCAGTCTGTGATTCCTTGAGTATTAGATGGAAAAACAAAAAAATCCACACCAAATGACCCTAAGGGTTAAATGAATTTAATCCTATAAATAAGAATCACATAAAACGATGATGTTAATGATACTTCAAGTACCATCAGAAATAACTTTGCACTCATTCTCAGATTTGCCTTCATCCATGTGCTTCTCATGTTTGCTTAGGATGATAGACAATGATCTTTGAGTATTATCTCAACCAATTTGGTCATCTATCATGATAGCTTATATCTACCAGAACCTCACAACGTGTCCTCAAAATGTCAATCAATTATGACGAAGCTGATGCTATAAATATTACCATATGTCACAGAGTAATCACAGGAAAATTAAATGCATAATGACAATTCCTCTTATGAAGAAAATATATAACAAAAACTAAGATCCATATCCTGATACTGTTATCATATCTGAATAAGATGACAAATAATTAGGCCATAATCATCTGAATATCATGATCAGAAACAAAAATATAAAAACTCCAATCGACATCAAATGTGCCAATGCCATTTTACTAGGGAACAAATGCCACCAAAGAAAGATGAATCATGAGGTAAGATTAGTTGAGACCACTATCCTGATACTGTTATCATATCTGAATAAGATGACAAATAATTAGGCCATAATCATCTGAATATCATGATCAGAAACAAAAATATAAAAACTCCAATCGACATCAAATGTGCCAATGCCATTTTACTAGGGAACAAATGCCACCAAAGCCAGATGAATCATGAGGTAAGATTAGTTGAGACCACTATAACACCAAAAGTGATTACTGCCATAGAAAATTATGTTGCGACAACATCTAGACCCAGCAAAGCATGAATACCTAAGTGCCAATGATTGCCAGAACTTTGCAAGGACAGGTACAAGGATTACATGCCTGTGAGGCAGCAGCTCTTCAGCACCTCCAAGCTGATACAGAGACAAGCTCATTATGTTGCCAACAAAGGAAGAGAGAGGCCTGGCGCTTCTCCACATGAAATCCTTTGGTTGACACCCTCTTCAGAAGGCATTCAGCCTGTGTCTCTGTAAAATTGCTGAATCGAATGGGCACAAACCCTGTGGTTGCAAAGTGTGCTCGCCGGGAAACCATCTTGTCATCCACCCGGTGCCGCCCAAGAACAGAACTCTCGATCCTTGGCTGTAGCAGAAACCTTTCGATCTTGCTAGTCATATCTTGGTCAGTTCCAGATGCATCAATGGACTCCATAAGTACCATGGAGGACTGAAAAGCATGAAGGAAGTACTGCAAGAATGGAAGGCCACTCAGTTCGCACCCTTGGTCAACTGAGACCACAATCTTCGGGGAGAGTTGCTTCACAAGGCAGAGGAGAGCCATGAAAGAAAGGTTTGCAGAAGCTACAGGGAGGTTTACAGCAACGGCTTCACCTCCCATGCCAAGGAGCTTCGAAGGGTCAAAAGAATCCAGGCAATGGACGTTAAATTCAAAGGGAATGTTAAGGTCACTTGCAAAATGGGAGAGATTCTCCCGGATGAGTTGGAGCTCCAAGTCGTTTTGGGAGTAATCTGAGGCCAAAACTGTGATTTTAAGTAGCCACACTGAACCTGCCACCGAGCTGCGCCTATGGGCCAGCTCCTGCATGAAGGAGGACCATTGTCCGCCAAAACTGATGTCGAAATCGATGATATGGATACGGTCAGAGCCACTGAGCTCCTCGAGGAGGGCTTGGATGCAGGTAAAATTAGAGAATTGAATGATGGGAGAGACCTCGGAGAAGGCCTTGTAAGCACTGAGCTTCTGCACAATGTCCCATTGAGTCGTGAGGGGATGAGACGAGAACTGACTCTGCCGATGGTGGGGATTCGATCTATTCAAGAGGATTAGCTGCAATGCCTCCTTGAAGTAAAAAGCAGAACGGATAAGGGGCTTCCCCACGGGGGAGGGGAGCTGGTGATTGAGCCGTGCCAATATCCCATGGGCGCCAACGAAATTCCTCGCCTCGACCATCCTTGCAGCCTCGAAAAGCAGGTCAACCAATGCATGTTGTAGCCGATGATGATGCTGCTGCTGCTGAGCGGCCATTGCTGCCGTAGCATCGTCCCGAAGAGCTGCCACCTTCGGTTTCCTCAACCTTTCCTGGGGATGAGGCAGCGTAAAGCTTGTGCTTTGCTGCAGTTGCGGGCATGACTGCTGTCGATGGATAAAGAGGTCCGGAGTGCCCCCAGACTCCAGAAAGGGAAGTTTCGGCGGAACATGGTCAACGATCGAATGAAGGCGCTTCAGCTGGGTGGGGACGAGGAGGTGCGGCAGCTGCTGGTGCTCCACCTCCCCCGCACTGAGGAAGAAGGACGGGCTCGGGGTGGCGGATGGCTGGGTCAGAAGAAGGCCTGCGCCAAACAACTGCGGCTTGTCTTCCATGGTATCCGTCAAGTACGAGCCTGGCGGTAGACAGAGCGGCTGCGAGATGCTGTTGCCTGCCAGCGGCAGTGGCGAGAAGAGCTGACTACCGGTTTGGTGGCCAAAGGTGGCCCCTTTGACGTCGGCGCTCTCCGAGAGCGGAGACACCCAGCTGTCACTGCTCTCGAGCAAGAAGCTACCACCAGTAGTTACGTTAGAAGCCAAAGGAGGAAGACTGCCGATGGAAGCCGAGACGGAAAGCTCGTCCACGATCCTTCCAAAGGATTCAAGCCCAATTCCCGGGTCGAGAATCCCGAACCCCAAGCCGTCATTGCTGCCATTGAAATCCACCAGCCCTTGGGAGAAGAGCACCTGCTGCTGTTGCTGCTTAAGCCCGGCCGCAGAGTGGTCGACGACGTTGCCGATGATCCACCGAAGAGAAGTCTGCTCCCGGTCGGGGGAGGCCGCCGAAGTCTCCGAAAGCATCGCTTCCCAGTCTTCGACTCCAAGACCGCACCTTTCACTTCCCGCAACGAAGCCCGTGTCGAGCTGGGCTGGTATCAGCTGCAGCTCATCCTCCCAGTCCTCCTTCCCGGACGCACCGCTGCCAGAGTCGGAGAGGGGCCATTTGTTGGCGGGGTTTTCGGAGACCACCGCCACTCCGGCGGTGTCGGAGGAGCCGCTGCTGCCCAAGGAAGAAGACAGTGTGACGGTGGAGGTGGGAGAGCTGGGGCTCCTGTGATCAAGCACCGATCTTGGCTCCGCTACCTCTGGGATCGCCAACTTTGGACTCTTATTGACCCAGAAAAGAGCTTGCTTTCCTTGTAATATTGTCTCAGCTGCTTCTAAAACCCCCTTCCCCTGGCCATGATAAGGCAGACCCCTCATCTAATGCAAGAATCCAGACGCAAAGTCCTTTGTTACTTTACCCCAAGAGATAAAAACAAAGTTCTTGAAAGCTGAAACAGTAGAAGGTGGACAAAGGGGAGATCTCAACTTTGTTCGGCTTCCTCTGTCTACAAGTCTACAAAATGGGACAATAATACAACGGGCGCATGCAAATTAAGCTTCAGTAGTTCTTCCTTCTCCTCTGCCTCCTCCCATCTTTCTCAACTTTTCTTCTACACTTGTATTTTCCTTTCCTTCTTCTTTCTTCTCTACTGTCTTACTTCTGTTTCAAAGCTACTCTTTTATCTTTGAATGGGCTGTGGCTGCCTGGTTGGGTTGGGAGAGAGAGCGGGAGGAGCGGGGGAAGCAGCGGGAGTTCCCTGTACTCTTCTCAAAATCTCCACTCTCTCTTTCCTCTTCCCCTTGTTCTGCGTTTGCTTTCTTCACCGCTTCTGCCACGGATGCGTGCAACACTAAAAAGAGTAAATGAAAGTGAACCCCAACCTTCTCTCTCCTCCGGCTCCCTTGTCCACCTTCCTCCTGTACTCGTTTCAAACACCACTCCACAATCGATGCTGTAAGCATGTAGCTGGTTACTCCCACGAAGAAAATGGTCACCATCATCTCTCTTTTGGTCCAAAATGCCCTCAGAACCATCGCAAAGACACCATTGATTTTGGAGGCTGTTTCCGTCCTTTGATACGACCCCACTTTTTGTGCCCTTTACGGAATTAAAAGTGCCGAGACACGGCACCTTCGTCGATACGACACATCTTGAGCCGATACGATACGTGTCGTAACGGTTCAAATCTAGATGGCGTCGATCGAAGACTCATCTCCTACACGTTCGGTTTCACGCCCGGCTAATGCCGCGGCTATTGCAAGTGGGTCCCGCGGCATCTTCCAATCACAAAACAGGAGGCAAGACGGGTACGCCGCAAGCGGATGGGTAAATTATTGTTCTCCACTGAGTCATCTTGCTAAAAGGTTCTTTCGGTCAACGTGAAGGGGGCATTACGAACATTTCGGCCTGTCGCACATACGGTCTGGATCTGAGGCCAAACTGTTGCGTTTCCGTGTAGGGTTCGTCCTTTGGTCGGATCAGCTACGGAGACGGAACAGCGGCCAGCCATTGCTTCCCTACACGGCTTTCCGTGATTGGTCTGACGGGCGACGCCACGTTGGCGGTTGTTTGGTGTTCGGGGACGACGTGGGTGAGCCGCTCCCGTGGGCACCGTGTGACGCAGAGATCGAGGCCGTTGGATCTGCGGGGCCCGGCTTATCGAAGGTGCCGCCAGCCAATGGGGTGTGTGTGGCTCGGCGGAAACGGCGATCCAACCGATGTGGAGGGTCGTTCCAAGACTTTGGACGGCCCTGATTGACCGATTAGTCGTCATAACGCAGCTCTAGATTCGTGTCCCCACGTTTCCACCCGACTTGGCCCGACATCTTTATCGATGACGACGCTGGTACACATTGGGGTACGACGAAACAAAGTACGACGCAGGAATGTCGCGGCTCTCGACGTGCGGTCCTCACCTTTCCCCCGACGCGATCCAACGGTCCAGCGCCTGCCCTATAGAAATAAAAAAAGAACCAACATGTTCTCTACCCTCCGCGTAACTGGCCGAAGCTGTGGGCCCAATGCTGGTCCCATAACCACCGAGGATTTAGTGGAACTTTGCACTTTCTTAAAAAGCTTTTGTTCTTTTAGACTGAAGAAAAAGCTTCTTTTTTCTTTGTCATATGTGTAATGCTTATTTATTTGGTTTTTTAAATGATAATTATAAATATATATAGACGTCGCTAATAAAGTTTGATTTAATTGGAGTATGTTGATTTTATCCTTGAAATATTACCAAGAATACTTCTATTTTGAATTTCTTTTCCCCAAAAGAAATATATATAAATATACATTAGCTAATATATATATATATATATATATATATATATATATAAAAGAAAATAGTAATGCGTCTGCCGGGAATCGAACCCGGATCTATTGCTTGGAAGGCAATTATATATATTTATATATAGGAAAATATCCTGCATAGTAGTTTACTTCTCCCTCATCAATCTATCAATTCCTCTGATCATTTTGTGTTCTTAAACAATATTGGTTCATGTTCATGGGCCTGTGATCTGTAGGTTGGGGCCCAATACGGATGCTAACATTGAAGCATATAAGCCCAATTCGACATGAACGCTAATGTGTAAGGTTGTACCTACCTATATATATATATATATATATATATATAATCAAGAAAGAAAGAGAGAAGGGGAGACGTGGCGTTAAGAGGCTGACGGGATATAATGGCAAGGATTAACGCCGTCGAGACAACGGAGCCGGGCGCGGCGCGCCCCACGGGTCGAGGCGCACGCGATTCAGCGCGGGCGCTTTTTTACTCGACACGGCCCGGGTCGACTCGACCTCGAATCCCGATTCCTACCTCGGTATCGACCACCTTCTCCCTCCGTTCCCCGCGCCTTCCTTCCATCGACTGTCGCCCGCTCACCTGTGACCCAACAGTTCACCCATTCCTCCTGGTCGGGAGAGCACGTAGGTCCCACTCGGTAACAGATGCCGACCTCTTCTTGTGGCCCCCTGGTAAGCCCACTCTTTCCCCATCACAGTTTCTTGCTTCCTAACCCTGTGCATCCACTCGATGGAGTTTATATGGCTGAAACATTCAATGAAACAGTCTGAACACAAGGGAATCACTTGCAGAGTCAGTGGACTGCTGCAAATGAGAGTTGAAAGTCCTTGATTAACATGCTTCATTTATGATCTTGACCACCTCATGGAGGCTTCTGTGCCTTCAACTTTGGAAAAGATTTCAGCATCTGAATTCTCTTAAGCTATTTCGCAAGTTTTCAGAAACTAAAAGATAAACAAGGAAAGAAGGTTACATATTCAGCTTTCAATTCATCAAAACTTCTATGGTCCAAGAAAGAGAATGTATGTTGATCTTTGGTACAGCCAAGTCTGCACAAATCCCCATATCCAAGTTCATCTTGTGTTTTATACTTGATCACTCTTCACTTTGTTGCACTTGTATATACATATATTCATGTCAGAATTATATCTATTGAAAGAATAGAGAAAAGGGCAGACAAGGGAGTCCACCCTCCCAAATCCCCCCATCTCTCTTCTTACCGACGCATTCTTAAAGGAAGCACTCCCACTTCACTGTCTTGCGAAATCTCCTCTCTCTTCACATAGATCCAAACATGTCTCCTCTTCTTCTCTTAGTTCTCCTGGTAGCTTATCCCATGAATGCATGCGATTCCCTCGATCTTACGGGGCGTGCTAAGAGTTCAAACACAGCATTTAGCCACTCGAGAAAGGTTGGTGCATGCAATTCCATCACACACTTCCGTCTGAAAAGATCAGTTCTATCGGTTGTGCAGGACATGAGAAAGGTGAGGCTCGATGATAGTGGTTCGTCCCCGGAGACGCAGAGTCATTACTTCTCCAACAGGGCTGCAGCTTTGGGAGGGCTAAATGGATCAGACGCTCAAGCACAGGACGCCAAGGGGAAGACAGAAATCGCATCAGGCGCAGCTCAGATCCCTTCGCTGGTCATGTCTTCACTGCCTGTGCCTCGACGTGGACGAAGGGAGCGCCCAGGGTTTGATGTGGATTACGTGGGACCAAGGACGCATCCCCCATCCCATAACTGAGACCGTACCCTCCTTACAAGTTCGTGAGCTCTTCAGCAACAGTGAGAACTAGTGGTTTAGCAGAAACTTCCGTCTGTGCATGTCCAAACGCAAGCCATCGACATCAGTTGGATTACGAAGGCTACTCGCACTTTGTCATCCGTTTGCAATGGCTTGCTCTCTTATGACTGCAACGCAGATAATGATAAAAGTAATAGAGAAGCTCTCTTCCATCTACCATGGTAAGTTGTGGCATTACCTTTTTCTTTTAGGTTTCTTTTGGAATAACGCTACCAGTAGACAGAAAGCATGAATGCAGACAGTACATTCATGCTCGTAACTCACAGTTAAATGAGTGTAAATGCATTTTCTAGGAAGTTTATATGCTCTCAACCCTATGTTTACAGGTATATATTACCATTTGTCATTCAGTTTTCTCTCAATCATTGCATATAGGACATTATGCATTCCAAATTTCTGAGAACATCCCCCTTTGCATTGCTTGTCGCCGCCTGCACTGCAATGCAGCGTGGTCCGTCACCCCTTCCCTTCCCTTCCCCCCCTCCTGAGAGCTCCGACAAAAGCACCCGACAGTTTCAGATACGTAGAACATCCTCCTCTGCATCTTTTGCCGCCGCCTTGTTACACATCAAGAACTCGACCACCTTCCCATGGACTGCCCATTCGCAGCTTAAGTTGCGACATGAGACTTGAGTTTCCCCGAAAAAGAGCTACAAATTAGTATTATCGTAATAATTATGTGTCTTTCATTCTTGATGCCCGGCCCAATGAGAGTCGTTGGTACTATGAAGTCCAGCCCAATCCAAATCCATCAAGGCCCAACAATATGTCGATAGGAATTTGAGTTTGTATGAATATGGCAAATCTAATGAAACATAAATTAGGGAGAGATGATAGTCGAAACGAGACTTTGTATCGATGCATGCAATTATACCCTTAGAAAAAAAGTGATAGTCTCAAGAGTAATCACCAAGTCGAGGTCGATCTACTATTTGCCTCCGAGCAACCAAAGGTGGCAACATAGATAGATCTATGATCGGTGGGAAATGAGTTGTTTCTCCTATTCCAAAATCAAGTCCAGTATCTTCTTACCTTGTTCCAAGACCCAGAAAATAAAAGGAGGACTCCAAGATCGATCAAATTGTTGATTCAGCAGCTATTGGGTTTTGGAGGGGGATGTTTGTCTTTTCCGGAACAATGGATCTCTTCAGCCATTGTTTTGTGTGATCAGAGTCCAACAAACAGCAAATTGCTGATAGTTTAGTATGATCTCAGGGAAACATCCTTGGAAGCCATGAGAGTTGTCCTCCTCGGTTGGAGTTGGGGTACTTCTAAGGACCATTTCTTTGAGATTTGTGGCCTCAGTGCACATGGTTTCCTTAACCAGTCTTTTGCAGGCCAAAGAATTCAAAAGGTAATATTCATTAATTAATTATATATATATAAGATAATATAATTAGTTTAGTATGATCTCAGGGAAACATCCTTGCAAGGCATGAGAGTTGTCCTCCTCGGCTGGAGTTAGGGTACTTCTAAGGACCATAATTCAAAAGGTAATATTAATTAATTAATTATATATATATAATATAATATAACGTTGCCGACATGATGTGTCATTTTCATCACTTGAAGCATGATCATAATGTGACATCACATCCCTCCATTGCTCATACAAATGTGGAATGAAGACAGCCCTTACTGTATGGACAATAATGCACTGAACACAAGTTACTGAACATCGTCAAATGAAATGGTATCAAAGGGAACACCACACCTCGTCCAGTCCTTTTCATGTATGTTTCAATCTTTCATACGAAGCAAAAGGCAGAGAGAGAGAGAGAGAGAGAGAGAGAGATTAACCAGTGACCACAACACGTCTTTCAGATGTCAAGGACGATAAATGATTGAGGGATCTGATAGCTTACCTAACGTTTTAGGATCGTCTTCCACTTTCGCAGATACCCAAGCCACCTTGAATTAGGCTTCTTGCACGCAGTAGAGGAACCTGACATGAGCTTTATCTCATGTGTTAGCTTCCGACTTAACCCTTGAACGCGTAAGTGAGTGGGTGGAAGAATAAGGTTCGTGAATAATGCTATCAAGATTCCGAGGGGCAAATTTGACATCTGAATTGCACACTTGCAAGAATGATATGAGATTTGCTCAAATGAATCGATTAAGTTGGCCATGCAATGGTATTCTTTTAGCCTCATATATCAGATGAAATGATACATAACAATTAAGATGAGTAGGTTGGGTGGAACATGAAGGTGACATGAGCCTAAAATCCACCTGAAGCAGTGTGGAGGATCGCTGTAGTGTGCTGTAACTCACATGTGTAGGGTTGCATGCACGCACGTACTTGGCCCGCCAAATTGCATGGCTGTCTACCAATCTGCATGCACGCACATGTTTGCCGGAGCTGATGACATGTTTGCTATCCGCTTCTACTCTTTTGGTGGTTGAAGAAGAGTATGATTTGGGTTCTTAGGAAGTGTGTGTCATCAGAAGAAACCTGCATAGGGATTAAATTGATAATATTTGGATTTGATCAAGTTGATTCGGATCCGTATGTATAAAAAAATTAATGTGATCGAAGAAAAAATTCGAACATTTATTTGGATTTAGGGTTAATATGAGTTTGGACGATTGTCCCATGATCGAAAGTAGATGAGATTTTCGACATAGTCCCTCCTCCGAGACATTAGTCGATGAAGGGTAAATTAATTTTAAAAAATGATAATTGATCTCGATTATAATCCTAAATAGTATTTTAAAATAAGTTAACCAAGGAGAACATCTCAAATGTACGAATGAAATATTTTACACCTTATTATTTTCGAGATATGGGCGAAATATTCCTCATGTTATTATTTCAAGCTAACACCCACCTGATCTAATTATTGATCGAGTCTTATCTATTCATTATTGATTGTAATATCATATTACTGGGATACCCTATCTACTTTAAAAGATCCATTTCTTTTTTTATTTATTTATAAAAGTTTTTCTATAAAAAAAGGTATTTCAGAATCTCTTTGAGATGAAGAAGGAAACTTGCCACCAGACAAGCTAGGGTTAGGTTGGGACCATGGTAGTTAAAACTTACTTATCAGTGGGTGAGGCTGGATTGGACACCACATATAATATGGCCACAACATTCATGCATGCACTGCACATGAACAGCAATTATGGTCTTCATGGGACGAAATCAAATCACTTAGTAAATATCTTGATGATTACTGACAGAAATACTTTTATAGATGGTGATGCGTTAATGGTTGGATTGCATTTTTGTTGCTAATTACTAGTCCAATGATTCAATCGACAAATTCCTTGCACCTTAAATCTAATACGTACTTCCAAGAGATGGAAGAATGCCAAGAAAGCACTGTGGCAAGCAATGTGTGCATCGCTAGTTCGATATCAGATCAATATGACAATTTAGATGTTATTTAAATGAATATTTAGGACGAACAATATGGTCATAAATCTTGGAGTTCTTTTTCTTGCTTCATTATTTGGTGGATGGAAGCCTACCTTCTGATTTGGTACTTGTAAAAGATTCCTAAATGTATTTTGATTGAAGCCAAATTAGCATAGAAGGGTCCCCAACTTGCCTCATCAGGGTAGTGTATAATATGACCTAGATGTAGGTACTAATATAAGATATGATTTCCCTATTTGCAATTATGTATTATCAAAATATAAATATTATCTTTACTCATAAAGAATATATATATATATATATATATATATA